>OZ023316.1:46214987-46539987 GCA_964007375.1 Ophion obscuratus | reverse complement strand
ACCAATTATTCGTTGCAAGGGCCGATAACACTGGGGAGAAATGTTCTCTGTAGAATTATAGCTAATATTCGAAGGACTAGCGCTGCGTAGCGTTCGTATTTTCCTCGGCTCTGTCAAAGGCTCTGTGATTTTGGTTATAATGTGACAATTTATAAAAATTTAAATCACGCCTCACTTGCATTTAAATTGTTGGCATTACATAAATTTTTCTGGCCAAAGACGGCAGGAACCATTTCCTTTTACTAAAGTCAAACAATATTTTTTTTTAAACAAGCTGTTATTTAATGTAAATCAGAAAATAAATTTTCCACCAAGCCACCTTATATGTAACTATCAATAAAAGCTTGGGGCGTTTAACTTTTCAAATGTTTGATAAATTTTATCAATTCGGTTTCATTAACCGTATTTAATTTGGCATAATAGTAATTAGAGAAATTATTATCACACGTCTATACTCAGTTTCACGATTTTTATTTAAGAAATCTAAGGTTCTTTTACAGTCAATTAAATACAGTTGATATGTTGAAGGATTTATGTAAATTAAAGATTATATGTCTAAATTTTGAGCGCCCCAAGCTTTTATTTATAGGTATTTTTTATATACAGGTGACTTGGTAAAAACAATTATTTTCTACTTTTTAGTACATTAAATAAAAGCTTGTTTTAAAAAATATTTTTCACATATAAATTATTTTGTACTCTTCAGTTTTTAATTTATTTTACTAGCTAGTTGTTACTAGTAGCTTCCTAGTTTACGAGTTCGTACGTTAGGAATATGGAGTGCTCCGAAAAACTAACAAAGACTGAAATTGGGATTAAACTTACGACTAATTGCTGCATACAAACTTTTCACATACAAACACAGTCGGCTACGAATTTGTTTGTATGTGTGAGTGAGATTTTATATGGATCATTAGATATCGCTAATTTTACATGAAAAGTTGAAAATTGTATGTATGTGTGTGTATATATATATATATATATATATATATATATATATATATATATTTAAATTGAATCTTAAATGTCACTATTTAGACGCATGTTTGCAAAATTTCAGCGCTCTAAGAGGTCAGGAAGTAGGTGAAATATCGATTTTCCGTTTTGCGTCTCACAGAGTGTCAAGCTCAATAAAAGTAAATAATCAAAACTGAAAAACCCTTCGCCGGTACATCGCAATCTGGATTGCCAAGTTCAATTGGGTCGGTCGATTTATTATCAACTACTGGAGGATTGGACTGTGGGATATTGTCCACCTTAATGTGCTCCGGAATGAAGTTTCTTTAAGGGGAGAGATATCTTTAGGCGAGGAGAAAAATTGCTGACTTTCATGATTTTTTTTTTAGGAACGATGTCCTCGCCCTTTTGGAGACTTAGGGTATGTTTTATTACTACTTTTGGCTATTACAGGGTATTTTTTTAAATTAATGTTTAGAAATGACACGGTTTTCTAAAATGCATTTTCAATAATGGCGTGACGCATAGCAAAAAATCAATCGACCGATTCTGATGAAATTTGGTATAAATATTTCTAACCTTATTGTCTCAAATGTGACGGTAAATGTTTTTGAAAATTAAAAAAAAATGTATTTTTTATTGGCAAAATGTAGAATTTTTTGGAAAATTAAATCTTTTTGTTTAAAAGCGTACCATTTCATCGATTTTTAACGTTTCTCACTTTTTCATAGTTCATATTCTGCGGATGAGTGTTAACAGAAGAAAAATCTTCGATCGTTTTTTGTTCAGACTAAATCCGCCGACGCTACGTGTCACGCCGTCTGACAACATCCGTAAAAAATGGTGAAGAAATCTTTCCTTTAACCCTTACTTGTCACACTTCTGTAGAATCACGTACTTGCCACACTGGGGTTGATTTGCACCCCAGCGACAAAAATCGTTATAAAAAATAACCTATTGAATATTTTTGCTTGCTAATTTTGTCAGATCATCTAAGGAGTTCACTTTAAAATACCATGTAAGTTAGTCATTAATCAAAATTAACCCTCACTTGCGACATTTTTGTAGGATACACATCAACATATTTTCGCATAAGAAAAAAGTGGGCAGAGTGTTCCGCACCCCACAGTAACAAGTAAGGGTTAAAAGAAAAATAATGAAAATCAGCAATTTTCCCTTGTCTCAAGATATCCCCCCCCCCCCCCTTAAAATACCCAAGAGAATAAACTTGACCTTTCTCAGTTCCGGAATTTAATCTAATCTGATGCCAAGCCTTCATTTCCATTCTATCTGAAGTTTAAACTTGGACATTCTACTTTCTATTCTGATCCATTTCATCTCCACCAAGACCCCAACTTCATTACTTTTTTTCCATTCAAAATGCCATTGCTCGTCAAAGAAAAATCCTTTTAGTAAAGTCAATACCAGGTTTAGTCGGAGTTGAAAAATATGTCGACAATTTTCGACTTCAGGTACTTCACAGTCTATGGAATTTCGTTCGATGTGCGTAGTGTGAGAACTCGAACCTCGCGAATGCACGTGCGTTCTGGTGTTTCGTGTCACGAGGTAATTGCAGCTCGTTACTCGTGCATACAATGCATGACAAAAACTGAAATGAGTTTCGTGGCCGAGTCGCGTCGGAGTCGGAAGCCACAGCGTCACAGACATGCCGAGATAAAAACGAAAGGAAACGAGACACCGCGAGATGATGATAAGAAAAAAGTGAACGATCATTCGAAGTATTTTTTTTTGTTGTTCGATACACAGCTGTAGAAAGTCGTTCGATTTGGTTGCCAGAGATGGATGAAGGAGGTACGTGTAGATAAAATAATAGATTACACTCTCAACTATTGGAATGATGGAATGTTGGTTGCAAAAAATGTTACACATTTGTTGCTCGTAAATGATACATTTGCCTTTGCTTTTCTCCCGCTTGTATTTCCTGGCGAAATAATCACGGAATACAATTCGAACAATTCGAACGAGTATTCATTTTTTGAGCACAACAAATTGGTATGTAAAAAATATTTTAAAAAAACAAGCTTTTATGTACTAAAAAGTAGAAGTTTTTTTACCAAGTCACCTATATGTCACTATGAATAAAAGCTCGGGGCGCTCAACTTTTTACATGTTTAATAAATTTGATCAATTCACTTTCATTAACCATATTTAATTTGGCACAGTAGTAACTAGAGAAATTATTATCACTCGTTTAGACTCAGTTTCACGATTTTTATTTAAAAAATCTAAGATTGTTTGACAGTAAATTAAATATATTTGATATGTTAACGGATTTATGTAAATTAAAGATTATATGTCTAAATTTTGAGCACCCCAAGCTTTTATTTATAGTCACATATGGACTTGATAACAAAAAAATTATTTGCTACTTTTTAGTCCATTAAATAAAAGCTTGTTTTAGAAAATATTTTTTTCCATATAAATTATTTTCTACTTTTCAGTCTTTAATTGGTTTTATCAGTTAGTTGTTACTAGTAGCTTCCTAGTTTACGACTTAGACATATAGGGGACTTGATAAAACAAATTATTTTCTACTGTTTAGTTCATCAAATAAAAGCTTGTGAAAAAAAATGTACACGAAAAATTGAAAATGTTATGGGTATTTTTTTTTACATGAATCATGCATTATCACCTTATAGATGCATGGTTGTAAAATTTCAGAGCTCCAAGTGGTCGGGAAGTGGGAGAAATATCGATTTTCCGTTTTGCATCTCACAGAAAGTCAAGTTAAATGAAACCTTGTAAAAAAACTATGTATTCGCCACAAAATACTTTTGGCTACTTTTTGTTCGATGATTTAAATCAACAGTTTCGAAAATTCAATCAATCAAATACGGGAATTGCCATAAATAAGGCATTGCGTGAACTACTAATTGTTCATTTCATTTTTGGCATTTTTTTCTGGGCAATGAACGTCGTGCTGACAACTGTGGAATTCAGTGCAAAAAATATTCAAGTTTTTTTTACTACATTCTAACTAGCCAGTAATTCGTCATGTCTGGTTGGATTTGGCCAATTTTTCTCCTTTGAGAATTCACTTCGCCCTCTGGACACGAGGCAAAAGTTTTAACGCCGAGTCATCGATCACTTTCTCTAATATCATCATTCTCCGCGACGGTAACGTGGTTCTAATTTTATTCTACGTCACCTCCCTTGCGAATCGTCTTTTCGCTCTCCATCGTCCTGTCGTTTTCTAACGAGCTCTGGCGCGTCCATGATTAGGCGAGTCCGAGAATTGTATATATAATCATCGTACACCTCGACTCATTAGGGCCGACATTCACCGTGACTAAATATCGAAATTACATCCAGGCCCGTAATTGGAGGAGTTTCTTCAATGCTTCTGACAGAGCCTCCGGAGCTATGACTAGGCAACCAATTTTTTTTCTCTCGTTTATGATGACAGGATTTTTGGTCATTCGACAAAACGAAGTGTCATTTTTATTTACCTCTGAGTATCCATTAGACTTCGAATTTATGTATTTTAAAAAATGGAAATGCTCTCCAACTACTCACGTTGTCTTGACTTGTAATTACGACTAAAATGGCTTGCTTTCTGGTCTCGTTTTGCGCGGGTTCGTACGAAACTACAAAAAAAGTGTATCGATGTGTTCCTTCGTCTCGGGACTCGCGGTACTTCTTATACTCTTATTTGTGTGTGTGTGTGTGTGTGTGTGTGTGTGTGTGTGTGTGTGTGTGTGTGTGTGTGTGTGTGTGTGTGTATGTATATATATATATATAATTCAAAATATTTTTTTTTCGTTTTATTCCGCAGAAATTAGAAATAAACCGTTTCAGGCCTGTCGAAGCCGAGTTAGAAATCACGAAAACATTAATAGCATTATTAGAGATTAAAATTACAAAAAACTTTTTAAAAAATGAATAATTCGAAAAAAATAGAAGGAAAAATAGTCCCATGATGAGACTAGTCTTGAAAATCATAGGATGGATCACTCTATTTTATAGAATTTTTTCGAAAAAAATGAAAAAAGCAATCATCTAGTAAAAAAAGTTTTTACTTTACAAGAAGAAAAAGTTGACATTGATAATTGATCATTTTTTCATATTTTTTAACGAAAGTATACTTCAAAATGAAAAAAATTATATAGTGACATGTGTCACGGGGTAGGTGCAATAGCGTGGAATGCCCCATATATATATATTAGACAGATACATTTCTTATGCTCCTTATACTCCGATTTTACCGTACATATATATATGCAAAAATAATCGAAATATCTGTTCTAAGCTACAAGGCATAGATTCGTTTCTTCCCTGGTGCGGCTTGAACAAGGCCCGGGTGCCTCCGGCTCGGGAACTCGTGTCTGTTCGTTACGGTCCAATTTCACTTTCAATCCGGTACCGATATCCCGATATTTTTAGATTCCCGAAGAAATTGCCTACTCCCAGACTTTGTATACGCCAGGCTGCAAATTTGTATGGGCTTTTTCACACAAATGGGCAAATGGGGTCTTCTAAGGCCAACGACTTTTGAAAGAACTCTCACGAGTACGAAAAAGACTATTTTACGGGTTCAACTACTTTTCTGAGGCAGCTGATATTTGAAAAAAAAAACGTGAATAATTACTTGCCGCTTTGTATAAAAGATAAATGTAGTGTATCTCGTAATTTATTCAACATTTTAATCGTCTCGGAGAAAAAATAGTCGTGGAACTCTTCGGTGAAATGTATTACCAAAAAGAAACTACAATATTTGATTGGAACACCCTTTCTCGTATTTTCTTTATTTGAAAAAGAATTCTCGTATTGTAAGCAAATTTTGAAAAACCGGAAAATATCATATTTTCCACAGTACAGGACAAATGTTGTATTGTATTTTGAATGTGTGAAATTTTATCTGGTGGTTTGTTTACATGAGCAATGTTTGGTGTGAACTAAAAAATTCGGTCTATTTTCATTTTACTCTGCTGGATCAATTTTTTAGCCATTGTAAAGAACGGTAAAACTTTTTCAATTTTATTTCACCCAGGCATTCAGAACTCGTACGTCGTTGGGCACACCTTGCTTGTGCCATTAAAAAAATCATGAATAGTTCATTGTGCCCGGTTCACACATGTTACTGAAATTCGAAATAGCAGCATTCCGGTAAACGTTTAAGCATGAGTGACGAGTGTGTCTTCATCGAAATGTTGAAACTGTACGATGTATTTATAAAAACGCAATTTTGCTCGTTCAAACAGCATTGCAGCATTACCCTTTCCATTAGAACACCATTATATCATAGTCAAAAAATGCCTTGTAATTGTTCCCCCCGTAGATAAATAACGCTATCTTTAATCGTACTTTTACGTTTTACTTTTCTTCCATTCCTTTCAGAGAAACTTCATGTTACGAGCCCAATCTCGAGCTATTACATTCTATTAAGATTCTATGTGAGAATTCGCAGCCGATTTCCAAATGTGGTAACCGGAACTTCTGTGGAAGGTTACTCCATTTTTTAATGACTGTGACACTTAAATACCCACAACGAGCTTCTACAGGAATGTTGACAAATAACAAATTCGTAGTCTCAAGAACGATTGCGTGAAGTGAGGACGTGTAAAAAAGCCTAAATATGAGTGCCAAAATACTTTATTATTGCATAATTTTATCCATGCGTCGGGTAAAAAAAAAGTACGAAAAAAGATCGTTACTGAGAAAAAAAACCAATTGAATAAAAAAAATGTACTGGTTGATCCAAATAAATGTGCTTCTGCGGAGTGCCACCGATATATGAGATTGTTAGAATACTATAAAATATTGGAAAATGTGATTGATTTAAATAACATATTCTTTTATTTGAAACAACTCTTCTGTTCTCTAAATATCTACATTATCCTTCAAATAAAATTATATTCTATTTTGAAATAATTCTATATACAATCCGTAGATGTATGGATGAAATAATTAAGCGGTTGCTACAACATTTTTTATTTCGTACAAAAATATAATCAATAGAATTAATTATTTCTTTACTGCATCGAAACGGATATGCCATGAGACGTAAGTTTTTCACTTTGTTTTAAAGCTTAAATAAAAAGTGAACATTAGAATGATCATCCATGATAATAGTGGAGAGAATATCAGATATCCAATGGAATATCCATACTCTTTAGAGCGATACTCTTTAGAGTTTCTCCGGCCCTTAAGTAGATTTTCGGTTCGCGTTACACTTACGAGAATCGAGCGCGCGTGCGGCTTCTAGCGGTTACTCCGAGAACTACGGGTTTCCTCACAATTATAATTTCGGTGGCGCTCAACCATAATTCGGTTGAATTTTTTCAACCAAATGCGCAAGAAACAAATTTTATTTTCGCATAATTTTTTAACTAATTCAGACATTTGCTTAATATTTTTCAATCAAAATAAAATATCAATATTTTAACAAATAATGCACTTGAAAATCAATAACGGATATGGTGAAAAAAATAAAATAACATATTTACTCAAGAGAAATGTTATCTGAATCAAACGAGCGAAATTCAATTTTTCTTGTGTACTCGAATCAACAATATTCATGTTATGAATTGGAACGCTTTTTTTGTTTGTTGCAGAAAATGCATTCAAAACTATATAATTCGTTCGCGATAATTTTTTAGATAGTTTCAATAATATATTGATCTCGGCTAACTATATATCCTTTGAATATATCTTTAAAAAAAACTTTTAATTTTATCATGTTATTAAAGTCAATAGCGTTTTGTTTGGACTAATTAATCCGATTATTTACACCAACAATTTTACAATTGAATCAATGAAATTTCAGTCAATAACACCAATGATATTGGATCAATGAATTTTTTTCTCAGTGTAGCTCGAGGCCAAGTAGTGTTGACCAGGGATCTTTTTATTTCGAGTAGAATTGCCCATACACATTGTATGATATATTGTATATATCTCGTGTCTCGTGGAGCCTGATCAGTTCCGGAGACTTCACGCAATACTCTCCGCTATAGTCACGCGTTTTTGTGTCTGACCAGTTGCGAACTTTTTCTACTTGGTCGCGCGAGTCTGCACGCTTTTGCGTTATGGTCCATTTGCACTTGCAACTAACCTTCGCCGTGCGGAGCACGATCGATTGACAGAGACGTATACACAATTGTATTTCCAGATTTTCAAGGGGATCGGCTCAGTAACAGTACTTAACTGTATTCATTGCGACATGCCACGTTCAATAAATTCCGAATGTTATTCATATTTAATCTAATTTGCGTTCACTGCTCGTCACTCAAAATCACAATTGTTTATATTTTTACATTATGATTATTATACAATAATAATGAATTTGATCACTCTTATCGTTAAGGATCTATTCGAGTTTCTTAAAAAAACAAAAAAAAAATCGTACATATGTAAATTACGAGCTTTTCCGAAAAACGGTCTCAAAAATCGTGGCGAGCCCTCAGGGGCCATAAAAAACGAATTAAATCATAAAAGAATGTTGTAACTATTGATAAAAATTGAAGGAGGCGACGCGGCTGTTCGGGTTTGATTAGTTTGGGGGCTTCCCTTTCGTAAAATTCGTATTTATGAAAGTCTACCGCAGCTTGGGACAATAAAAAGAAAAACCACTTTTTTTAGCTTGCACTACTGTTCACATCTAAAATTAAAGGTTAACACCACTCTAAGATTTTGAAAAAATCGATTTTTTTTGCTCAAAAAATTCTTTGGCGTCATAAAAACAATATGCAATTGGTCCTGTGGCGATTTTTTGCTAAGATTCAGTGATCGATTTTGCCGCAGCACTCCGGACTTCTTCAGGGCGCCTCGTACAACTTTAAACGCGTTTTTCTCGAAACCACCTTTTCAAACTGGGAGGACGGATTACTCGAGCACTTTTTCATGGATCGATTTGAAATTTTGACAGTAGCTTCACAATTACATTCTTTATGGGAGTACGTAGCCGTTTTTCGATTGAACGTAAATTTTTTTATAGACAATTTCCTGCTTATTTTTTTGGGCAAAACAATTGATTTATTTCTTTTAATATACGCCATTTTTTCAAAATTTGATTAAAAAATCCCTACCTAGTCCCATAGCTAATAATACATTGATTATATTTTTTTTTGTGTTTGTCCCTGGTCTTTTTCTTTACGAGAAAACGCTCCTCCCGTGAAGCTATTTGTAAGAAACACGTTTTCCAAGATGGAAAACGTGTCCATATTCTATGAAAATATACGATTTTGTCTGAAAATTATAATACATTTTTTTTAATACTTCAATATGTGTCAAATAAACCCTCTCAAAGAAATCCTATTCCTTTTTTCCTACTCCCAAAATAAATTGTCAAAATGAGGCCTTGTTTTCTGCCGCTAGAGAGGTGTTATCCCTTAAGTGATTTTTTGCGATTTTTTTATTGAAATGACAAGTAAGACATTCATAATATTCAAGGTTGTTACTAGTCATATCTTCAAGAGGACAACAAAAATATACAAAATAGTGACGCTGGAGCCATTCTCGCATGGTATGTTGTGTTTGAGACGCTCTGTGGCACGCAGTAGAACTGACGCAAATTGGAATTTGGAAAAAAATTGAAAAATTTCTATTGCTTTACGTGAGTATAGCTGGAGGAATACGTAGGGGATTTTGAAAATATAATTTTTTGTCCAATTGGCCAGCATTTAAAGTAAAAATTGAATTTTTGATACAAAAAAGGACAATCATTTGTTGATAACTAATGCTATAATTAACTCATGGAGAATCCCGTACGTAATTCTCTTCGGAATGTTATTTTAAAGATGTGCTCAAAATTTGGAGTGAAAAGAATGAAAATTGTTGGAGTTATGCGTGCCGGATGAAAAATTGTGTTCCGAGAAAAACGGCTGACGTCTTGCACACGGGCCTGCGGACCTTTTTTACAAGTACCAAACTTTTTGTACTTCATGTCCTAAGCCAATTTTTGAAAAATCACATTTTTTTAAATTTTACAGTGGTGTTACCCCTTAAGATAGTCTCTAAGTATTTAAAAAAAAATTGGCATTGGATGGTCCAATTGGCATCTCTCAAGCCAATTTTCGAAAAATAATTTTTTTGAAAATTCTATAGTGGTCTTACCCCTTAAGTTAGTAATCTAAGTATTTACAAAAAAATTGGCATTGGATGGTCCTATTGGCATCTCCTAAGTCAGTTTTTGGAAAAATCATTGTTTTTCAAAAATTCTACAGTGGTGTTACCCCTTAAGTTAGTAATCTAAGTATTTACAAAAAAATTGGCATTGGATGGTCTTATTGGCATCTCCTAAGCCAATTTTCGAAAAATGATTTTTTTGAAAATTCTACAGTGGTGTTACTCCTTAAATCATGAATCTAAGTATTTACAAAAAAAAAATTCCATAAAATGTTTCGTTGGTCGTCTAATTGTGAGCATGCGATTTATTATGGAAATTTTTACCATTTTCATTCAGTTTTTCAACAATGTTGAATTTATGATCTCATTAGGCATTACGTCTCGATGTAGGCATATAAACAATTGTTAACTGAACGGCGGAGATTTCCATAATTTGGCTTCATTCCGCGTTAGCTGCATGAGGCACTTACTAGACATAAAAAACAAGCAATCACCTGTCAGAAGTCGATGACTGTATTTCAAAGCGATCACGTCTGTATTTCCCGCTTCGAAGAAACGGCTAAAATGCCGGTTGCATGGAAACCGTGCCGAACACTCTAGAGTCTCCCTGGAGATATGCAGGCGCGCATATATCAGGGAGGCAACGTTGCAGCCAATAATGCAACTACTAAAATTGACGTATATCTGCACACTGCTGGATACTTTTTTTTTATTACAAATATTCAGCAATTGTTTTTTTTTAAATTCAGGCCAAATTGGTCAATTTTTATCAATCATCTTTGAAATGGTCCGATGGTAATGTCACAGGCGACCAAATAACAAAATTTAATATTTGGTCAATAAGCTGGGAAATTATTTAACATGATCGGCAATGCTTGACAAATATATCCGTAAAAATTGTCCACTATCTTAAAAACGTATTGCACGTGTACAATTTTTTCGGGTCTTGTAATTCTATATCAAATTTCCTGTAGTAGCCTGAAGGTTTTTTTTTCACGATCTCGAATATTTAACAGTCAACTGATTTTCGTAAATAATCAAGTAAAGATACATCCCAGTATACTGGTAAGATTTCAAACCAAGTTACCGAACTTGTAACGAAAAAATTACGATTCTGAAAGTCGTCTCATTTGTACGGCGCTTCATGGAGATGTTACACGTTGGCCACATTTCCATTTAATAATTTATACACTAAATAACTCTGGCTGCCTGATATAAACTGCTCACATGTGTGAAATAATATGAAACTTTCGTAATGACAATGAAAACGGGGGTCACTGAATGTTTAAAGAAAATATTAATTACAAAAAATAGAAAAACGTGACTAGCAGAAGAATTATCGTAGCCGCTACTTTTCAGAGAAAATGTTAAAAAAGCCTAAAAAAGTACTAAATTTGCGCGAATTTTTTATGCCAGTTAGGTATAATAATTGGTTGTGATCTATTTTTATACGTGACTGTAATTTACCAATAATTCAGAAGGGCCCTCCTTACGCCCCTACAAAATACGACCCTCCGCGGAAGGAATAACCTTAAGGCTGGAACCTGAATCAGAAGGTCCAAAAAAGCGTTTGATTGGGAATTTTTTAGAAGGGAAAAAACAAATGAGCCCAGTAAACATTAAGGTATTTTTTCACGTCTATTTGGAATGTCAACATTCAGTCTTTTATCTATTTGGAATATCAACACGAAACAATAAATGACTGCAGATTTATCAGCCTATTCCATGTGCGTCTTGCCACTGCAGTCCCCAATCAGCAGGAAATATGTAGCTCGTAATTCTTGACTGAACGAAATAAACCAATAAAATGTTCAACTGTCATATATTTATCTTCTGGGTGAATTAAGGAAAAGCTGAAAAAATCGTTAAATTATAACGTTTAGCAGGTTTGACAAAGTGTTTTAAAAAACCCTTTAACGTGCTGGAAAAAGATTTAAAAAGACTTTTTCAATGACTTTTTAATTCACTTAGAAGAGATTTTCATACTAAAAAAAAATAAACTTTGGTTTGATTCAATAGGTCGTTTAGTTATTTTGCTATTACGCTCGCCAACTTGGAAAAATCGTGAAAATGAAAACTGGAGAAAACGCGCTTCAAAGTGTTCAATAGGAGGATATATCAATATCAAACATCAATCGCGTCTCTGCTTTTAGCCTTGTATCTTCGAAAATATTTACAATTGACCTATTTAACTTTGTGAATATATTCTTGGATAGTTTATCTATCAATGTAAGCAATAAAAAAATGACTTTTCTGACCTTCTAATTCAGGCTTCCGCCTTAAGGGAAACTTTTCGTGAGAAGAACGATTGAAAGTCCCTTACTCATTTTTCTCCAAAACGACAGATATTTCCCAAAAAACGGAGATCCTCTTTTTGTGCTCTATCAGTACAAGAACACAGTGAGACTCTTATTTTTCCCGAAATGCCAACTTTTTGGAGGAAAGTACACGATAGCACTTTTCGCCTTCTTTCACCCCGCCTCAATTTATGAAACACCTGTCAATCAAGGCTTCGTCACGTGACATATCAGCGAAATTAATAATGCCATAGTATATGGTGGCCCAAAATGACCTGACATTTTTATTCCTTAATAAAACATATTATTAATTGGAAAAGTACGAATATTTTTATTTTAATATAAAGTACAAACATGGAGGTTATGTGTGGAACACAATATCCGATAAATGGCCGCGTCCCTGTTTGCAAACGTTCACTCTTTTCACGAAATGTTCAATAACATGTTGGCATATTTGCGGAATAATAATGAATTTAATTAATGGTGCGTCCAATTGCTTCCTTGAACTCCGGAATGGTCTGTGGATCATTGGCATGCACGTTTCCTTTCAGAAAATCCCAAAGAAAGAAGTCCAATGGCGTCAAATCGCACGATCGTGGTGGCCAATTCACATCACCGGATAACACGACCTTGAAACCGTCTGCATCAACTGCATTGTTTCGCCCGCAGTGTGACAGGTTGCGCAATCTTGTTGAAACAATATGTCTTCCAAGTCCATACCATTTATACCATTTATCGGATATTGTGTTCCACACGTAACCTACATATTTGTACCTTATATTAAAATAAAAATATTCGTACTTTTCAAATTAATAATACGTTTTATCGATAAATCATAATGTCAGGTCATTTTGAGACACTTTTTGTTATAAGATTAACATAATCTCCACCTTTCGTTCTGGTATTCCGAAAGCCACTAGGGAAGCGAGCATACGTCATGATACTTGCAGACACCGAGGGCATTGTCTCGTATTACTGAGACTAGCAAGTTCCGAAGACAAAACGAGTAGGACAGTGGAAAACTTTTCGTTCCGGTGCATACACCTGCATAAAGGTATCGTGTCATCTGGAACCACACACACACACACACACACACCCACAGACCCAAGATTTTAAGGTAACTAGGTGCATGATATCCCCCTTTATTACGTTTTCTCCAGTCTCTCGTATCATTTCGTACGACCCGGAAGTGACGACGCCCGTTCTAATCCCTTGCGTGCACGTACACCCCTATATTTCACTTTCTTCGTATGTTACCACTGGCCGACATGCTCTCCTGAGCACAAAGGACGCGTCTGTGTATCGTACGTGAGTCGCGTTGCATCGCTCGAACTATGTTTTTTTTTGCAGCGGCGCAGCCAGTCGTACGCCACGACGTGATTCCAAAACGAAAATGGAACGAATCAGAGGTGAGCTCGTCATTGACAATCTTTCCACTAGGTGGCGAATTTTACACGGTAAAAGAGAATAATCGCAATTTTTATTGCCATTACTAATGAGAGCAGCGTTCGATTTGTATGTGATTTTAATGACTCTGCTTTAAGGTAGCTCTGTAGTTTTGGTCAAATATTAGGAATTGGCTGAAATCTAAGTATGGTTTAGATGTGACATCCATGGACTGATGGCCCAAAAATTCACTTCGATTCACCGTTTAGTTCATGATATAATTGCAATTGAATATGGGTATTTTTGTGTGCGATCCTTATACCTAACACGTAAACCGATAGGAATTTTCACGGATTTCTCGATATAGGTTCTAAACGGATCTTAGAATTTCAAAATCAAAACACACGTTTACGTAGTACTATTGTGGGATTGATTTTAAAAAAAATGACAAACTTTGACCGTTTAGTTTCGGAGATATCGACTTATGAAAAGTGGTAATTTTATTCCACACCGAACTCAGGCCCAACCATCTGTAAAGGAATGGCAATAGTGTACGCTGCAGCCAGCTGATCGGCGCGTGATCTGGAAACTCGAAGCGTGTTTTCTTTTTCGAGTTCTAGTGATTCTGAGACGGATGTAAAATAAATTTATTTTGCAACCAAATTTTATTTGTTCAATTTATGCAAGTATTTATGCATGTATTTGTCTTTGTTATGGCGAATACAATTTAAACTGTCAGCAAGATGTTGTAAATCCACGATCCGACGTCCTTCGACAGCGAATTTTTGTTGCTGATCGTTGAGGTTATGGTTATTCTCATCGCGTTTAGCCGCATTTGCTTGACACATCGCTGCCACAGCTTTCAGTCTTTTAGCAAGCGCGTTTTTTCTTGTAAACTTTTCTTTGTAACGCATTTGGGTTGACATTTTCACGCTTTTTTTTATTTGTATAAAATATTTCGCGAAAGACGGTTCGTAGGGAGCTGAACTCTATGACTGCAGGAAAATCGCGCTGTTGCTATGCTCAAAATTTACAATCGACAGCATCGTATAGGCATTGGATGTTAACATACGCTTCGACCGAAACTTTTGGCTCATACGTGTACCTACAGAAATAACTTAATAACTGTATTGTTCGTGAAATTCTGCTTCAAGACTCTAGACTTGGAACTGCAGGTCCGGTCTATATATACACATATGCAGGGTGTCCTGCTATGAATCTATAATTCTGCAACTGTCGATAGGTCAGATCATGTTCCACTATACGGTGGAATTTCAGTGTAGTAAAAGTCCCACGGTTTTCGAGATAAAAATCATCTGCTTTTGGTTTTTTGCATGTCATTTCTATAAATGATAACTTTCTCGACCTGGTTAAAAAAAATACCCTTAGTTATTTGTTTTATCAAAAAAGTCTTCTTTTCAACCTTAAATGTTAAGGAAACCATATGAAAAAAGATCTTATTCACAATTTTCACACAACCCAATTCGAACATCTGACTTTGATAGCCTGCGCTGTTAAAAAAAATGGACTACGCATATCGTGTCAATAATTTGAAAAAGTTGCTTAGTTATTGTCGACTCACATCATTTGCAGAAACGGCAAGTGATAAACCAAAAACACATAATTAAAAAAACCTAACATAAAATCTCAAAATCTCGAAAACCGGGGGACTTTTACTAAACTGAAGGTCCAGCACATAGTGGGACATTGTCTGATCTATCGACAGTTGCAGGATTATCCATTCATAACAGGACACCCTGTATACCCGCCAAAAGGGGATTTTAAAGACATTGGACGTATCCACAGTATGTAATTGTCTCCATACAAAGCTTCGTGTAATGTCCTCAAAACCACCGCTGTCCTCACCCCGAATGTCCTCAAAACCACCGCTGCCTGAGTGTGAGCAAATTTTACATAAGTGTCGTTCCAAAGACCTGTCGACAAACTCTCGTCTCCAAAATCGACAATTCCTTTAGATAACTTCAAGGCGGGACACCACTGTCACCAGAAAAAAATGACATTTTTACATTTTCTCCAAGCATACGTATTCAAGAACATGTGAAAAAAAAAATGTCAAATTGAAATATCGAAAATTGACCAAGTCACAGACGATTTAGTGAGAGCAGGTGGCACAACGATATACGTATTACTATTATTTGCTTGCTAATTCAAATTTATTTATTACTAATACAAAATTTCAATTAATTACTAAAACTTTCAATCACGTTTTCCTCGAAACGACTTTTCTCGACCTGGTCGGAATTATAACTCTAGCCATAATCGACCGATTTGCAATTTTGTAAAACCAAATTCCCGCTGTTGCGGTAACTATCATTATACCTAGCCGTTTTTTGTTTTGTTTTGAAATTTAGTATTTTTCAAGCCCCCGAATAGAAGTAAACATTCCGCCAAAATTACAGTTTTTTAACATCCGCCGTTTTGTAAATTTTTTTTTCGAAAAACCGCCGATTAAATCGATACCTACATTTATGTGGATTATAAAACTTTTTCATTTTGTATTTTGTCAAGTTATCGATCTGGCCATTGGACCACATTTTTTGAACGGAGGCTCTGTTATACCTCAATATCGTTGTCATTTTATTAAATAAAAATTTACACATCACAAGTTCAATATATGCTTGATAACATGGCTTTTTCCCAAATCCTTAATAAACAATCTACTAGGCAAAAAAATCGGAAAAAACTACCTTTTTCCGGTCCGTCATGGTTGTGTCCTCCCCTAAAGAAACGTTCTCGAAACAGCTGAGGGACTGATGGTCAACATTACACATATATAATGAGCTCAAAATATCATTGCTCTGTATTCAAATACATATATTTCCATCCTCCCATTCTCTCGAAATGATCGCAATTACATTACAACTGGGAAGTACAGCTCCCGTGAATCGTGACTCCCAAGTGGTCAGACATCGAACACCAGTCTCTGCGGCTTTTTATATATATGTATATATATATACATGTAGCAGGCGAATAGTCCACGTGCAAGAACTACTATAGCTTTTCTATAGTGAAAACAACATTGATCCTCTCTTGCTCTCACGTTAATCGATGAGTTTTCGAGATAAGAACTCGCGCAAGAGACTCACTTGCCGGAAGAGAATGGCCGTGCGCTGCACTGCGGTTACTACTGATTGCGCTCGCGCTCCACAGTATCGTGTGAAGCCGACTCAGAAGGCCTGCGTTGTGTGTACGTAAGTGTTCAAGGCTTTTACTATTTCGAATATCGACTGTCAATTCGGTTGAACATAGTGGAAATTCCATAAAATTGAACGAACAAAAGATCTTGAACGGTAACTAGTTCACTTTTTTTCGGTCGGAGGATTCTATTTTTCGAAATGCGGAAAATGCTGCTCGCGCCCTTTCGTGACTCAGCGAACGATCTTATCAGAATCGACATTTCAACGATATTGTTTTTTTTTTTGAGGGTGGAGATACCTTTAGACGAGGAAAAAACTTGCTGATTTTCATGATTATGTTTAAAAGGAAAGATTTTTTTACCATTTTCATGCTTATTACTACATGGTATTTTTTAATTTTTATTAATATTTGATAATCGCGGAGATTGGCACGGTCTTCTAAACTGCATTTTCAAGGCTGGCGTGACGTATAACTAAAAAAACTAATCGTCCGATTCTGATGAAATTTGGTATACATCTTTCTGACTCCATTGTCTAGAAAAAACGGCCAAATATTTTTAAAAATTAAAAAAGTCTCATTTTATGGCAATATGTAGCATTTTTTGCGGAAAATTCAATGTTTTTCGTTCAAAGAGTACCGTTTAATGAATTTTCAACTTTTTTCACTTTTTCTTCGTTTGTATTCTGCGGATGAGTATCCTCCGTCTGTAAACCTGGGTATTTCAAGTCCTGCCTTTTTTTCATCCAGTTAATACATTCAATTAACTTTTCAAACTTTCAAATGTAAAAAAAATTGAAAAAATTCATGCTAGTGTTTGAAACCTTCAATTTAATATATAAATCATAAAATTACAGGACAATACATTTTTCACATATTTTTTGTTATATAATTTAAGCAACTCGATAGGAAAGTAGTTTTGGCTCGGACGCAAAATACCCAGGTTTACAGACGAAGTGTGAATAAAAGGAAAATCTTCGTTGGTTTTTTTTTCAGATTTTTTCAAAACCCGTTTAGAAGATCTTGCCATGCATCCGCCATTTTGAAGATTATTAAAAATAAAAAATACCATGTAACAGCCAAAAGTAGTAATAAAACAAACCCTAAGTCTCAAAAATGTCGAAGAAATAGTTCCTTAAAAAAAAATCATGGAAATCAGCTATTTTTTCCTGCTTAGAAGTATCTTCCTCCACGTAAACTACTTCCAGGCACGTAAACGACCGTGCGAAGTAAATTGGCAGCTAATGGGCCGATGGACGAAAGGAAAAGGCTGGCCTGGAAAAATCTCCGCGTCGAAAATTTATACACAGCTGAGGACCATTTTAAAAGTAATTTCGCCGCAGTCAAACCAACGATATTATTATTTCCGCGAAGGCGCAAACGACGCGAGACGAGAAGAATTTTGCGGAAGTAAGCAGCGTGGATAATGCAAATAGCGCGTCTATACCTACGCGCTATTTGATTACATCGCGAATTCAGGGCGTGACTGATACGAGCGTCTCAAAACGTTGCGCGGTACGAAATGTGGCGCGTGTACAGATAAAATTCTCAATCCAATAAAAACGGCACAGCGAGCTAATAATGATACGCGAAAATATCACGCAATCACCATGGTGTAGGTACTTTCGTCCAAACGGCTGAATTTCAAATTGCGTTGCCTCTACGTGTGTCCTCTCTTGCGCAACAGAACGTATAATAAGGGACGCATCGCTGGTTGAAAAAAAAAGGAAAAATATAAATAAATAACCAGGTGGCTCGACTATACGTCGACAAATGATATGCCATTATTACGTATAAGGCGCCTCGCTCTACGACGTCTAATTATTATTAGAATTAAAAAATCAAATTAAGTAAAAAGTCGACGGTGCCATTAGCACCTCGCTTTAAAATTGCATGGGCGTGACGTTCTTTTGCGTTATCCGAAACTGGGAAGCACGCGGTGTAATTGCGCAATGCGAAATTCCAAAAACCTTGCGGTGAAATAATATTAATGTGATTTGAGAGAATTATGCAACTGAGAGCGAGCGAGGATGGGTCGAAAATGAAAATTTCCAAATTCTTTGTTATTCACTGTACGGGACTTATTTATTTATTTATATTAAGTATTCCACTTTATAGAAGAGAAATATATTTGATTTTTGATAACGTGGTTCACGTAAGTGAATTTTGAAAAAACTGGCGTTTTTTTGTTCAATGTTCGATTACCCCAAAGCATGGGGTTTGAATTATTTTTTAATGTCTTCTAGCAAAGTCCCTTCTGTGCTAGATATTTAAAACAAAATCAAGATGCTTCCTCGGAATGAAAATTGTCGAGATATACAGGGTGTTAGGAAGGTTGGATCAAATCCTTCAGGGGGTGATAGGTCACCTCGTTGGGAACATATCTAACCTAGGTTACCTTAGTCCAAAGTCTAAGGATTTCGAGTTATCATGGTAAGTATGATTTTTGGAAAATTTGCCAAAATTATAAACTGACTCGTTTACCTCTTGTGTTAATGCTATTTTTTTAAATAGCATTAGCATAAAAGGTATTTTTGATTTTTGACAAGTTTTCAATTATTCAACACGTCCCATTTAGTCAGTTGTGTGGATACAGATGATTGTATTGGTGTTTGTCGATCGAATATACATTAAGCTAAGACACAAATAAGTTTTTAGTTACCAATTATTGTCTGTTTGTATATTATGAACGAGTTAGTATCTAATTTTGGAAAATTTTCCAAAAAATCATACTTACCATGATGACTTGAAATCCTTAGACTTTGGACTAAGGTATCCTAGGCTAGATATGTTCCTAACCAGTTGATCTATCACCCTCTTAAGGCTTTGTATCGACCTTCCTAACACTCTGTATATCCTGAAAGTGGGACGATGATCCAAGCGAATTGGGCTGCCGAAATTGAAATCAGTGAAAATGTTCCTTCATTCTCATATTCTGTCAGTTTTGGATATTACTAATATCAAATCGTAGTGACTTTGTACATTTTTTCTGCCTATGTTTAAGCTGGCGACGACGTTAATAAATTAATTATTTGTCAATGAATAAATAATTATTGATACTGCGACGACGTTTATCAGGTTTGTAAATTTTGTTTGTCGGCTTATTGTTATCTGGCCCCATATGTACAGACAATCAACTTTGTTTTTTTCTTTATGGTAATATCATTTTCAGCATTTATTCTACATAGAAAACATTTTTTCGAATACGAAACAATCGTTTTATAATAACTTTAATACATATCCCTTGCAACATCACTAAAAAATCCATTCCCAACACATAGACGAAGCAAATTTCCGATTTTCTCGTGAAAAAAGCCATGGGCAAGGACCAGCTCCATAACATCCACGATTCAACCCCCATCATTGCTTTATGATAATTTGGAATTTACTCTTCTCACTCAACAGCACATTTTTCCAAATTTAAAAAAAAACGATTTTCCTCCAATCTTTCATTCTCATTTACCATTATATTCCCATAATTCTACAATGACCGGAATTCCCCAATATTTTTGTGTAACTTTTGCGCCAACCCGTGAAATTGCGTGGGTGTGCGCAACGATGTGACGTAACAATGGTGAGCAGAGAAAAACAATGTAAATCACGATACCAGGTGCGATAAATAATCAAACGAATAATTTTAATCGCAGGTTCGTTGCAAATGAATATGCAGCCGCACTGTTGAGTGAGCAACGTTGAATTATACGTTTAACTAGCGGAAGCGATACGCCGAACGTATCTGGTGAAACGGCCGGTTATCTTACGAAAATACCCGCACAATGAGCTCGGGGAAAGTCCGTGCGTCTCTTCCGAGTGGAGACTTCCGGCATGGGCACGTGGAGGGCAGCCGATCGTGTCCTCGGTAGAAGGAAACTCAAATCAGCATTGGATAAGGTTCCGAAAACCCCCACCCTCTGTTCGAACTGAAATTTTAGCCAAAGCTTCCTTTTAATATTTTAAGACAACCCCTAAAGGGATTTTTGGTGAGTCGCGATAGTTTTCGAGATATTGAATTTGAATTTTTTTTTAATGGTAAGGTTCCGAAAAACCCGACCCCGTCTGATCGTGGTGAAATTTTGCACAAACCTTTCTTTAAATATTTTTAAACAACCTAAAGGGTTTTTTGACCACTCGTAATAGTTATCGAGATATTGAATTTTTAAGTTTTGGCCATGTCTATATCTGCTACGTCTCCGTTCATACCTATACAGGCTGTCCCAGAACTGATGGCGGTCCCTGAAATGGGACCACCATTAGGGGAGGGATAGAAAGTGATTTCGAATAAAAATATTTTTTCGTTAAATTCAGCACGAAAAGTAAACTGTTTCAGGCCTGTCGAAGCCGAATTGGTAATCACGAAATCACCGCCATTGGGGGAGGGATGGGACCTCCTATTGGGGGTGGGATAGAAAGCGATTTCGAATAAAAATATTTTTTCGTTAAATTCAGCACGAGTTAAAAGTAAACTGTTTCCGGCCTGTCGAAGCCGAGTTTGTAATCACTAAATCATTAATAACATTACTGGACATTAGAATGATGAAAAATCGTCTAAAAAATATGATTAATTCGAAAGAAATAGAAGAAAAAATGGGCCCACGATGAGACTAGTCTTAAAAATCATAGAATAAGTCACACTATTTAAGAGAATTTTTTTTTAATAAAGAAAGGCAATCATAAAAAAATTAATTCTCACTTCAGAAACAAAAAAAAACGTTCACATTGATAATTGATAATTTTTTTCATATTTCTTAATGAGAGTATGCTTCAAAATGAAAAAGAAAATATATAGTGCCATTTGTCGATATCTCAAATAGTTTAGGAGTTATCGGCGTTTAAACGTTTTCAAATCTTCTGAAGTCGACATTTTTGGCAAATTAAAACTCCTAAAAGAGAAGAGATAAAAATCTAAAAATTGGGGTGAATATTCCTTTCATGGGATACAATTTTATAAAAAAAAATCAGCAAAACCAGAAATGGTCGGGGTCAGGGGCCTGTTGAAATGCCGTGAAATATCCCATATGTTATCGCGTTGTTCGTTTTGTCCAAACAAGAATACCTAAACAAACCAAAAAACTGTTGCGCGTCGCCAAAAATCTTTTTAGGGTTTGTCTTACAATATTAAGGGAAAGTTTGTGCAAAATTTCAGCTCGATCGGAGGGTGGGATTTTTCGGAACCTTACCCTCAGCATTTTTTGACCTTTCAACGCTTGAGCGAGCAGATGGAATTGGCGATAGGATCGAAAATTGAAAATGTAAAAAAAAGACAGTCCATGACATAGGAGATTGTATCTGCTGTCGAGCATCGCGTGTAGGTGAGGGAGGGATGGCAAACAGCAGTTAAATATTGTACAATTAACCAACTCTGGTAAGGTCACACATATGGTCGCTGTCGCAAGCTCATATGCGATTACTTAATATTTCGCATTACCCGCAAACGCTCGGAACACGTGCGGCGTTTGACTTTTCACGGAGACGTTTTTTTTTTGCCCTCCGTCATCCCCCATATCGAAGCACTTGAGTAGCGGCATGTCAAGGCGCGCAAAGTTATCGATCGATCGCCCGATACATTTGCCCGCTCCTATAGTGTGTTTCTCCACAAATAACATTTTTTGCCGGGTTCTCCGCTTACTCGGGGGCAAATATATTGACGTATAATTGAGGGCGACTATCCCGGAGATACAGATGAATTTCGACGATTTTTTGCGGATACCCAGTTGATAGAATGGAAAAAACACTTAGAAAGGAATTTATTCTTTATATCTCTGAGTACCTTTACAATTTTTTTCACAAGATTTTGCAAGAAAATGGCGGCGCTGAAACTCGATGAAGCGAAACCAGCAACTAATGCCAATTTTCCACCTATTGACTTGATTTTTTTTAACCTGATAGCAACATGTGACATCGAAGTAATTGGAGCATTTTTTGTATGTTAAATATCTTTTTCGATTTTTTTTATTGAAACAATTTTTTTCAAACCGGTATTTCAAAATCGACATTTTTCGGTTTCCCTGCATACTCCAAAGGCAAAACTCTTATATAGAACTCAAATTATTGTGAATTTCATTCCAGGTGAAAAATTGGAGAACTCTTGCTGCCCTCTCCCGGAAATAAACTTTTTTTTCGAGTGCTAGACTGGTGGTTAGGGCGGCACAATTTTGAGCTCTTTCTTCTGCATTTTGACAGCATCAAATTATCTTCTCTAAAGAAAAAAAAATTGTCGCGGAATCTGCGAGAGGTCAAAAAATATTTAGAGGTCACTCAAGCCTTCCAAAAATTTAAATTTTCATTCAAAAATCGATTTTTTTCGTCCACTTCTCACCCATGAATTGTATGCTTTATAATTTTGTAATTTTGTAACCTCGCGAAAGCCCTAGCCGGGCAATGAAGATTTAGTGGTCGCTCAAGGTTTTCGAAATTCAGAATTTCCGCCAAAAAATAAATCCCGCGTGCACCATAATATTCTTGTAGCATAAAAACAAAATAAACAGCGAAGTGTTACATCTTCGGAATACGTTATTATAATAATTTGTAACAAACTAATAATATAATAATTTATTATAATAATTTGTATTGTATTATAGCGTCGCTCGTCACAGAGTACAGCTACGATTGGTCCGCAGTTTAACTAACGAGACCAACTGTAGGACGCGTTACGATGCGCGGGAAACAGCTGCCATTTCAGTTTTACTAATAAAACGACCTATAATTATGTTTACGGACAAGAGCTTTCAAGAATTATTTTCTCAGAACAAAGATTATAATTACTGGGTTAAAAGTGTGAGGGAAAGTTGAAAAATCAGTTTTTAAAGAAAAAAGGATGAACTGTTATGAAAATTTTACAAAGCGTCAAATTTATGAGTGAGAAGAGTAAAAAAAAGTTGGCGAAAAGTGTCAATTTCGAAACTCTCGAGCGACAACTAAATATTCATTAGCCGGCTAGAGCTTTCGCGAGGTTAATTTAAAATCATAAAGCGTAAAATTCATGGGTGAGAAGTGGACGAAAAAAAAATCGTCTTTTTAATGGAAATTTGAATTTTTTGGAGGCTTGAGCGACCTCTAAATATTGTTTGACCGCTCGCAGCTTCCGCGACAATTTTTTTTTCTTTAGAGAAGATAATTGGATGCTGACAAAAAGGAGAAAAATGAGCTCAAAATTGTGCCACCCTACTGGTGGGTTCCCTTATTTAAAAAATAATAATTTAAAAAACGACGTAAACGAGAGTACGAGTGAGGCGACTTGATTCCCTCGAGGTGCTTGATAATCGAACTATGCCTGTCCGTTCAACACTCGCTCGATCTACTGCTCGACGAAACGGCTCTGGAAGGCGTTACTTCTCGAGGCGAGTGCGAGGGTGTATCGAGAATTCAGGTGAGACGAGGTATAACTGATCCACGAGCTTCATTCGATCGTCAATTTGGAACGCGGGAACAACTGATTTTCCCTGGCAAAACGGTTCACTGCGATCTCTCTCTCTCTCTCTCTCTCTCTCTCTCTCTCTCTCTCATCGTGTACGACTCTTGCGTTTCGCAGAATAAAACGTTATTATATATTATTACACGCGTTGTGTGCTTACGTCAGTGACGCGCGTCACGCGACCGCGCTTATTATTTCTCACGAAGAATTACCCGAGTGCGCACAGTCACCAATCGCTCGAGAACTCTCCGTACAACACGCAAAGCCGTGTGCATTTTTTCGTCGGCCCTACGCAACCTGCAAATCTTCGCTCGGTCCCGGACCGTTCCATCGTACCATTTTCATCAAACGTAACGCTCGCGATAAAGAAAATGCGTGCGATGTAAAATATACTCCGGAATGCTTAACAATATGTAGACAAAACTCGAAATATATGTGAGAAAATGTCACATATATTTTGTGAGTGAGAAAAAAATCGCGGTGCTCCGATACAAAAACCTCTTTTTAACCCTTCTTTGGCACACTGGGTCACTTTGACCCGGACGAATTTGAAATGAAATGCTCACTTGCCCAAAATTGAAAGTTTTCCATAATTTTTTACAATTCAATTTTCTATTTTCCGAATTTTATTTGTGCAGACATATTAAGAAATGTTGAAAGTGTATCCCAGATTTTTTTCAAATAAAAACCGACCGAAGGGTTGTTAAGGGCAGGTGGATGAAGTACTATCCGGGTCAAATTGACCCAGTGTATCAAAGTAGTCGCCAAATATAAGTGTGTCAAGGAAGGGTTTAACATACATAACCTTATTGGAATACCTGCGTGTTTCTTTTCTTTTTTTTTAATACATGAAAGCAAAAATATTTCGGTACTATATATGTCTCTGTATATATTTAGTCTCGAAATTGGGCATGTAAATAAATATAATGTGATGTAATTGATAATATATAATTTATATAATAATAATATATAATTTGCATAATATATCGAAGCTTGATATAATATTATATATAATATCGATTCAAATAAGATATAATATAAATCACAAACATTTTTTAATAAAATCCTAAAACAAAGTTTATTGCACTCGAACTTTAGTCCGCGGGGAGGGAAAAAAAATAGCAACGTCAATACGATCAACTGAAGGCTGAGAAAAGCGAGACAATCCTAATTGAAAAATACGAGTATTCCGGTTTTACAGAATTTTTAATAGCATACCATACAATATTTATATCACCATAGTATATGCACTTATTTTCCATATATTTATGGAAAATTCGATTATCCTGCACCAGAAGAGCTGCATAGTCTACCAGGTATAGTAGCGTATTCCGTGCGTGCGCTCACGTTAATCATCATAATTTGAACGAAACGAGGCTGTGTACTTCGTAGCCCATTGCAATGCAGTTTATTGAGACGTATATCTATACATACATACATACATACATACATACATACATATATATATATATATATATATAGAAAGAGAGAGAGAATAAATAAATATTTTAAACCCGTAATACATATGTAATGCTGACTATCGTCGTATTTAGTCGTTTTAAGAGCGGTCCTTAAAGTCCAATGTCTCCAAAATCACCTTTTCCTATAAATATATATATGCACACACATATAGGGGATCCTGTTATGAATGCATAATCCTGCAACTGTCGATAGTTCAGATCGTGTCCCACTGTGTGCTGGAATTTCAGTTTAGTAAAAGTCCCACGGTTTTCGAGATAAAGAAAACGAGATGTGAGCGATAACGAACCTCGATATTGTTGAAAATATTTTTCGAGATTTTTCAAGATAACATTCTGCTTTTTGTTTTTTACATGCCATTTCCACAAATGATAACTTTTTTTGACGCGATTTAAAAAAAAATACTCTTTGTTATTTGGTTTATCTAGAAAAGTCTTCTTTTTAATCTTGAATATTAAGGAAAGTTTGTGAAAAAAGATCTTATGCGGAATTTGCATACAAAACAATTCTAACATCTGACTTTGATAGACTGCGGTGTAAAAAAATGGACGACGCGTATCGTGCCAATTACTTTAAAAAGTTGCTTAGTTATCGTCGACTTCATATCATTTGTAGAAATGGCATGCGAAAAACCAAAAGCGGATGATTAAAAAAAAATAACATTAAGCCCAATATTTCGAAAACCGTGGGACTTTGACTAAACTGAAATTCCAGCATCTAGTAGGACATGATCTATCGACAGTTGCAGGATTATCCATTCGTGACAGGACACCCTGTATATAGCAGAGCGTGCATTCGTGCAAACGATATCGTATTAAATGAAGTTGAAGTGTACGGCAGCGATCGAAAATTCACCATTAATGATTCAGTATGTTCCGTGTGAGTCTCCCTCTCTTTTGACGGTAAAAACACACACACACCCACACACACACACCATTCTCGTGCTCTTTCTCCCTGTGTCCGCGTGCGTGCGCGTCGGTGTTGCTTTCGTATTGCGTGACGCTGTCGATTTACCAGACAATGAGCCTCGGTAACATCACGATCATTTATGTATCGATGGTTAACATCGGTACGGCGAGGCTTTTACGCGCGCTAATATACGATCTTATCGTGCACACGGTAGGTTGATTATTTGACAGCGATAAGCGAGCGTTGAATTAAAAATGGCAAGTGGCTCTTTCAAACTCGCGGATTATTCGTCGTGGGAGCTGAAACCGAAAATGGCGTGCTGCAACGGATGAGTTACGCTATGCACGAGTGCAGATATCTCTTCGTGTACGTATATTTATACGTGTATGTTGTATTATTTTTTAGTACCGCGTGCATAAAGCAATTTGTCATAGAGTTTCGCCGCTCTTGCTCGAAACTGCATCGAACTTTCGATCCTTCGAGCTGGCTGACTCCGCACAAGCGTTTCAGTCGAACAACGGGGAAAGTGGGATGAGAGCCCGAGAAAGGACTCCGTATCAACGGAGAGCCCAGATGTAAACTCGGCAATCGCGGACTCATATTTTCATCGAAGCTTTCCACCTTACCGTAAAATGAGGTTAGTTTGGACAGGTTTTGGAAGTTTTTTTGTAGGCAACTTTTTTTGACATCCCAAATTCCAACTTTTTTTGCTCCGATAGAATAATGTGTCTTTTGGCTATCAATTGTATATGAAAGTCAAGCCCCCCCCACAATTTTATATTCTATAAAAAGAGTCAAAGTTACCTCGAGTGTGGGATATCTTTGACAAAGCATTGAAATTTTTCTCATATTTTCATCGAAGCTTTCCACCTTACCGTAAAATGAGGTTAGTTTGAACAGGTTTTGGAAGTTTTTTTGTAGGCCACTTTTTTTGACATCCCAAATTCCAACCTTTTTTGCTCCGATAGAATAATGTGTCTTTTGGCTATCAATTGTATAAGAAAGTCAAGCCCCCCCCCCACAATTTTATATTCTATAAAAAGTGTCAAAGTTACCTCGAGTGTGGGATGTCTTTGACAAGGCATTGAAATGCAACTTATGCAAAAGATTAAGAGTCAGTGACATCATTTTGACAAATAAATTTAATGTTATATGCATCATACATGGAATTAAATGAAAAACAACGATCTTTGCATAACCCAATTGTTATCTTTATTAAGGAAACATTTCACATCAAAAGATCAAGTACCTAGGGTAGTATTATTGGCACTTAATCAGTCGTATAATTATCATTGAGATCAAAATCAACTTCAACAACGTTACAATTAACTTTAGGAATATGATAATAAACTTGAACAACAAATTTGAGCAAAAATAGACAACAAAAGTGAAAAAATGGTGAAGAAGCAAAAATAGAAGAAAAAACTTTTAAATAGTATTTTGGCACTCTGTTAAAGTAGCCTCAAAAACTGTCAAAGTTACCCTTAATGTCAATTTAACCCCGTTTTACGGTATCGTTCGAAAAATCCTTCGCTCGTGGATTTTCATTTTCCCAACTGCTTGATGGCAGACTACTTTCGTATTTGATAGATGTGGGTACTGAATGCTCATCCGGTACCTCGTGGGTTTTTGGAACAACGAAAATTCGGCATTTGTGTTAAAAAAAAAGTTCCATGTACGGATGGAAGAATCCCGAATGGATTCTTCCATCTGCACAATCGGACATTTTTTTTTACATTATTATATTTTTATTAATTTTTCTTACATTATCACATTTTTCTTCATTTTTGTTCACATTGTTACATTTTTAATTTATTTTATCATAAATTATCCCATTTTAATTCGTTATTTTTTACTTTACGCAAAGAGGCACTCTAAGTGTGTCTAGTTGCGAAAAATAAAATTAAGAAAAATTTGACAATGTAAGCAAAAAGGAATGAAAATGCAATAATGTAAACAAAAATGAAAAAATATATTATAGTGTAAAAAAATTAATAAAAATGTATGAGTGTCAACAAAAATTAATAAAGATATAATAACGTCGATTAAAATAAATACAAATATTATAATAATAATGAAATTATATCAATGAGCTTGCACGCTTCTGTGCACTTGCAGACACAAAAAAGACGCCTAGAAAACATTAAAAAATTAAAAGTGTAGGAAACAGTCGGGGAATTTCGATACTCGTTCAATCGTTATGCAGACCGGCTTCCATACGCCCGGTTCGTATGCGAACTTTAATGCGTGAGGGCTTGTTTACGCACATGTGATCGGGAATAGTTCCAATAAACATCGTTATTACGTCACACACATGTATATCCTTCCTACAGGCAAAAAGGAAGCTCACTCGAGCGAAAAGTTTGTCCGCTGATTGCAAAGATCTCGTTTGCGTGGGTATGCGACTGAGCGAGAAGAATAATGTCTCGTGCGCTCACATTCGTGTTTTCCGCAAAAAACAGGCAGCCCCATACGTATGAACGTTCATAGCCACAAACTATCCGGGAGAGATTACAAACGGGTTAAATATCTGGAAGTGTGTTATTAGGCATTCAGATACGAGTTACAAGCGTATGAGCCAATGTATGGAGTTGCAAAACATTGCCAAGTGTGCGGCACAGTGTCGGAAGACATGGAGACGCGTGAATGGATCGACAGTGTCAAGAAATTTTACGCTCGATATTCAAGAATTTACGGGAAACGAGAAATACGTGTGAAAGTATGTAACGTCTGTGATAAAGTGCGATCAAACAACTGCCTTTCTATTTATTAACTCCATAAAATGTCTAAGTAACTTTGACAAAAATGGATTTCTCAAAATAACTTCCAACGGAGGCTGCTTGTAAAAAATGGAATTTCATTTCTACGGGTAAGGTCGATGAAAAAATACCGCATTTCTATTTTTTACCCCGGTAAAACGTGTGAGGAACTTCAACAAAAATAACTTTGCCTAATAACGGAATAAATAACGTTCAATAAAAAATGTTTCGAAAAATAACTTCATTTTTTTCCAATGAGTAAGTTCGATATAGAGTTATTGCATTTTTTTGGGTTCGATTAGTTAGTTTTCAATTTATAACAAATAAGTTAACCTACTAAAGTACTAAAAGTACCCAAACAAAAATAACATCCAGAATAACGAGTGGAAAGAACGTTTAACCATAAAAAAGTTTGTGAAAAGTAACTTAATGGTTTTTTCAATGAGCATGTTCGATGAATAATGCCTTTCTATTTGTTAGCCCGATAGAACGTGTAAGTAACTTCAACAAAAATAACTTTGCCTTATACGGATAAAATAACGTCCAATAAAAAATCTTGTGAAAATAACTTCATTTTTTTCCAATGAGTAAGTTCGATATAGAGTTATTGAATTTTTGGGTTCGATTGGTGAGTTTTCAATTTATAATAAATAAGTTATAATAAATCTACATGTTAATTCTGCGCATCCATTTTTCATTGAAATATTTTTTACAAATTTGATTGGAAATTATTTTTCTAAGTTACTTTGTCGAAGATTTTTTTGTTCAACTTCTTTAGACATGGAGCCATCACTCCCAGGGGATGAGAAATTCGACGTCGACTTTTCTTCGTTGGGATTCCAGTTGATCAATGAATTTCGACGTATCAAATTTTCTTTGATAGGCCTCGAGCGCTGTATATATGTTAATTCCTCGAACTTTCTTGCGTTTGGTTTGTTTTTAATGTACAACAAATCTCTTTTTTATATTAAATCTATATACTATTTCTGTCCATCCATTTTTCGATTAAACATTTTTCACAAATTTCGTTGGAAATTATATTAATAAGCGTTCCTTTATCAAAGATTTTTCTGTTCAACTTCTTCAGACATTTTAGACATCTGAGGACAACCCCAGGGGATGAGAAACTCGACGACGATTTTTCTCCGTTAGGGATCCAGCAATATCAATGAATTTTGACGTATCTAACTTTCTTCGATAGGTCTCGAGTGCTGTAGATAAATGAATTCCTCAAACTTTTCTGGGAAACAAGTAAACTGCATTGCGTGTATCCGATTGGCGATGAAGTAACGACTGTCTAGATAGATTGCTTCTTATAAAATATATTTCGACCCGAGGATCAAGATACTCAATCAAGAACTAGTAAAATAAGAGGGGTAGTTCTTTAATAAGTGACTTTTTCGAAACATGAGCCAAAAATATTTTTGTTTGCTATTATCTCATCTATTTGGATGTACTATAAATGATGATATTCAGTCGGAGGAAGCTAAAATTCACGCCCCCCCCCCCCCCCCCCTCCAATAAAAAGTTATGAAGTTTTGAAGTTCGTGATAAAATCGGGCATTTTTGAACATTTTGACGCCTATATTAAATAGGGAATTTGACGTGATAAAATAGGGCATCTTTGAACATTTTGACGCCTATATTAAATAGGGCATTTGACGTGATAAAATGGGGCATTTTCGAACATTTTGACGCCTATATTGGGGTTGGAGGGTAGAAGGGTTTATAAAAGAAGCCTTCTTGAATACAAACAAATCCAAACAAACCCAACCCCCTCCGCCGTGAGGATTTTAATGCAGGAGTTTTAGAAAAATTCGAAAATTTATTTCGACGGTTTTTTGCTTATAAAAAAATTGTTAATGAAAAATGTCAGCTTCCCCCGACTAAATATCATCATTTATAACCAAATAAATGAGAAAATATCAAAAAAAATGTTAGGCTCATTTTTCGGAGAAGTCCCTTATCTAAAGAATTACCAAAAGAGGACAACTTGTATTGGTACTCTGCGAAATATTGTATACGCACTTGCTATTGACAAATCTTCGGCCAACTTAGAAAACCGCCCTCGTAAAAAAAAAACGACTCGTCCCAGTGATGATTTTGTAGCAATAGTCGATTCTTTTTTTTTAGCCTTTTCCAATTAGGAATTTTATCATCATTAGGTAAACTCTTTTCCCATTCGGACGGTCAGATTTCACTTCGCGGCGACTGAACTCGCTTATAGACATTCCCAGAAATACTATGATGATCGCGGGCAGTGAGAGAAATATCGACACCGATCACCATAATTAGTTGCGCGGTAAAAAGTATACGTTCTCGGGACTACCCGTTATTCCAACACCCTCGTATATCGAAGATAATTACTATTAACATCGCGATGGTATTCGGCGATGTTGATGATGATATATATAGATGATATATATATATATATATATATATATATATTTATAACATACCGCGAGTCCTTTCGATTTCGTTATACTCCGGTCTCGTCAACCTTCGTAGATTGACTGACGTATAGGAATGTGGACAGTATACAGTATTGACACGACTCAGTTTTGCCTAGCAATCGTCCGTATGTACATGAAAATACATATTTAATAAATTAAACAGCCTTGCTACATACAGAGTGACGATTATAGGGTGGCCATGTGTTTATTAAGGGTGTTGCAAAGACATTTATTGACTGAGAAAAATACGATTTTCAATGATTTTTCAAGTCCTCTTCGAACAAAAGTAGTATTTTTGTCATGAGTAACATTTGCTTAAAAAAAATTGAGCATTATGGAAATAAAACGCAATTCCATTCTGAGTGCAGCAGACTGAAGATAATTAAGTTCTGAATACGAAACACTCGTGGTGAGCGTTTTTTGTGCATCGCCGTCATCGAGACCAATCTCAAAGATGCATCTTCTAGTCAATAAATCGAATTTCATTGCATAAAAACAGTTTTATTACGATATTTTCATATTCGAAATTTAATTATCCCCATACTGCTGAATTCGAAATGGATTTTCGATTTTTTAATCCAGCATTCTCAATTTTCTCTGGCAAATACTACTCGTTACAAAAATACGACATTTTGTTTCCAAAGAGGCATCGAAAAGCCATTGAATATCATGTTTTTCTGAGTCGAAAAAAACCGCGCCAGGGCGTCGAAAAATGGCACTCGACTTCGCGGCCCATCCTGACAGTAGCCTGGTGTCTCCATACTCATTTATGCCCAACCTGATGGCCTCAAAATGCCCTTTGAATAAATGGAAGTACATTCACAGGAAGGTCATTTCAAGGATCGTTATGCTGGCAAAATCAACGTTTGTTTTAAATCAAAGAACTATCCTCCAAATAGCTAGATGTCCTGGTAACCAACACTACATTGATAAAGTGAATTTTAATTGTACATACACATACATACATACATACATACATACATACATACATATATATATATATATATATATATATATATATATATATATATATATATATATATAGTGTATGCTGATAGACATATACACGTAAATTTATATACAGTTTTTAATTATTCAAATATATATTTATATGGCTTTGGAATTTAAATATGAAAAAGGACGTAGGAACTGCGTTCCGTTTTTCAATAGAGGCCTTATAATACACAGGCTGCTACTGTGCGAGAGGCTATATATTATTATGATTTATATACATTAAGTTACATGACTATATATATATACACACACACACACACACACACGCGCGCGCGCGCGCGTGCGTGTGTGTGTGTGTGTGTGTGTGTAACTGTGCCTTCGTATGCATACGAAGTATTATCACAACGCTCCGGTTTATAATTAACTCTGCACAACCGGTACATATAATTTCGATTGCGCGCGTGACCCATTGACGGGGTCATATTCGCATTTATAGGCCGGCTCTGGCGTCTTATGTCTTATTTATCCCCCAACACACTCATCTGACTGTTTGCCACTATTAATTTACGAGTCCACCAAGACGCTATTGAAACGTAAAAACGTCTTGAAACGACCGTGCACCCGCGCGAAAGTTCATGTATGTAGACAAGGTGAATTTTACCGTGAAAATTTGTTTTTCGCCAATTCTTCAACGTTCGAAACACCTTAAGTGCTAGGAAGAAATTTTGATTGTGTTGGCAGTCACGTAGAAGGGATATATGGTACACGATTGATTTTTCAAGCACCTCGGGGCAATGATGATTTAGACGTCAGCGTGCAATTAATAATTGGCGTGGATTGTTCCTTGGAGACGTTGTAGATTTAATGTTGATATGCCTGCAGCAGATTTTACCCGAGGCGGGCGTGCCGGAAGTAACGTAGAGAGAGGGATATTGCCGGGAGGAATGGGCTGCTGGCTAGAATTGGATTCGTTGGATAATACTTTCAGGGATAAGATTTTCTACCAAGCAGGTATAATGCGAAGGGTGAATCTTGACCCTAACGGATCTGCGGCTGAACAACAAAAAATGCTTGGTCTCTAGACCAACTTTTAATTGGAAATTCTAATTAATTCTTACAGTAATCATTACGAAGCAATTGATTAATCCACTCACTTCAACTCGAATTACGGAGTTGAGATTGCATCGTTGGAATGCATCGAACATTAATTCATTTTAATTGCTCATTTTTTTGACTGATTCAGGCTGTGAAAATCATGCAAACGTTTTTACATATTTCTATTAGAGATTTACAACCTCAATTTGAAAAAGAAAGACTTTCGATAATGACAAAAATGAAGAAATGGTAAATTGAAATCAAATTCACTTAAGGGACTATACCAGTGTGACAAAAAAAATCGATTTTCTGTTGCCTTTTTCGACAGTTTATACTTTTAAGAATATCCTGTTAAAATTTCAAGGCCGTATCTCTAATAATTTTGTCTTGCAAAAATCGACGGTTAAATCTTTAAACGCGTTTTTCTCGAAATGAGATTTAAAAAATTTGGTGACATTGTAACTCAAAGAGCAATTATCCGATTGACTTGAACTTTGAACTGAGTACTCTTGAATACATTTACCCTACAATGACGTAGCATATTTTTATTTGGATGGAAATTGACGATTCGGCATTGAAAAAAACGACCATTTTATAGGCAAGAGAACAGACTTTTTTTATAACTACGCCATTTTGTTAGATTTTGATATTCTTCGAAAATCCTGCGTCATTGTACAGGGAATACCATCCAGTTTAACGACATTTTTTTCCTTTTTCGGTTTCAGCTACTCGATCGGCCGAAATCATGTCAACAGTGGAGAAACTTTTTTTTTGGCGCCTCCGAAGGCAGCGCATAAGTCGGTTTGATCTCAACATTTTTCTATAAAAAAATTATGTAATATAGGTCAAATATAGCCAAATATATTCTTAATTTTCCGAAACAATTAATTGAGTACTTTTCTTCCAAAAAATTCTCGAAAAATCACGCAAATTTTCAGCGTTCACACTGGTATAACCCTTTAAATTTACAGCCTGGGACATTTAACAATCATCAAATGAATCCAACCAACCTCGGGGTTACGGATTTTCTAAAATCTTCAGAGTGAAAATCATTTCCACAAATCGTTCAAAAAGAAGCCAGGGAACGTCAAAGCATGACTCAAAACTATTTTTATCGTGTAAAAAACGAGTTGAAGTTATTCATAAATAAGAAGGTTTCGTACCCTTTTGCGAATCCTGACCTCAACGAACCTGAATCTTGAATTCAACACCAAAAAATGCTAGTTCTCCAGACCAACTTGTAATTAGAAATTCTAATTAATTCTTACAGTCATCGTTACGAAGCAATTGATCAATCCACTCACTTCACCTCGAATTATGGAGTTAAGATTGCATCGTTGGAATGCATCGAACATTAATTCTTCTTAATTGCTCATTTTTTTTGGCTGATTCAGGCTGTGAAAATCATACAAACGTTTTTATATATTCCTAATTCCTCTTAGAGATTTACAACCTCAATTTTTAAAAGGAAGACTTTCGATGATGATACAAATAGAGAAATGGAAAATTGAAATAAAATTCATTCAAATGTACAGTCTGGGACATTTATCAATCGAATTAACCAAACCTCGCTGTTACGGATTTTCTAAATTCACAGTGAAAATCATTTCCACAAATCCTTCAACAAGAAGCCAGGGAACGTCAAAGCATGACTCAAAACTATTTTCATCGTGTAAAAAAAAGTTGACGTTATTCATAAATAAAATAGGCAAGTGTACTTGCATACTCATACGTATAATCAAGCACCTCCTAAGCCAATCGTTAAATCTCAATTTTCCAATAACTTATGTCTCATCTCGTTAAACGCCATGGATGATGTCTTCATCGGATAAATATTATGCATTTAAGGAGCAGCCTTTACATCGAGCTCTTTTGCTACTCGTATATTTATACGGTTATGGGCCTAGTCGAGTAGAGCAGGTGGTTCCGCGAGCCTCCGGCAAGGTCGTACGAACCAGCCTCGCCCTGGGCTATGTGACCTTATGAAAGCGGTGTTCACTAGTCCACGGGGTAGCCCAGAACCTCATGAATGAGTTTTACTCTCAAATTGGTTGAATCTTTGACTGGGCTTCGTTCTAACGCCTTTACTTATATATATACACACGCACACACGTACATATAAAACAGTTTCATGACTGACTGACATAGAGACAATGCACAGCCTACACCACTGAAGATAGAAACATGACATTTGGAAGATTTGTTCCTTAGAAGGTGTAGAGGTTCACTAAGAAAAGATTTTCCGAAAATCAACTCTTGAGGGGGTGAAATGGCGTGTGAAAGTTTCTGTGGAAAATCATATTGCTTGCGTGTATTAACACGGGCGAAGGCTATATATATATATATATTAGATTGATTCAAAAAAAAATTTTCCTTCTGGATTCTCGTGCTATTGTTGGGCACTGATAAAACAAAATTTCTCTAAAAAGATGGGCGCGGTCACTCAATTTTTAGAGGTGGCTATCTCGACTTTTTTGTATTTGAATTTTTTTTTAACGAACGTATTGCATTTAAGCATAGTCATGGCTTCGGATTACAGATAAAAATCGGAAAAGTTTTGAGTTTGTTCTTTTACAAACATAACAGAGAAAAACCGACCATACGTCGAAGTGCACACGAAACGATGAAAGAAATTTTCGAACAATGGAAATGTGCTGAAATTCCAACGCGTCGATTGAATAACGCAATCTTGAAATCAATAAAACTCCATCTAGTCTAGAAACAACTTTTAAAAAATCGAGTTAAAAAGAATTTGCCGTCACAAATATCGAAGGAGCGTAAATTTAAGACAGATTTGGACAAACTGTTCAACGTTGCACATTTTCGTTCTGCCCAAAATGTTAACGAACTTGAGAATGGCTGGGAAGAAATGTAAATGAGTTTGAAGATAATATAAGCGTAGCATTTTGAAAATGTAAATATACGATTTATGAGTAAAAGCTTATAATTTAATTTTTCGTAAAAAGTGCGAAATGTTAATGCGTATAAATAAATCTACATGAATAACGAGAGTAGTATAGACGCCATTATTGATCTACCTGGATTTGAATTGTGAATATTGCACCCTTTTCAAATTGTTAGAGTTTATTTTTGTTACGAAAAAGCTGCTGGATGTGATTTTTATCCGTAATCCGAAGCCATGACTATGCTTAAATGCAATACGTTCGTTAAAAAAAATTCAAATACAAAAAAATCGAGATAGCCACCTCTAAAAATTGAGTGACCGCGCCCATCTTTTTAGAGAAATTTTGTTTTATCAGTGCCCAACAATAGCACGAGAATCCAGAAGGAATTTTTTTTTTTTGAATCAGTCTAATATATATATATATATAGGAAAAAGTACTCCAAGTAACTATCGAAAAAAAAAAACAATCACATTGCAACACTGCAATTTTGTCCACCCTGGAATACACTATTTTCAACCCGAATTGAGTGACTTATGATTTTGCATATCAGATAGTATGCAAATAATGCTGGTTCGCATATACGCAGCAAGAAGCTCGTTTTATCAAAGTGAAATTGTGAAATTCGAAACGGATGTCGAATGGACAATCGTCAGGATGTTATCGTTAAAAAAATACGCCTTCTTCCATTCTTTGTTTAAAAAAATTACAATTTTTACAAATGTAGATGAGATTAGACGTGTTAAATATTTTTTTGTAGGACGTTGACTTTTATTAAATTATACTTTTGTAGACAAGTTCATCAATTTATTTCCCCCACAGACCGGATGAATTTCCCCAATTAAGGCGGGATATACATTTAGACAGGAAGAAAATAAACAATGTTGAGGTATTTTTTAAACTGGGAAATAATTATTCTACAATTATCAAATTTTAGGTATACTTTAATAGTATATTTAAGTATACAATTGTTTAAAAATTAATTCATCATCAAAATGGGGGAGTTGCGAATCGGCGTGCAGTCAGCTTCCCGTAGAATTTGATTTTCAAAAAAGTTCAAACATTTTTTCAGTTAGAACATGTATAGTTTCTATGCGATGGTAATTAAAATGAAGATAATGCAAATTTAAGAGAATGGCACGCATTTACAAAAAAACAACATTTCACGTAACATTTTTGTAAAATGTGGATTAAAAAAGTGGTTTTTTTCCAATTTTTCAAAAATAATTCTCGTCAATTAGAAGGTACCAATATTGTCAATATTTCTACCAAGTTTCAACTTAATCGGCTTAATAGTTTTTGAGTAATCCTGCACGGCGATTTCGATAATGCAGTTTTGAGAAAAACGCGTTTGAAGTTCACGTCCGCTCCGAATCCGAGCGGTGAGGCACAGCGTTGACGGGCTGTAACGTTTGAAGTTTCTCGAATTTCACTTTGAAACTTTGGGAAAATATTCTACATATATAGTTCTATCGTTTAAAGAAGAAAAAACAGAAATCGATTTTTTGATCGTTGTAAATGTATATCCCGCCTTAAGGAGGTTGGAACGATTCATTTGAGTCGAAAGACGGTTTTTCATATTTTTTTCAATGAACCTCAAAAAAATGCACACGAGGTACAGATTTATTCTGTATATGCTAATTTTTTTAAATATATAATTAAAGGGTAAAATCATGCATTTTTATATTTTTATTGCGTAAAGTAGAAAAACTTTTGTGTTACTACCAACTTGAAAGAGCATAACGTTATCGATGATTATTATGGAAAGAAACTACGACAACGAATGTTTTATACAATTTACAATGAAATTTTGAGTAATTTATAATTATGCCTATTCATATTTACGTCACGAGATTATTGGCCCATGGTTTACGATGGGCAAGATGAGGATTTTTTTTCGAAATGTTTACAAAGCTTCAGTTTGCGTTAATCCGTTGTTAGAAATAGTTTATCTTGGTGCTAAATAACAACAAAAATTACCTAACCTTTAGTGTGAAAGTCTTGCCCATCTAACCGCACGTTAAATTACATACGTTAAACTATTTTTTATCTCCGGTGTTAGGTGGTGAAAAAAGTTCAAAAAATTCGTAAAGACTCAGTATAGTGCGAACAATAACATGTATTTTTTTTTACTAAATTTAACCTTGGATTGAGGCTAACGCTCCAACCTCCTTAAGTGGCTGTTTTTCAATTGTTTTGGCGCGAAAATGGCTGGGAAAGTTTATACGTGCGACCCTTTCCTGGCCTCACGGTCTCGTACAAAGCACGAAAAATTCTTACGCTGTAGCACAGTGAAAAAAATGCACTCACAACCTTTGAATTTTCGTCATTCTACTCGAATACCCCATTTGGCCGATAAAACTCAACTGCCTATCTCTCTTTGATGACTAACAAGCATAAAGGCATCCCCGACGAATATTTCGATGAATTATCACATCGTTACTCACGAATTTCATGATTGCAGCACGACTGACGTTTCCTGGCGTTGTCCTTTGAGATTTTCCAATTTTCGTACGTTTTATATCTCGTTTGTGAGCGGAGATTCGTGGTGCGTCGTCGCACTTTGAATTTCTTTTACTACGGTTCCTTGAACGATGAAGATTTTTTTTTGTTTTTCAACAGCCGAGAGTTTGCTCACGATCAGCGTGAAAATTTCGCACCCAGTTGAAAACACGTGTCGATTGTGCGAACATGAAGAAATGAAAGACGGGGATGACAGATCGGAGAAGAAAAGTCGGCGGAGCTGCGTGTTCCGGAACGTGCAGCACCGGGTACTCGACACGACTATATCAGGTGAGTCGGGAACTCTAGGTACGAGTCTATTCTCCGTGAGAGACCCACGGAAAGGAACGAGAGCGAGAGAGAAATAGAGAGAGAGAGAAAGAACTACAAGTACCACTCGGATATGAAGCGAGTGGTTAACGGTTAGCACGTGGTTTGGTACGTATAAGAACAGCGGACTGCGTTGCGGTCCGTTGCGACGTGGCTATTCGTTTGACAGAAGGTGGGGGCCTAACCTGGCACTTATATATCTCTGTCCTGGAGGCCGCCAGGGACTGATACTTCTTCTTCGCTTTTGCCGCCCCCCTCTCTCTCTCCCTCTCTCTGTCTGTCACCGTCTCTCTCACTGTCTCCTGGACCCTCTCTCGTTGGTGGTCTTCATTAGTCACTAGCCTCCCCTCCGTCAGCCGTCGTGAGGCCCCGACTATCGTCGACGGTCAAGGTAACCTTTGCCCTCGGGCCTTCGTACGCCGATAGCGCCAGGACTCGGTCAGCAGGAGATGCGGCCAAGAAAGGCAGGAAAGATTCAGTAGGTAAGGTTCGTACGATGCAGACATCGAGAATCACTGCAAAAAAGCGCGGTATATATATATATATATATATATATATATATATATATATATATATATATATATTTATATATATGGGATATTTCACGCCATTTCAGCTGGCCCGTGACCCCGACCATTTATAGTTTTCCTTTTTTTTTTGTAAGATTGCACCCCATGAAAAGAATATCCGCATCAATTTTTAGATTTTTATTTCTTCGCTTTTGGGAGTTATAATTTTCAAAATAATGTCGATTTCGGAAGTTTTGGATACGTTTAAGGGGTAAGGTTACTGTAAATTTTTTGAAAAATCGATTTTTTTTTATTGGCTTAAAAAATAGTTTAAACCCTCTAGTTTAAAAATAGTTTAAATCCTTTTAACTTCTTTTTTTAATTTTTTCCAATAAAAAACTATTCGCAAAACTTTAAACGCGTTTTTCTCGAAACATGGTTTTTCAAAATGGCACGCAGCATAACTCGAACAATTTTCATTTTTTTTACTTGAAATTTTAACCAGATGTGAACATTTACATTATCTTGAGAATATCGATCGGAATTTTCAAGAACTTTATTTATTGATTTTTATTAACAAAAAACTTGCCGTTTTTTTCGTCAAAAATCAATTTTTTTTTTCAAACGCACGCCAAATCCACAAAAATTGATACTTTTTAAAATCCGATCGACATTCTCTAGCTATAGCCCTCTAGATTAATGGTTTTTTTTTGTTCTAGATTCAAAAGTGCACCAGTGGTGCTGCGTGCCGCGGAGCCCTGGAAGCAAAACATGTCCCGGGAAGATAGCTGTGGAACCGCCATTTTGTTTTTTTTTACTGTAAAAAAATTTTATAATAAAGTTTAATGTATGCCCGATAACACCATTAAAAGTTTTTTTTCAAATACCTTCAATTTCGGGAGCAAAAAATTAGTGAAAAAACCTTTTTTTTGGGCCGTTACAGTGGCCTTACCCCTTAAACGCTGCTAACTCCTAAACCAATTGAGATACCGACAAATGATACTATCAATTTTTTTCATTTTTAAGCATACTATCGTTAAAAATATGAGAAAAATGATCAATTACCAATGTCGATGCTTTTTTTGCTTCTAAAGTGAAAAATAATTTTTTGAAACATGTTTGCCCTTTTTAATTTTTTCAAAAAATTCTCTAAAATACAATGACCCATTCTATGATTTTTTAAACTAGTCTCATCGTGGGCCCAATTTTTCTTCTATTTATTTTCGAATTAATCATATTTTTTTGAGACGATTTTTATCATTGTAATGTCCAATAATGCTATTAATGATTTTTGTCAAATTCGGGATCTCTTTTTTTGTGAAATTCAGTGCAAATGAAAAATAAACCATTTTTGGCCTGTCGAAGCTGAACTGGGAATCACAAAATCATTGATCGCATTATTGGACATTACAATGGTTAAAATCGCTGAAAAAGAATATGATTAATTCGAAAAAAAATAGAAGGAAACATGGGCCGGCGATGAGACTAGTCTTAAAAATCATAGAATGGGTCACTCTATTTTAGAGATTTTTTGAAAAAAATTATTAGGAGTACAACTTTGCAGTGACCGTTTTACTTAGAGAGCCACTGCGGCCGAAGTAGTGGCCCTAGCTCAATAAAAAAGTGGCATTTTAAACTAGAGGCTCAGCCAATGTAAACAATTTAAAAAAGCTAACGGATACGTGTATGCATTATAAAGTTATTGGCACTCAAACATGGCAACCTACGAGCCGAATTCTCAGCATTTGCGGGAACTGCTCCAAAGACAACAAAGGAAGGGATTTTTGCACCGGACTGTGACTGGAGATGAAAAGTGGGTTTACTACGATAATCCTAAATGCCGAAAATCATGGGGACTGCCTGGTCATATTCCGTCATCGACGCCCAAACCGAATATTCACGGATCCAAAGTGATGCTGTGTATCTGGGGGGACCAGCTGGGCGTTGTGTACTATGAGCTGCTCAAACCATCCGAAACCATCACAGGGGAACTCTACCGACGTCAGTTGATGCGCTTGAGTAAGGCACTCAAAGAGGAACGGCCACAATTCAACGAAAGACATGACAAGGTGATACTGCAGCATGACAATGCCCGACCCCATGTTGCAAATGTCGTGAAAAAGTACTTGGAAACGCTGAAATGGGAGGTTTTATCCCACCCGCCGTACTCTCCAGACATTGCCGTTTTCGACTATCACTTGTTCCGGTCAATGGCACACGATTTGGCTGACCAGCACTTCGGTACTTACGAAGAAGTCAAAAATTGGGTCGATTCCTGGATTGCCTCCAAGGACCAAGACTTTTATCGACGCGGGATTCGAATGCTACCTGAAAGATGGGCCGAGGTCGTAGCCAGCGACGGGCAGTACTTTGATTAAAAAATATGTAGCCACTTTTTTATAATAAAGCCTTAAACTTTTGAAAAAAACGGTCTCTGCAAAGTTGTACTCCCAATATAAAAAGGCAATCATCTTGGAAAAAATATAGTTTTCACTTTAGAAGCAAAAAAAAACGTTCACATTAATAATTGATACCTTTTTCATTTTATTAACGAAAGTATGCTTCAAAATGAAAAAAAATTATATCGTGCGATTTGTCAACGTCTCAATTAGTTCAGGAATTATCAGCGTTTAAACGTTTCCAAAACTTTTGAAATCGACATTTTTTGGAAAACTATAACTCCTAAAACAGAAGAGATAAAAATCTAAACTTGGTATGGATATTCCTTGTATGGGGTACAACTTTACAAAAAAAAAATCAGGAAAACCAAAAATGTTCGGGGTTACGGGCTAGCTGAAATGGCGCGGAATATCCCATACACACACACACACACACACACACACACACACACACACACACACACACACACACATATATATATATGCATTCATACTCGCGGATTTATGAAAGATGAGTGTCCTTGCTCGCCGTCATTATTACAGATTGGATATCAGCTTGAGATGCAGTCATTAGGGTTAATTGGAAGATGACGACAAAACTACAACGGAGCGTTGACGGTTTTTCTAAGTATATCGAAAAAAACATGATTCGAATTAATGTTTAAAAGGAAAAGCAACTTTATACGGATGTCGGCTAATTAGAAGACTTCCGTTGTCATCTAATCAGTTGCTGTATCTTTTTTTTCTTCAATTGATTATCGCAAGTTTTCAAATTGGGAATGGAAATATGGATTCGTTCGTATTCCTTTGGCTCGAGGTATTGGGCGCACTAAGAATACGTTCCAGAATGATGTGATGTGATTTATAGATTGATTGGAAATTAATGACAGAAGGGATGATTTTTAGTTTCGATGTAAAAATTATTGGATATCACACGATTGATGATATTGGTTGAGAAACGACGGTTCTACGGTCGTCACTTGTGATCAATTATTCGTCTTTTCTAAGGCGCGTTAAGGCCTTAGGCCACACTGACGGGTATAAAATCATGTGCGAATTTGACAATTTTTTTTCGTATAAAAAAGTGATTCACTCATAAAACTAATTACACATCTAGTTAGTATGAATGTCAAGCAGTTAGAATTTTTTTCGACGTACAAAATAGCCGACTACTGAAAATTGTTATCTTTTTTTTAGGCGCTCCGCGACGTGATATCTAGCATCCACAATTTTTTACCTAGAACAGAAAACGAAAATTCTCGTCAATCTCCATTAGAATGCCTAGAGAAGTGCGCACGGAATTAAAAAAATATTGTTTTATTCAAAAGTTGTAGGTATTTGAACTTAAGAGATGAATTTACAGTGAAAAATTTCGTTATAACTGCTCACAAACTGCTCGTAAAATGAAAAGTTTTTGATTAATCAGAAATTCCGTACGTCCTTCTCTGCGAAATGCAATGAGGAACATAACTTTTAAATTTGAAGTAAATCGAGTGAAAATTGTTGAAGTTATTTGCCACGCCGATTGGAAAAAGCTGTTTCGAGAAGTTTCGAATAGTCGGTCATTTTGTACATCGAAAAAATATATATATTTTCCAACAGCTTGATATTCATACTAAATAGATGTGTAATTAATTTTATGAGTGAATCACTTTTTCGTACGAAAAAAAATTGTTAAATTCGCACATGATTTTATACCCGTTGCTGTGGCCTAAGGCCTTAATTGAATTTGAGCCATTTGAAAAGTTGTAGGCGGCGTATGCTGTGGGGAAATATTTCATATCGATATGCAAGAGTCATATACAATACGATTTTTTTTTCTTTTACGGAATACAATACACGCAGATTATCGACTGAGAGTTCCCTCGCACAAATTCAACTGTATTGATGTTTGGCATGTATTGATGTTGCAATTGCAATTTTCTTACGGTAATTTTGATCGCGGCAAGATCGCAGTGGAAGAAAACGTTTCTACGATAATTTTACTATAATTCATTGGACCTCAAGCTCATAACCGTTGACCTACATTTATTGTATCAGCACATGTCGATGCTGTACCTCATGATGCAGATGATTGCATTTCCAGGTGCGTTGCACGAAAAATCATAAAAATGCAACGTAAGAAAATAAGTCCCTGGAGAAAGTGGCCTGATCGTCGCTTGTGGACATTGCGTGTTCCTTTTGAGACTTCTTCAGGACTGGGGAAATAATTATGATCATCTAAATTCAAGCTTTGAGATACTATAGGCGCAGTTGAAACTGCAGCAATTCATTGCGACACAAATATTAGAAGAAAACAGTGAAAATCGTTCCTCCAAATTTTATCAATTTTCTACGAAGAGTTTATTGCAATTGGAGATTTTATTTTTTCAGTAGCAACAATCTGTAGTGATGATTTATCAGTTGTTTTCACGACAATTGGGTGATCAAGTTGGGCACCACTGTGACGGAAAAAAATCGACTTTCGTATTTCCTCGAAGAATATATGTTCGAGAATATGTGAAAAAAAATTCGAGTTAAAATATTCAAAAGTCATCAAGGTTCAGACGATTTAGCGAGAGCAGTCGATTAGAGCCCAACGATTTATGCACACTAAAATTTAGTATTTTTCAAGCCTCCCAATATAAGCAAAAATTTCGCCAAAATTACATTTTTTCTTTGAACACCCGCCAGTTCGGGAATTTGTTTTTTTTTTTTTTTTTTAAATGGCTGCTTCCATTGTCAAGTTATCGATCCGGCTATTGGGCAAAATTTTTCTATGCAGAAGCCCTATTATGGTGCGGTAACGTTATAATTTTTTTATTTTTTTCAATTAAAAATTTACGCCAGATAAGTTCAATTTGTGCTTAATAACATGCCCTTTTTTTCACATCCGAAATAAATAATACAGTCGACAAAAAGACCCTTCCATGACACACTGGGTCATTCTGATCCGGACGATTTTGAAATAAAATGTTTTTCAACACTTCAGTTTTATACTTTCCGAGTTTTAATTTTGCAGACATATTAAGAAATGTTTAGAGTGTATCCCGGATTATTGTCAATAAAAACCGACCGAAGGGTTGTTAAGAACAGGTGGATGAAGTACGAGCCGGGTCAAATTCACCCAGTGTGTCAAAGCCGTATCCAAATATAAGTGTGTCAAGGAAGGGTTAACGAGATGATTGGTGACTTCTCACTTTAGACGCTAATTTAATATTTTCTTTTAAAATATTAATATTTTCATGAATTTTTTTGATAGGTTTATATTATAGATATTGATATAAAAGTTGTTACACCTAATAAATACACTTTCGAAATACATTTAACATTTTTTAAATTGTATCTATGTAACCCAAACAAAATTTAAACGCGTTTTCATCGAAACAACGTTTTTCGACGGCTTGTTGATAAAATCTTCAAAACTACTGAACCGATCCTTATAAAATTTTAATCCCATATTCTTTACAACTATAGCTATAGCGCATATCAAGGATTTTTATAAATTTTGATATTTACTAATTTTTAATCAAAAACAGTGAAAAAAGCACGTTTTTGTTGTTGTTTTTTCGTAAAGTTTCCGCCATGTTATTTTTGCATATATCAAAAATCGTATGATATGCGCTATAGCCATTAACACACTGAATCTAAAATCGTTTGATTTTTTGGTTTCGGATATTCCATCTCCGAGATTTCTTCAACAGCGCAAACCTACAATTTTTTTAGGACATTTTTTTAACTACCATTTTCGTCTAAAAATAGTGACTTAAATAAATATTTTTTTTACGTATTTCGAAAGTGTATTTATTAAGTGTAACAACATTTATTTCAATATCTATAATAAAAACCAAAAAATTCATGAAAATAGTATTTTTAGCGTCCAGAGTGAGAAGACCCCTTAAAAATACCGGAATTCTCAACGAAAAAATGGAAAATAATGGATTCCAAAAAAAATATATATATATTAAAAAAGCTTCCTCTACTATGTAGAAGAATTCGACTCGTAGTTTATTGGCATGTTTACGATGTGATATTATCGGTTACGACAATTTGATGATGCATCAGTTGTTTTCACGGCAATTGGTTGATCTGCGAGATGATCCGACGATAAGCTTAATTGCCTATGAATTAATTAGCGTTGACAATTTACTATCGCATTGGCTTATCCTTATCCAAATTAAATACGAGTATATTATCCACACTTTCGCGTGACACATACACAAACACCTACGCGATCGCCGTTTACACGCGGCCATACGTACTTCTCAATGTCGTTCGGATCGGACGGTATACCCGTTGGAATCCGGATCTCGATAATGTTCGAACCCGTGTAGCCGACTATTGTACTATTCCGGTGACGTCAAATTCAAACTCACGGGATACGTAAGTACAATTAAGCAAGACGGGAATGATAATATCCCATCGTACGGTATTACGTGTCTTTCTACATGGCGATTAAAAAGTTCTTTTTTTTATTTTGATTTCATTCTCCCCTTCTCCCTCGCTTATCATTTACCGTGCATTAATTTCGAGCAAATTGAGGAAAAACAATCATTACGCTTGCGCTCGATGAATAAATTTGAAGAAAAAAAAGTTACGCTCACGATTTTTTTTACGACGGAGTGACGTCTGCAATGACGAGCGTTCGTTTCTGTTGGAATAATCGCGTGCAGTGAAATTTATGATGAATAATTTTATCATCGACGTTGGGCGAAATGTTTGAACGAGCGATGGCTCAATGAATGCTCCGATAGTTTATCGGACCGGAAATTAGCGTGGAGTTTCGTTGTCATTCGTGAAGGAGGTTCCCCGATGCGATAAATTGCACATGCGTTTGCAGAGATACGGAAGGAATTTTAGTCCAGTAACGACGAAGAGGAAATTTTCTCACAGGACTGTAATTATGTTTTAGGTTAATGGATGAATGGTGACATGAAGAAGAATTTTATGAAAAATTACTTATTAACATTATTATCATGTTGGTTTATTATTTTTATATTAAGTTTTTTATTACTTAATAATGCAATATGCAATATAAAAATAACAATAATATTGATTGTCAATGTTAGTAGTGTACTATGTCGAGTAGCGATCGCCCGAGCCAATACTCGGATGGGTGAGCGCTTGCCACTTGCTCGCAAGTTACCAAGCGGAAGGCAGTTTCATCAAGTTTCCGATGATCCACCTAAAAATGATTAAAATCCAGCCGCCTGTATCGACACAGGTTTTGCACAGTTTCCCTGTGCCCTCGTGCAAATGTGATACGGTAAAGCATTACCAGAGAGCGGTTGTGGACAACACTCCGGGGGTCTCCAAGGAACTAGGAACTGTTAAGTACCAAGTGCTGAAAAATATAAAAATATAAAATGCATCAAGGGAGAACACTACTGTCGAGCCGAAAAAAGATTGATTTTTCTATTGGGAGTACAACTTTGCAGTGACCGTTTTTTTCAAAAGTTCAAGTCTTTATTATAAAAAAGTGGCTACGTATTTTTTAATCAAAGTACCGCTAGCTACGACCTCGGCCCATCTTTCAGGTAGCATTCGAATCCCGCGTCGATAAAAGTCTTGGTCCTTGGAGGCAATCCAGGAATCGACCCAATTTTTGACTTCTTCGTAAGTACCGAAGTGCTAGTCAGCCAAATCGTGTGCCATTGACCGGAACAAGTGATAGTCGGAAGGGGCAATGTCTGGAGAGTACGGCGGGTGGGATAAAACCTCCCATTTCAGCGTTTCCAAGTACTTTTTCACGACATTTGCAACATGGGGTCGGGCATTGTCACGCTGCAGTATCACCTTGTCATGTCTTTCGTTGAATTGTGGCCGTTTCTCTTTGAGTGCCTTACTCAAGCGCATCAACTGACGTCGGTAGAGTTCCCCTGTGATGGTTTCGGATGGTCTGAGCAGCTCACAGTACACAACGCCCAGCTGGTCCCACCAGATACACAGCATCACTTTGGATCCGTGAATATTCGGTTTGGGCGTCGATGACGGAATATGACCAGGCAGTCCCCATGATTTTCGGCGTTTAGGATTATCGTAGTAAACCCACTTTTCATCTCCAGTCACAATCCGGTGCAAAAATCCCTTCCTTTGTTGTCTTTGGAGCAGTTCCCGCAAATGCTGAGAATTCGGCTCGTAGGTTGCCATGTTTGAGTGCCAATAACTTTATAATGCATACACGTATCCGTTAGCGTTTTTAAATTGTATACATTGCCTCTAGTTTAAAATGCCACTTTTTTATTGAGCTAGGGCCACTACTTCGGCCGCAGTGGCTCTCTAAGTAAAACAGTCACTGCAAAGTTGTACTCCTAATAATTTTTTTTGTCTACTAGATTATTTCTTTTTGATTGGGAAAAAAGGTATGTTATTAAGCATACATTCAACTTATTTCGTGTAAATTTTAATTTAGAAAATTTTGATTACGTTACTGAGGAATATAGCTTATGTAAACAAAAATGTAGTCCACCGGCTGGATCGATCACTTGACAATGGTTGATCTGAGAAATAAAAATAAAATAGTCATTTAAAAAAGTTTTATAATTTATATGAATTAAGTTTATATTTAATTTACAAAAAGTGCACGAAATGGCGGGTATTTTAAAAAAGTGTTTTTTTGGCAAAATTTTTCACTTATATTTGGAGGCTCGAAAAATACTAAATAAAAAAAAGGCTACGTACAACGATAGGTACTGAAATAAAGGCAATTTGTTTTTTCAACATTGAAAATTGGACAATTATAGCTAGAGTTATGATTTTGGCTAGGTCGAAAAAATTCGTTTTAATGAAAACGCGATTGGAAGTTTTAGTATAGGTAAATCATTGCCCCCACTAAATCGTCAGTAACTTGGCTAATCAAGTTTTATACTCTATATAATTGTAGTTCTCGTTGTACGTATCTGTTTTGCGAAAAAAAAATCACAAAATAGCGGCCGTTAAAAAAAATGTTATGTTGGCGAAATTTTTACTTATTTTCGAGGGCTTAAAAAATACTAAATAAAAAACTGCTAAGTACAACAATAGGTACTACAATAACGGAAATTTTTATTTTCCAAAACTGAAATTCGGATAATTATAGCTAAACTTATAATTTCGGGCAGACCGAGAAAATTCGTTTCGAAAAAAACGCCATTAAAAGTTTTAGTATAGGTAAACTGTTTCTTTGACTAAATCGTCTGTAACTTGGCTAATCGAGTTTTATAATCTGTATAAATGTAGTGCTCGTTATACGTAGTCGTTTTTCAAAAAAAAATCACAAAATAGCGGCTGTTAAAAAAAGTGTGTTTTTGGCGGAATTTTTTCTTATATTCGAGGGCTTAAAAAATACAAAATTCAAAAAACAGCTATGTACAACGATGAGTGCTGTAATAATGAAAATTTGGCTTTTTTAAATGGAAAATCGGACAATTATAGCTAGAGATATGATTTCGGCCAGGCCGAGAAAATTCGTTTAAAGAAAAACGCGGTTTCAAGAAAAACGCGAAAACTTTTAGTATAGGTGAATCGTTGTTCCCGCTAAATCGTCTATAACTTGGTTAATTTTCAATATTATAACTTGATTTTTTCCACATATTCCAGAATGAGTATACTTAAAGTATTAAGTATAAGTAAAGTAAGTAGTAAGTATAAGTATTTTCTTAAAAATGCACAAAAAACTGATTGGTAATTCTTTAAATAAGTGACTTTTTCGAAAAATGCGTTTATTTGGGTTGGTTTGGGTTCAATCCAAAGAACCCAAAACAAACTCGTTTTTCCGAAAAGTCCCTTATCTAAAGACTTACCAAATGATTTTTTTGACCCATCACCGTGGTGCCACTCAAGGGAAAAAAACACTTTTTTGCGATTTTTTTTCATTTATATGGATAGAGTAAATTTATTGAAACCTTTTGTACATTGTCAAGTGTCATTTCAAGAACATTTCGTGAGATTTGTACGCGAAAATAACCACAAACAAGCCGGTGGCAAAGCTTTTCCAAGAACGCCTTTGGAACAACACGATTTGCGGTGTTCACTGTAGCTCAGCTAGAAATTATATGAAATCAAGTACCATTAAAATTTAGTTAAAGTATCATCAAATTCTCCGCCTAACGGTCTTAGATAATTTTTTTTTTTCATTTCTAAATTTTCGGTGGTCATGTAAAGTGAAAAGTGCTATTTTTCACGAAAAATTCCGCCATTTTGGGGGTGGAAACCCCCTCAACGTAAAAAAATCACAAACTAACCGTTGGGGAAAGGTATTGTATATGTAGAAAGTGTGTACCAAGTTTGAAATAAATCGCTCGTGTAGTTTTCAAATGGCAGTGAACACGGACTTTGAAAAAGTGGTTTCGAGAAAAACGCGTTTGAAGTTTAGAGAAGTCGGAGCTACAGTGTTAGAGGAGCGGGACTAAATAGTCAATAACTTCGAGAGTTTTGCTCTGATTGACTTTAAATTTCGGGATCATATTCTGGAAATGATTAACTATAAGAAAAGACAAAAAAAATCGATTTTTCAAAAGTGCAAACCCCTACCCTCCCCTCAATGGAATTAAGTTCAACCACCATTAAGGGCGGGGTAAAGTATTTAAATTTTTTTTTAAATTTTTTCAACATTTTTTAAATGAATGCTTAATATATCAAGAATATTGTGTTAAAATTTCAAGTCGATCGGAGTAAAATTGACGAAGTTATGAGTATTTGAGCGTCTATTGCTCCATGCCGTTCTCTTCTCTTCTGCGTTTTTCAAACCGTTTTTCTGAGACTTGTCATATTTGAAGTCCGTGTGCACGATAACTCAAAATCTACTGGACCAATCGCTTTGAAATTTTGCACAGTACTTCTTCATATAATTCACCAGGTATTGTCGAGAGCTTTTTTGTCTTTTTAAATAATTACTAATTTTTCAACAACAAATTAGCCGATTTTTTTGGCGAAAATCGGCTTTTTGGCTCCCAAGTGCTACGAAAAATCGAAAAATCGAAAAAAAAATCCTCCCGTCATTACCTCGAGAAACATCTCCTTTAACAAATGCATTTTGATTTTTTTGTTTCAAATGATTCTGTTGCGAGTTATGGTGCACACCGCAAACCAACTTTTTTTCGAGGCGCCTCCGGGGTTTAATTTTCACTCGCTCAATTTTGAATATTTTGCAATGCAAATTTAGGAGAATTTTGTTCAAATGTTACTTTATTATATGTAAATTTTTCAATAAACGAACACTATTCGTTACGCCAAAAAAAAAATCTTAAAAACATGCCTTTTTTTCGCCGAATTAACTTTACCCCGCCGTTAAAAATATCCATTTTATCCAAATACCACAAATGTATTATTCGGGTAATTACAGATTGCGCATGGTTTTTCCAGCCCATCAAGGCACATGAGTCAAAGGAGCGCAGATCCATTCCACGCGATCGATTTCGTCGCTCATTGCATTAGATGCTATATATCCTCTTTCGCATAATCCACCGCGGGCTTTTGTATCAGCAATATCCAGTGCAAATATATGGCGTACGGTGAAAGTAATTATCTCGCTTCCGTGATCATTGATGCAATATTGTTTTCTCATCGCGCGATGTGTTGGGGAATTTGCATTTTTTTTCTTCTTCAGTTCAGCTCACGTGTATAATACGATACGGATTGTAATAACGGTGGAAGCGATTTAATTGGCAGCGGCTGAGCAATGATTGTCCCTTACGTTCGGCCTCGGGTCAAAGTCGTATCTCGTGCCAATGGCTCAAAGTCGTAAGGGCGTAATACTCGTCGAAATTTAAGTCTCGAGCCCAGCGTACACCGTCCTTTCGCCTCGGAGGAATTTATTTTCGTTGTGTGCAGTCGGCGCACTCGTTGCGCAGGCGCGGCGGGGCGGCGTGATATTATCGACAAACTCTCGTTAGAAAGGACCAAACGTTAAATCGATAACTTACATGCACAGCTCACACTTATACGCTGAATGTTTAGCCCTCGCTCTGGACCATGACGAAGCTTTTTTAATCGATATCACCTTGCTTACTCGGGCAGGATGCTGAACATTCTTATCAGGCTATCACGAGGGCAGTGAAGATCGTCTAGTTAAGGGGAAACACCACTGCAAAATTTTCAAAAAGTGCATTTTTTTGGGAATTTTTCTAGAAGGGAAAAAAACAAGTGAGCTTAGTAAACATTAAGGTATCTTTTCATGTATATTTTAAATGTTAACACAAAATGTTTCAACATGAAACAATAAATGACTGCAAATTTATCAGCCTATTTCATGTACGTCTTGTTACTGCAGTCTTGTCACTGCAATTCTTGACTGAAACGAAAAAAAAAACCAATAAAACGTTTAATTGTCATATATTTTTTTTCGGTGTGAATTAAGAAAAAGCTGAAAAAATCGTGAAATTATAACTTTTCTCAGGTTTGAAAAAAATGTGCTAAAAAAACATTTAAACGTGCTATAAAAATTATTTAAAAAGACTTTTTGAATTCACTGAGGAGAGACTTTCATACTGAAGAAAATAAACTTTGGTTTCATTCAATAGGTCGTTTAGTTTTTTTGCTATCACGCCCACCATTTTGGAAAAATCGTGAAAATGAAAACTTCAGAAAACGCGCTTCAAAGTTTTCAATAGGAGGAAATATCAATATCGAATATTAAACGCTTTTCTGCTTTTGACATTGTATCTTTGAGAATATTTACAATTGGCCTCTTTAACTTTGTAAATATATTCTTGGATAGTTTATCCGTCGATATAAGCAATAATCCAGGCGGATCCAATATGGCGGACACAAATGCAAAAGTTCATTTGGATTGGATAAAACATGGCACCTGGGGGTTTTCGAGGTCGCTGATTATGAATCTGCTCTCAAAACTCCGAAATTGAAAATGGCGGATCCAATATGGCGGACACAAATGCAAAAGTTCATTTGAATTGGATGAAACGTGGCACTCGGAGGTTTTCGAGGTCGCTGATTATGATAATGCTCACAAAATTCCGAAATTAAAAATGGCGGACCCAATATGGCGGACACAAATGCAAAAGTTCATTTGAATTGGATAAAACGTGGCACTCGGGGGTTTTCGAGGTCGCTGATTATGATTCTGCTCCCAAAGTTCCGAAATTAAAAATGGCGGATCCAATATGGCGGACAAAAATGCAAAAGTTCATTTGTATCGGATGGAATGTGGCACTCGGGGATTTGCGAGGTCGCTGATTATGATTCTGCTCTCAAAATTCCGAAATTAAAAATGGCGGATCCAATATGGCGGACACAAATGCAAAAGTTCATTTGAATTGGATAAAACGTGACACTCGGGGGTTTTCGAGGTCGCTGATTATGATTCTGCTCTCAAAATTTGAAAGCCTTTGGGTATTCAAATACCTGAAAATACCAGGTATTTAAGTACCCAAAGGCTTTCGAATTTTGAGAGCAGAAATATAATAAGCGACCTAGAAAACCCTTGAGTGCCACGTTTTATCCAATTCAAATGAACTTTTGCATTTGTGTCCGCCATATTGCATCCGCCATTTTGAATTTCGGAATTTTGAGAGCAGAATCATAATCAGCGACCTCGAAAACCACCGAGTGTCACGTTTTATCCAATTCAAATGAACTTTTGCATTTGTGTCCGCCATATTGGATCTGCCATTTTTAATTTCGGAATTTTGAGAGCAGAATCATAATCAGCGACCTCGAAAACCCCCGAGTGCCACGTTTTGTCCAATTCAAATGAAATTTTGCATTTGTGTCCGCCATTTTGGATCCGCCATTTTTAATTTCGGAATTTTGAGAGCAGAATCATAATCAGCGACCTCGAAAACCCCCGAGTGCCACGTTTTATCCAATTCAAATGAACTTTTGCATTTGTGTCCGCCATATTGGATCCGCCATTTTTAATTTCGGAATTTTGAGAGCAGATTCATAATCAGCGACCTCGAAAACCCCCGAGTGCCATGTTTTATCCAATCCAAATGAACTTTTGCATTTGTGTCCGCCATATTGGATCCGCCATTTTGAATTTCGGAATTTTGAGAGCAGAATCATAATCAACGACCTCGAAAACCCCCGAGTACCAATTTTCGTCCAAATCCAACTACTTTTCATTTGGGACACCGAGCGTGAAATTTCTCGTGTCACTCAGAGGGTGAAAAGCGCCATTTTGGGGGTGAAAATGTTGACAACGACGAATTTAAAAAATTGATTGTTCAATCGTCACTATTCTATGCACCCGTGGTTGAAAAAAAAACCGGACTTTTCAACGGCTTCGAGGTGAAAATAAATTTTGAAAAAAAAGTGTCATCGATTTTTCCTGTTTTTTTTGTTTGAAAGCCGCCATATTTTTTTCCTAATGGACAAAACCCGATTTTGACCCCAGATTCTGAAAGAGCACCCTCGAAAATACTAGGGAACGTATCTCTTCATTTTTTATGATTTTCTTTATATAATAAAAATCTGGCTTGAAAATGAAGGAAAAAATCGCGATTCTTGGGCGTTAATGGGTTAATTATTTTAGCCATACATCTACGGATTGTATATAGAATGATTTCAATAGAATGTCATTTTATTTGAAGGATAATGTAGACGTTCAGAGAACAGAAGAGCTTTTTCAAATAAAATAATTTGTTATTTAAATCAATCACATTTTCCAATATTTTATAGTATTGTAACAATCTCATATATCGGTGGCACTCCGCAGCAGCACATTTATGTGGATGAACCAATATATTTTTTTGATTCAATTGTTTTTTTTTCTCTGTGTGCTAGGTGGAACCCGCCAACAATTTGCTCGACTAAAAATGTTATGTTATTTTTCGCGGGGGGAGATGAAAATAACGATGTTAGAAATCGATTGGCCGGTGGGACACATCTTGGAGATTCGTCACGCCTTGCGTGACGTAGGGAGTCCCTGATAGTCGAGAAAGGCCCTGAATGCTCATGACCTTAATTTTTCTAAATTCGTAACGAATATCGCGACGAGGTCGTCGCTCGTCGAGACCGCGATTTCGCGATATCCGAGCACCGTCTCGTAAACGTTTCTCAATGTTAATGACAAATTATATAAATGTTGAGGACACGTTTTCCCCCGATGACGAATTGTCACAATTATCGTCTGTATCAAGTATACCGAATCGCGGATTTCTCGCGCGATACTCGAGTATCACCTCATCTCCGATTACGATACACGTTGAATTTTCATTTATGAATAATGTATGTGTACGTAATATTCATTTCCTCTTCCCAGGAAAAAAAAAAATGTTGTCGAATTCCGAAGTGTGCGAGGAAATTATCCTTCGATTATGACAGCGGTACGACCAATCGGCAGCTCGCGCTTGAATAAAGAACGACGCAGCTGGAAAACGGGGTTCTCGGATGTACCGAGACAGAGACGCTGCTTTTACGAGCCATTAAGTTCAAACGCGGAAAACCGAGAGTCATTAGCGTTGGATATATTCCTGGGTGCTCCTCGCGCAGATTTCTCATCATTGGCGTGGCTGTTACGAATTTTAACGGTAATGGTCAGGATATGTTAGTGACTCGGCGGAATTTGCGCGTGGGTGCAGACGTCGGTGCAAGCGGTTTCACTGGTGTGCTTAAAAGCAGCGATTTCAACCTGGTTTTAGTTCTACTCAGGAATGCAAAATATAATGCAACCTGGTGAAAATTTGTACCAACTTCTGTTTTACTTAACCAGGATATAACGAAGAAAGCAATTATTACAGTTATTGCCTGCCTATCAAAACTCTATTATTAAAATCAATAGTATTCGGAAGTTCGGGTAATGATCGGTAAAATTGGCAAAGGTAAAAAAATGTCATATTTTGTTAAGGCGGAATTATTCTACAATTATCAAACTTTAGGTTTACTTTAATAGTACATTTAAGTATACAAAACAATTTTTTTTAATTAATTCATCTTCTCAATGGCGGAACTGTGGCAAAGTGTTACAGCAAGGTCGCCGTGGGAGTTGCGAATCGGCGTGCAGTCTAGCGGGAAGCTACGGGAAGTAAACGTTGATTTGCAAAAAAAGTTCAAACATTTTTTTCAGGTAGAACATGTATAGTTTCTATGTGACGGTAATTAAAATAAAGAAAATGCAAATTTAAGAAAATCGCACGCATTTACAACGAAAAATCAACATTTCTGTAAAATGTGGACTAAAAAAGTATTTTTTTTCCGATTTTTCAAAAACAATTGCCGTCGGGTAGAAGGTACCAATATTATCAGTACTTCTACCAAGTTTCAACTCAATCGGCTCAATAGTTTTTGAGCAATCCTGCACGTTAATTTCGATCGTGTAGTTTAAATAAAAACGCGTTTGAAGCACACGCCCGCTCCGAAACCGAGCGGTGAGGCACAGCGTTGGCGGGCTGTAACGTTTGAGTTTTTTCGAATTTTGCTTTGAAACTTTGGGAAAATAATCTACATATATAGTTCTATCGTTTAAAGAATTTAAAAAAATCGATTTTTTGATCGTTGTACGTGTATATCCCGCCTTAATTTATTTTGAAACTTTTATTTTCTTTATTACTATTTTTATTATCAATTTATTATGGGTATTTATATTATTGATATTGAAATCAATTTATTACTATAATAATGAATTTATCATTCATTACTACTGTTGCGAATTCGTTTATTATTATTATTATTAGCGTTCAATTATAACAACGAATCGAAGTTACCAAAATTAATAATATAGGGTGTCTCAAAATTACTTGACATTTCAACTAATTAATAAAACGTATTGTTTATTTGAAAAGTATGAATATTTTCATTTTAAGATAAGGTACAAACATGGAGGTTATGTATGTGGAATACAATATCCGATAAATGGCCGCCTCTTCCCTGTTTGCTCACGTTCACTCTTTTGACGAAATTGTCAATAACCCTTTGGTGCGTCCAATTGTTTCCTTGAGATGAGGAACGGTATGTCGATCATTGGGATACACTTTTCTTTTCAGATAACCCCAAAGAAAGAAGTCCAATGGCGTCAAATCGCACGATCTTGATGGCCAATTCACATCGCCGCGGGGCGAAAATAACACGATCTGCGGACTTTTAAAACCGTCTCTGCAACATTTTCACCATTTTTGTGGTGCATTTTCACAATATCTATGCGTTGCTCGATCGCGGAATTCTCCATGACTAAACCTCAATACTTCTTGATACCAGTTGTCGAAGATGAGTACTCCATGTTCGCCACAAAAAAAATGGCGCGCAATTTAAAATGTGAGATCATTTTGAGACACCTTTACAAGGCGTATCGGACATAACTTAATTGTATTGTCACTACCCTGAATCCACGAACAACACATTCATTTAATAAAAATCCTTCGAACGAATTTACTATTCTTATGAATTTGTTATTTATTATTATTAGTTCATCATTATTTTTTATTAATTTTCAATTATTATAATAAATCAAAGCTATCGAAATTAATAATACAAGGCATATCAGACACACCCAATTTACTTTTATTGCCGCTCCCGTGGATCCAAAAACGACAAATTCGTTTAATAATAATCCTCAGAATATAATGTACAATTCTTACTAATGTATTATTTATTATTATAATTATTAATTTGAAATAATAATAATAATAAATCGAAGCTATCAACATTAATAATGCGAGACAAATCAGACACAATTATATTTTATTGTCTACATCCAAAAACGACAAATTCATTTCATAAAAATCCTCATAAAAAAATCACTGTTCTTATTAATTTGCTATTTCTTATTACTAATTTATAATTTATTATTGCGAGTTTTCAATAATGATGATAGTTTAATTGTATTGTCACTGCCCTGAATCCAAACATGACAAATTAATTTCATAAGAATCTTTAGATAAATATTGCAAATATAAAATAATTTCTTGGTTAAGGGGTTAGGCCACAGTAACAGGTAGAAAAACATGTGCGAATTTAACAATTTTTTTCGTATGAAAAAATAATTCACTCATAAAATTAATTACACATCTATTTAGTATAAATATCAAGTTATTAGATTTTTTTGCACAAAATAGCCAACTGCTCGAAACTTGTCGAAAAAGCTTTTTTCCAATTGGCGTGACAAATAATTCAACAATTTTCACTCGATTTACTTCAAATTCAAAAGTTATGTTCCGAATTGCATTTCGCAGAGAAGTACGTACGGAATTTCTGATTAATCGAAAAGTTTTCATTTTATGAGCAGTTTATGAGCAGTTATAACGAAATTTTTCACTGAAAATTCATTTCTTAAGGTTCAAATACCTACAACTTTTGAATAAACAAATATTTTTTTAAATTCCGTACGTACTTCTCTAGGTATTCTAATGTAGATTGACGTAAATTTTTGTTTTTTGTTCTAGGTAAAAAATTGTGGATGCTGAATGTCACGCCACGGAGCACCTACAAAAATTACAAAAAAAAATATTAGTAGTCGGCCATTTTGTACATCGAAAAAAAAAATATATATATATATTTTCTAACAGCTTGATATTCATATTAAATAGATGTGTAATTAACTTTATGAGTGAATCACTTTTTCATACGAAAAAAAATTGTTAAATTCGCACATGATTTTACATCCGTTACTGTGGCCTAACCCCTTAAAAGCATGGCATTATTTTCTACAGATTCTGATATTCTAATAATAATACACGTGTGATTCACCATTGTGAATTTTACTATGTTAATATTATCATTATTATCATTATTCAGGTCAATACTTAAAGTAGTCGGACTTGGTCCATTCTCTCGGACTCCACAAGTAGCAGCAATGTGAGAAACGTGCGTGAGCCGAACAATAACCGTCCCTGAACCGCAGTCACGCGCGTCCACGAATATTCACGTAGCCCTTGATAGTTCCGAAACGAGAAATTTCAAGCCGAGAAAGAACGTACGCGATCGCACTCACGGGAGCACTGGTCGAGTTTACAACATGTGTCTCAATGAGGAAAAAAAAAATTCTCGCGTACACACGCCAATTCAACATCTATAATCTCGACATCGAATCTCCGTCACTCATTTCACAAGAGTACATACGTGTTACGGCAAATAAGCTGTGAAAGTATATCCGAAAAAAGTATCTGCAGCGGAGGGGTATTTCTGTAACGCACGGAACGTAATGATTCGTAATCAATTTCTAATGTAAAAGAGGCTCGGTGGAAGGATCTTTGGGATATTAAATAAAACAGTGAAGTAAATAATATATACAAGTAATAAGAGGTTCTGTTCCGTTTGATTATGAACTTATTATATGTTCAAGCCTTCTTTCGGAGCACATGCATGAATTTAGATTCGAACTTATTGACCCAATGCGTTTTCTCGTTATATGTGATTTTGAAAAATGAATAAAACCATACAATTATCATTTTTTTCAATTGAATTTTTTAATGTTTCTTTAATTTATTTAAAATTGTTTTGTTTTTCGAAAATTAATTTGATCTATTCTCAAAATAACCATATAAGAAGCAAACAAATAAGAACTGCGGAAAATCAAATAAAGCTTTTCGTTGAGGACGACGGTCTGTTCAGTCGACTTCAGGGCACGAGAATGATTTCCGAGACGATCAAATTCAACGTTACTTTTTTCATCACTTATTAACAAGCAAAAGTTAGGGTATAGTGCCAGCCAAAACCCTTGGGGCTAAAAGTTCACTTCGAAAATAGTAAAACTCGAAAAAAACTCGTCTCATTCAAAATCATTGGGTCCTACACTGTTTTTGGCTGAGACTGAACTCTAGCAAAAAGAATCAAACGAATCACACTATAAAAAAAATCGAAATTTCGAAATTTGATCGAGATATCAATTTCCCGGAGCCGGTTTCATGTTCATTGATATCAAAAACGTATAAAATATCACTAGCAAATACCGTCGCCTCGGATATCGTACTCTCTCCTTCTTGAGAGTCGATTCCGTCGTCATAATCTGTTTTTTGCTTAATGGGGCGATACGTTTGGGTGAGGAAAGAATATGCTGATTTTCTTGATTTTTTTTAAAAGGAAAGAATTCTTCACCATTTTTGAGGCTCAGGGTATGTTTATTGCTACTTTTGGCTGTGACATGGTATTTTTAAAAATCATTCTTTAAAAATAATACAGGTAAGGCACGCTCTTCTAAACTGCATTTTCGAAACTGGCGTGACGTGTTGCTAAAAAACTAATGAACCGATTCTGATTAAATTGGGTATAAATCTTTCTAAACTTATTGTCTAAAACATGACACTAAATGTTTTCTAAAATAAAAAATTGCCTTTTTCCATTTTTTTCGGAAAATTCAATATTTTCCTTCCAAAGCGTACCATTTCATCGATTTTCAATATTTCTCACGTCTTCTTGGTTCATACTCTGCGCATGAGTATTAATGAGAGAAAAATCTCCATTGGTGTTTTTTAGATTAATCCTGGCGACGCCACGTGTCACTCCGCCTGACAACATCAACACAAAATACCATATAACAGCCAAAAGTAGTAATAATACATTTCCTAACTCTCAAAAATAGTGAAAAGAATTTTTCCTTCTAAAGAAAATCATAAAAATCAGCAATTTTTTCCTCGCCGAAAGGTATCACCCCCTTAACTTTTTTCGTATAATTCAAAATATCCTTAGCAACGAATTTCCCAACTTGCCAGCTAACCAAAAATCACACCATCAGGGTCTCTGAACCAGCAATTTTTTTCTGATTACAGTCAGGTGTATCGGATCGTAGTGATGCCTCACAATATTCATTCTCGATGTTTAACCAACGAGTCAAAAATCTCCCGCCACCCAACCACGAGAATTTACCCCGGCACCAAACAAAAAATAAGGGTGGTCCTCCATTACTTCCTCCTTACTTCCCGGGCAATTATAATCGCAGGTGATCATTCGATGTTTGCCCAACGTTTAGCATCACCGGGAGCCTCTGATGTCGTTAGGTCCTCTCGTTGTCGCCAACGATGATCGTGCTCTTTCTGAATTATTGTATGGAAGCCAAGGCGAGCCTGTAATTGCTATAACTCAATTGACATAACCCAGATTTCACAACTGAAACCTCTGCCTGCAAATAGCACTTACATATATATGTCCCGCCCTTGGAGTGGATATCAAATCATTTAATTGTGTCGCGGAGAAAATAAAAACGTGTCATTGTTCATTACCGGCCAGTGAGCAAACCCTTTGAAGTGTATACGCCAGGTATTTACACGATTCATTTTGAGTCAACGGCTCTGTACCCAAGCGCCCTGTACCCCGAATATCCTCTCGAGTGTTACACTCGAAATGGCCAAGGTGTTAGGCAGCAGCCGTGGAGATGCTACTTGTGGACCAGCACGTAGACCTCGTATCGAGATACGACCATAATGTGATATATTCTCTATCGTGATCTGGCGGCAATTAAATCCTACGTGCCTTAGGCTATCGAAAATCAATTAGTGGTTTTGTCGCTGTCGACCGTCGCAACACAGGCGATAGGAAGGTCGAAACATCGGACAAGTGCTTGGTGGTAAATCTCGGGAAATCTCACTTGTATTATTAGTGTGGTTGCCGGAAGCGTGTGACCAAGTACACACAGACACACACACACACACACACATACACACACACGCGCGCGCACACATATTTGTGTGTGTGTGTGTGTGTGTGTGTGTGTATATGTGGATCTTTTTACTTCCTTCCGTTTGAGAACGGATTCAGTTCACGGCCTACGCCCGTCGTATGACGCATCGAGGAAATTGCAAGCGTCAGCCAATTAAATACGGCGATTCTAAATTCATTGCAATCAGCCTAATTGGTTGTGGTAATGTGATTTTTTCTGCCTCTCTCTCTCTCTCTCTCACTCTCTCTCTGGTTCTGTCCTTCTCTCTCCCTTGCTCGATCCTCCAGATGGTTTTTTTTTACATTTCGAGGTCGAGACCATTCACCTTCAAATGCGCTTCACTGCGATCGGAAAGGTTTTCTTTTTTTTTTGTTCATTCGCCCGCCCTCGCCAATGTCCCTCGTTTGGCGGTAACCTTGGTTGATCATTTCGTACACTTGAACCTCAATCCGGGGAATTTTTTTTATCCAAATCACAATTTCGATGAAAACTATCGGGCGAATGTTACCGGGGAATCAAGGTCAGTGGATTTTCAGTTTTTTTTTTTTTTTGGTTGTGGTTGGAAGTGTTTTAAAGAAAAGAGGTATAATTGTTTTTGTTGTTGCATTATGTTGGAAATCGTAAATGAGAAAAAGTTGCCCAATGGAAGAATGTTTCGTGCATTTTGTAGGAAAAATGTTCATTCTTTGGAATATTTTGAAAGACAAAGCAAATAATGAGTTTTTTTTTTTTTTAAACATTTGAGAAATGTTAGATCGCAGCTGATTGTCGACAAATTGCGTTTAAATGGACAAGGAGCCTCGATGAAAGTTGTTTGTGTCTTTCAGCTTTAGTACGTGCATAAACGTTCTCCCTTGCCGTCTGCTAGAGCTGTGTCGAAATTTCTGGCGATTGTGCGATCACGAGACCGAAGGCTGGACCCGGGCCAGCGATCGTACCAGGTTCGATCTGATACATACATCATCGAACGGTCACTAGCTAAAAGTAGCTCCAGACGATAAGAGGGGGAGGGGGGGGGCAAGAAAAACCCAGAGCGCCTGAATCCCAGACGCAATTGAGGAAAAAAAAATCCAAGCGACTGGTGCACGTATGATTTGATATTTTCAACGCCCACGCAATCCAAGTGACATTTTGGTCGTGTTACCATTGACCGCGCGGCCGCGGTTGTTCCGGCTAGCTTGGCCTGATACCTTTGGACACAACCTCCAGCAGATCGAAACACATCGATCGCTGAAAATCGAAAAAAACAAAACGTCCTTCATTTCGAACCATCAAATAAGGCGGTTTATTTTTAACCTCACATTTCAATGCGTGCCTACGTACCCGACACTTTCGATTGTATGCTGGATCGGTTGCCGGATTGTAAGGAGCGATACGCACGTGTGTACAATGTCTCGATTGGTGGTCGTGTCGTATCGAAAGCGACTGAACGAGAAAGTTATAGGGGCTTCTCTGCCATTCGCACAATGTACTGCACTGGCAGATTGCAAGAGTCGTAAGTTGGTAGGGAAACATCGAGCGATATAGATTCGATTGTTCCGCTGGGCAATGATGGGGCAAGCATGTCACGGAAGAATGTCTGCGGATAATGATTTTTATTTTGTATGTGACGTGGATATGTTTAATGAAATATCAACTTTGAAGGAGCCCCAAATTCCATTACACCGTTTTCGAGGGAAAAAAAACTGCTTTTTAGGTTTTTTTTTTCATGTACTGCAGATGATTTACACGAATGTAGGCAGGTGTTTGAAAACTTAAGGAATTGTTATAAATAAACTAGCTAAATGGATAAACCCAAAGTCAAAGAGGATTCAGGGTGGTTTCTTATTCAGCTTCATTTGCATGTTACATTTAGATGAACATAGAAACGTATTCCGGGGATTTAGTGACTTAAAGTAGGTTCAGAGTGGAATCAGAGGCTTATTTTTTTTCAGAGGTCTATAACTGCCTAACCGCTCACACAATCTCAATGAATCCTTGACTAAACATGAGGTGTGTTCAATGGCTTCGTTTTGTTAAAAAACAACACTGAACGGCCTAACCCAATAGATAGTGAGATAATAATCGTTTTCTTTTAATGGGACTTGAATCACTGTGTACTTGGGGGTGCACACAGTGAAACGTGCTTAATTTCACAGTCAAAAAAATTTCAAAAACAAAGAAAATTTGATGAAAATTACCCTGATCCACTGTACACTTGTAGGTACTAAAGTGCTTTTCTCTATACAATGGGGAGTTTTGTACAGTAAACTATTGAAAAATTAATTTAAAAAAACAGCATATTATGAGATCAATCACAATCATTTATTGAATATTAAAGAACAATGAGTACCTACCTAATGAGGTAGTACCAGTACATATCTAAATCACAACGCGAAGATATTAATTTGATGAGTTACCTCTGTGTACCTCAAACTGATGTTCTCTTTTTTTTATAAAGCGGGTACTGGCAAGTTTCTATTTTTGTTAGGTTAACAATCACAATGCTCAAATACCGCAATACAGCTGTATATTGCGGTACAACAATGACTTCGAACATAACTGCGATAGGTAAAGAAGCAAAAGCCATAAAAACTCGGCTGGTTTTTCCACTTTTAACACCAAAATAATATGAAATCACCTCTCACAACCGAATTGCGTGGGAGCGACTCACAGACAGGTTCAAACCTATTGGCATCCGAGGTCGGTTCTAATTTGAAAAAGACACACATATATACATGTCTACTTCTGAGAAACAGAAAGTGTTCAGTGTACCCACTGTTGACGCTGTTCCCACTTTGACCCTATTATTGGAAAAAAATAGCGATTAGCAAATGTTTCAGTGAAAATGCTGTACCTACCCAACGACAGAGATTGGTCTGCGAGCGGAGAACCCACTATGAACCGAGATAGTAACGCTACCAATGCGGGGCCACTAATTGATTGGTCACGCTAAGTTGTTATGCAGGAACGACAACTCAAGAATACAGGTAAATCCGTTAAATTCGCGCGAGAATAAATTATTTGCAAATTTACAGTCGATCGTAAAATCGTAGCAATAAATTCACTATGAACACATTTCACATGTTCATGTGTAAAATTTTTCTCGCAGTCAATCAATGTGAGCAAAAAGTGGTTCTGTTTCAATTTTTTTACAAATTACGGAGCATAGAATCGACTGGCTTTATGGACATTTATAATTACACCCCATGACCTACTGTGCATGTCTTAATTTAAGGGGCCAGTCTACTTTGAAAATTAAAAAAAAATCCCAAGCAAGCAAGACATGAAGAAATCAACGATGATGAGGAGGGATTTTGTACGGTGCAGGAATTGCCGATTGAGTTTAGGTAAGAGTTTTTCATAGTATAAACTTCAAACGCGTTTTTCTCGAAACAACATTTTCAAAATCTAGCTCCATCGTATGTCTAAAACTAATAAACCGATTCTCTTGAAATTTGAACCATATATTGTAAACATGATTCGCAACAAGATGCCTTTCGATGAATTTAAAATGTTTATTTTTACTCTTTTTTGCGAAAAACTGCGGAAAAAACACGTTTTTTTCGTTTTTCATCTGCCATTTTTTTCATTTTTTGATAAAACTTTATATCCGAGGGTCATTTTGTGGCTGGTGTCATACTGAATCTAATGGACTTTGATTGTTTTGTTTCAGACAAGCCGTTGCCGAGTTGTGATGGAGCTACCTAGCCCACCTATTTTTGAGGCGTTACGTTAAACTATAGTTTTTGTACTTAAAAATGAATAAAAATGAATGATTTAAAAAAAATGTATCTCAAGACTTTATTTATCAAGCCAAACAACTTTTATATTCATATATTTTATGAAATCCTCAAAAAATGGCGAAAATAGCCTTTTTTCGTGGCTCCAAAGTGGACTGGCTCCTAAACGACTACAGTCGATATGTGCAGATCGCCTGGATTTATGTATCATTTCTCCGAAAGATGTAGCAGACCCAAACAAACTTCGAAGTTCAATTTTCATTGAGCACGCCTACATCTGAAAAAAAAAGAATATCCTGTACCGTTAATTCCCAGGGAAAAGGCTTGATCCCACTTAATTCGGGTGTTTCGGTTAATTGATTTGGATTGAAGATGGCCTGGTGCAATATTGGTTTCCTTTATCGCCAAAATGGATCACACATTGAACATTCGACAGCCCACGCGAGCACAGATCCGAGTCCGTATTGCGGGTGTATTAGGGTCGGTATCGTAACAATTCAATTGTTTTCCAACAATTACGTAGGAGACTACGTGACCCGTCGTGCTCTGACGTAGCACGTAATCTTTGCGCGCAGGTATGCGCTGTGCAACGTGCAGCCTACTGTGCCGCAAGATGCATAACCGCAATGCAACAACGATACACAAAGCCGTGAAAATACGTATTATAGACACGTATAGCGGGCTCGGGGTACGTGTGCCTTGCTTTTTCTCAATTGACGAGGAGGAAAATAGACGGAGTGGACGTGCCTCCGCCCGAGTTTAATCCGATACCACAGGTCCCGCGACCCAAAGCTAATATGATAGGACACGAGGCGAGTCCCGTTTACGTGTGAAAGTGGCGAGCATCTGCGAGGAATGCATTCATTAGAGGCAACGAGCAAACGAGTCCGCCGACACGCGTTTCTACATCGGCTAAAAAGCTCCTACGTTGCGATAACTCGGTGACAAAATGAAGTCACGCGGAACGAAAATGGAATAAAGGATTGTAGGGAAATGGGAGATTTTTTTCGGCCGGAATTTAGTCGATGTCAACGGGGGCGTATTAGTATTAGGACAAATCCAGTTGACAAAGGGATGCCTCCAGTGTTCCGATACATCCAGTTGACGAAGGGATGTCTCCAGTATCCGGACATATCCAGTTGACGAAGAGATGTCACCAGTGCTGAGACTAATCCAGTTGACGGAGTGATGCTTCGTGTATTCGGACAAATCCAGTTGACGGAGCGATGTTCCCGCACTGGGACAATTCCAGTTGACGGAGATGTCTCCAGTATTCGGAATCCAATTGGCGGTAGGCATACTTCCAGTATCCGGACATGTCCAGCTGACGAAGGGATGTTACCAGCACTGAGACTAATCCAGTTGTCAGAGTGATGGTTCCAGTATTTGGACAAATCCAGTTGATGGGGTGATGCTTTCCGCACTGGGATAATTCCAGTTCACGGAGATGCTTCCAGTATCCGGACATATCCATCTGGCGAAGAGATGTTACCAGCACTGAGACTAATCCAGCTGACGGAGTGATGCTTCCAGTATTCAGACACATCCAATTGACGAAGGAATGTTTCCACCACGGGGACTAGTCCAGTTGACGGTGTGATGCTTCCATTGTTCTGATAAATGCAGTTGACGGAGATGCTTCCAGCACTTGCACAAATCCAGTTGACGGAGCGATGCTTCCAGCACTGCGACAAATCCAGTTGGCGAAGCGATGTCCACAATGTTCGGACAAATCTAGTTGACGGAGCGATGCTTCCTGTACTCGCACAAACTCACCTTGATGTGATGTGCGTCACTTGACCTTCTTTTTTTCTGACATAATGATGAACCGAGCCCCGTGCACATGATGCATCAAGTCTGGTCCACTGGTTTAGAAAATTGGTGGAGACGGATATTTTCACGAAAGACCGGATGGAGACACTGACATTTCCATGGCTAGTTTTATTTACCCTGCCCCCATCTATGTCTTTAAGTGAATTGTAGGCTTTGCTTTTCGGAGAGACGCATTGGTGTTTTGGACCATAGAAAAGTTCAAGGGATGTTGATTAGCTGAAGGATGCAGATCGTCAAAAACTTGAGCCTTAAAAAAAACCACTTGAACCTTCAACACCAGTTGATGGTAGAGCCTACCGGTGACAGTTGATCCACCTTGCCCTAATCTCTGGTATGTGCAACCCATCACCAATGACCCCAAGCTCTCTACTCTTGGCTGTCTTCCGAGTTGGGTGAATGATGTTTGGTGAGTCGTCGATCCGCAGTCTCGTCGATCGCGACACCTGTGAGCTGCAGAGTGAAAGTGGCAACACCGTCGGCAAAAGAGTAATCGTCCCCACAGTTTAACATGCCATGTTCAACTGGGGCGCACACGAGAGCAGGTGAAAGACACGATACCTTGATACGGCAGAACTATCCTCGTTACCCTGTTCAGGTGCTGCAGCGCGCGATCAACGAGTTCCATTCACGGACGACAGATGGCAGCTTCGTCGAGAATCGGCATCTTTCCATTCGTTGCTTGGAACGACAATCGAGTTGAATGACTTATGGGAATTTATTTTTTCATGGACGAATCTCTTGCTACTGTCATATTAATTCGATTTTGAGCAAGGTGTACATGAAAAATCGTATGCATTCAATCGTGTGCATTCAACAGCCAAACACACGCTGAAACTGAAGTTAGGATGTCTCATTGTCGTCAAGGCTTTCAATAACAATAGCTCTACACAAAATAAATAATCATAAATATAAGAAGTGCAGAAGACGCGAAAGTGTCCAAGCATGTTTCCTCTAAACTTACACACGAAATTTGACACAGATGATGGGGATCTATTCTTCCATATGCATGTACATGAGCATCCATGAATATTGAACACTTTAGAATAAAATTGCATCAGCCAGTCCCGAATATTGAACTATCGAGAAGTAAATCATTCCATTATATTCCAGAGATTAATCTAGATAGATTCCAAGATTAATTAGGAATGAGTTGAACTTTTTTCAACCAGCGCAGTGATCCAACGTTGCTTTGCACAGCTTGCGGGCTGCATCAGCTGATGACACATTAAATTAATCCTGCTTGAGGATATGCTGTTCTTGAATTCTAAAATCCCACTGTTTCGTTGCTTCTGCGATTTTCTTTTTGCAACCAGAGATACAGAGGACGAAAGTAAGCTAGGAGGCCCTTCGTCTGCATTGTCCTTGATCCTGTGAATCCTTCCATGGCGTCCGGCCATGATTTACTTGAGCCCAGCTGCATCATTTGCCTATATAAAGTATTTTCAAAATTCAATGGCAATTTTCGTAGCTCGTGTACCCACCGCACATTCGGGAAGCCATTGAGTCTAGAATCTTTAAGAAAAACGATGTTATTTTGCTATTTCTGATAGGATAAGATCAAACGGATGTTTGTGGAAAATGTTACAGCAAAATTCACAAAAACAGTCCGGAATGTCGACACTCCGTAGCGCCCTCAATTTGATTTTCTTTTACTCGAAAAAAAGTGGACACCTTTAAGAGATAAAGTGCATAAAAGATCTTGGCGATCAGGTCCGATTGGGCTGAAATACCAATTCCCAGCGCATAAAAATTGATTACTGTCTCGCAGTTTGTTAATCCGATCAGCGTTCTTGTGTGGCATAAGTTTCAAATATAAGAACGAGATGAGCAGACGTTAAAACCAATTTGAAAATGTATCTTTACGGTTCTCGATGGGATTAAGATTAGGCTTATAGATCCTGCTCTTTCTCTTCGGGATTACCTCAATCCGAGACCACCCTCGGGGTTGCCATAAAGATCGCATCGATACAGAGGCCTGTGGACATTTCCAGGCTCGTATCCTCCGGAAGCAAGGCACGCGGCTTCCAAAAATTGAAATTGTATGATGAAACTCACGAAGTACCTGCAATCGGTTGATGAAAACGCCAATTATTGTTATCACTATGGCCATGGAATAAAATCACAAGCTTTGAGATATTCTGTTTTAGGAATTAATTGTGATTCTTGGGTTTTTGGACACACCTTATGTATGGCACACTCGCAGCGATGTGATACTTTGATCCAGGATCGAAATCGTCTTTGCTGCGATTCATGGGTGGCTCTATGCCCTGTATGTTCGCCCTATCGAGTTCGAATCGAGTTAATTCCCTTTCCAAATTGTTCTCAGAGGCACCAGATACGTCCATTGGGGTAGGGGCAAGACGAATACGCGGAATACGCGGGGTAAGATGAATCATAAGCCTAGCAACTAATCAGTGAGCGCGAGCACGGTGCTCCTGTTGGGGTTTGAAGGGGTAGCGGCGAGGTGAACAAGTGTGAAAGTATCAACTGTGCCGGAAGTACGCGTCTCGAGTGAGAAAACAATGTCGATTTTTCGAAAAAAGGATCGAATTTTTGGTAAAGTTTATCATCGGTTCCCTTCATTTGAGTTGCTCATATTGATTAGAGACAGGTAAGTAAAGACAATGAAAGTATTAATTATTAATATAATAAGAAAGGATTGTCAAAAATATTCCCGGTTGTTGCGTGATTTATTGTTGATTCGTTAATAAATTCGTTTGTGTAATGTGGCAAGATGAATACAAGCTAACGCAAAGCTGCAATATTTCACAACGTACCACTATCTATGTTGGAAAGTGTGAAGTGAGCTAGTGGAGCATCTGGTTCCTTTTCGACCGGTGTTTATACCAGAGGATGAAGAAAAACAAACGATTCAAAAGATATGGAAGCAAGATTATTCGGACTAAATACTAGAGAACTTAAGGCTTTAGGCCACAGTAACGGGTATAAAATCATGTGCGAATTTAACAATTTTTTTTCGTATGAAAAAGGGATGTTCTCATAAAATTAATTACATATCTATTTAGTATGAATATCAAGCTGTTAGAAATTTTTTTTTTTCGATGTACAATATGGCCGACTACTAATATTTTCTTTTGATATCTTTTTTTAGGCGCTCCGCGACGTGACATTTACCGTCCACAATTTTTTACCCAGAACAGAAATCAGAAATTCTCGTTAATCTACATAAGAATATGTAGATTGAAGAAGAATATGTTTTTTTTTTTCAAAAGTTGTAGGTATTTGAACTTAAGGGGTAAGGCCACTGTAAATTTTTTGATAAATCGATTTTTTTTTATTGGCTTAAAAAATAGTTTTCGCAATTTCTATATAATAGTTTTCAGAAAACTATATCGCACTTTCTATATAATAGTTTTCAAAAAACTATTCGCAAAACTTTAAACGCGTTTTTCTCGAAACATGGTTTTTCAAAATGGCACGCAGCATAACTCGAACAATTTTCATTTTTTCTACTTGAAATTTTAACCAGATGTGAACATTTACATTATCTTGAGAATGTCGATCGGAATTTTCAAGAACTTTATTTATTGATTTTTTATTAACAAAAAACTTGCCGTTTTTTTCGTCAAAAATCAATTTTTTTTTTCAAACGCACGCCAAATCCACAAAAATTGATACTTTTTAAAATCCGATCGACATTCTCTAGCTATAGCCCTCTAGATTAATGGTTTTTTTTTTTGTTCTAGATTCAAAAGTGCACCAGTGGTGCTGCGTGCCGCGGAGCCCTGGAAGCAAAACATGTCCCGGGAAGATAGCTGTGGAACCGCCATTTTGTTTTTTTTTTACTGTAAACAAATTTTATAATAAAGTTTAATGTATGCCCGATAACACCATTAAAAGTTTTTTTTCAAATACCTTCAATTTCGGGAGCAAAAAATTAGTGAAAAAACCTTTTTTTTGGGCCGTTACAGTGGCCTTACCCCTTAAGAAATGAATTTTCAGTGATAAATTTCGTTATAACTGCTCATAAAATTGAAAGTTTTCGATTAATCAGAAATTTCGTACGTACTTCTCTGCAAAATGCATTTAGGAACATAACTTTTAAATTTGAAGTAAATCGAGTGAAAATTGTTGAAGTTATTTGTCACGCTAATTGGAAAAAAGCTATTTCGAGAAGTTTCGAGTAGGCCATTTTGTACATCAAAAAAAAATATATATATATTCTAACAGCTTGATATTCATACTAAATACATGTGAATTAATTTTATGAGTGAATCACTTTTTCATACGAAAAAAAAAATTGTTAAATTCGCACATGATTTTTTACCCGTTACTGTCGCGTAAGGCCTTAATCTCTTCGATTTCGATAAAATTTGGCATGCTTGTAGAATGTGTGAAAATGGGCGACACGTATTGATTTATATCTGTAGACCCCGATTTTTAAGGGTTGAAGCGTAACCTCGAAAATTGGGGTGTTTTTTTCGATTTTCGTCGATAGCGTTTTAACGGCACCAGATATGGAAAAATTTCAAATTGCAGCAATGTTTATTTTTTCATATACTATACATTGGAGATGAGAACGATAATGTTATCGACGAAAAAGGAAAACCACCCTTATTTTCGAGGGTGCGTTTCACCCCTTAAAAATCGGATTCCGCAGATATAAAAAAAATATATGTCGCCTATTTTTACCCATTCTACAAGCATGCCAAATTTCATCGAATTCGGAGAGATCGACCACGCAGCGTTTCCTTGTTAGACGATTGGCTTATCAAATTGCTGGTATTGAGAAAAAACCATTTTTATATGCGAACGATGTCAATAATTCGTGTCCCATCATTCTCCCAGCGCTATTTCACCTTGCCCGCATACGGGGTAAGATAGGAAAAATAAAAGTTTAATTAAAAATAAATATTATATGATAACAGTCGGACTGATTTTTTTTATTTTTAAATTAAAAGATTAATGAATGTTGATTAGTTCAAAATAATAATTAAAGTTGAACCTTGACGTTATCATCTTGCGCCTATTTCCCCTATGTGTTTTTCCCCTGAGATTTCGATAAGCACAAGCACGAGAGGAAAACACACGTCGTACCTTAATTTCCACCAGAGGCCGTTGTAATTGTCCGTTAGGGTGTCATTGCCAAAGACGATCCATCGCCATTTGTCGACGCAATACGCGAACGGCAGAAATGCTACTTTCTGCAGGGCCATGACGAACAGGAAATTCATGTCACCGCGCACGTCGTACGTCCCGGTCTTGGTGAGGCCGAGCCTCGAAGTGTGGGGTGGTGATGACACCGAGAGGGCTATCGTATCACCGATTGCCTCGTGAAAACCTGAGCACGTATCAAATGAAATTTTCGTTCCAATTTCGTTCTGCGATGGAACATGAAAGGGGGCAAGTATTTTGTCAACGAGTTTGGTACTTCCTGGGATCTTGAAAATTTATGACGTTCGCGTAGGACGTTTAGTCTTTGCAAAACTAAAAAAAGTTACGCAATGGTTGATTTGTATCATTGGGCACTTCGGTTTTGGGAGCCTTATACAAATAATTCTGACGGTAGAATAAAAGAACGAAATGGAGTGATCGTTATGAATCAACACCCTCATCAAGATTGCTATAGTTTTTATATTTTTGATTAAACTTTACGATATTGAAATTTGCATTGTTGAAACGCAACGGGAGTTTAGTTGCTCGATTTTTTTTGACCAATTTTGGCAATGAAACCCACTCGAACGTTTTTTAGGATCCTCATAAAAATTCTGCAACCAAAATAAAGAAATAAAATTAGAAAAGTGTTCGAAAAAATTAAAATTCTAGCCCGACCTTTTTTTGCTAATTTTGGCAAGGACCATCACTCAAACGATTTTTAGGGTCTTCATCAGAAATCTACAGGCAAAATGTTTGAGATGAAATTTTGGATGATGAAGAAAGGAAGAAATAAATATTAAAAAAGACTTCTCGTTGCGTTCCAATGAAGCATACTTCAGGGTGGTTAGATTTTGAATTTTGTCAAGTATCGAGGTTTACTACACTGCCCAAAAAAACAGATATTTTATTCAAGGTATTCCTTTCGCGGAGGGACGTTTTTAGTGGAGGCATAAGCAGGGCCTTCTGAATTGTCGGTAAATTACATTTGCGCTTAATAAAAAAATAAGTTACAATGGATTATTATACACAACGATAAACTAGAATAAAAAATTTCGCGCAAATTTAGTAGATTGAGAAATTTTTACATTTATTTGAAACGTCACGGCTAGGAAAATTCTTCTGCTAGTCACATTTTTCCAAGTTTTAACATTAATATTTCCTTTAACCGTTCGGTGACCCTCTGTTTTTATTGTCGTTCCGGAATCTTTAGACTGTTTTACACCTGTGAGCAGTTTATATCAGGCATCTAGAGTTATTTAGCGTATAAATTATTAGATAGAAATGTGGCCAGCGTGACATGTCCATGAAGCGCCGTATAAATGAGACGATTTTTAGGGCCGTAATTTTTCGTTAAAGGTTCGGTAACTTGGCTTAAAATTTTACCAGTATACTGCAATGTATTTTTACTTCGTTATAGACGAAAATCAGTTAAGTGTAAAATATTTGGGTTCGTGAAAGGAATACCTTAAATAGGATATATTTAAATTCAATAGGTTTTTTCATTGTCTCATGGCTTACTTCGATCTTATTTGTTTCCCCTATTCTTTTTAAATATAAAATATATTTAAATTGAATAAATAAAGATCTGATTCAAATAAATCTTTATTTGCTTACAATGTGCACTGTTAATCCAAGTGTACTACATGCATAAAATATTTCGCCTACATGGAATCGAATAAAAGACCTAATTAATTCTTATAATTATTTGTTGTATACCATAAACTATATCAATCAGTTAATGTCATTGTGATAATGAGAGAGTTTTATCGAATAACATGCTATAGATATTTCAAACAAAACCTATATATATATATATATATATATATATATATATATATATATTTCCTTCTCTCTCTCTCTCTCTCTCTCTCTCTCTCTCTCTCTCTCTCTCTCTCTCTCTCTCTCTCTCTCTCTCTCTCTCTCTCTACCCTACCCCTCCTTTGATCCGTGTGTTGCAACAAGGACACCCCATTATTTCAATCAAATAGAAAAATGCTTGACTCTACGAAAATTCCATTTAATTTAAATTTTTAAATATGAAATAGATGCATTTAGTAGATTCAACAAAATTGTTTTTGGACCAGACGAACCCGAATCACATATTTATTACGATTAAATAAAATATTTAGTATTTAGACAACATTAAATAGATTTTGATTCGAATAAATAAATATATTTAAATTAAATCATTCGAATAATGGAATGCGATAGGAAACATTTGATTTCACGAAAAATTTAGTTAATTCGAAGAAAAAAATTTAAAAATCGATGCGGTTAGTTAATATCAATAGAATTTTTCCGCCAGTGTATCGAAAGTGTACAGTAACGGCAATGGAAGATCGACACGATGTGGAGAATTTTTCCACCTAGGAAGAGAATCATAAAGAATTGGGAGTATCGGAATTAAATTGGCAGAGCTCAATTGAACATGAAGTGAGCCAATATTGGCATAATGAGACTCCTCACTTCGCGCCAAAGTTTCACGATCCGTGGATCTTTCGATACTGTAAGATCCGAATGTTGATTTTTTTTAAGAAACAAGATATACTCATGAGGTTCAAAAAACCAGGTCTTCGTGACGTACCAGGGTTAGCGCCTTCCCGAAATACGACTGGCTGATCTTTGTACTGGATGTAATAGTGGACGTGGCCCATTTCATGATGAACTATTACGAGGTCCTCGTACGTGACTCGGGTGCACATCTTGATCCTGTGCATTGTTTTTTGCTATACCCTATTATACGTCAATTCGTCGATTTTTATCTACCACTCGATAACTTCCGAGTCACCCGGTATTGGGTTTTTGCAGTGAATTTCCCTACCGGAAGTCGTTGCCGTCGTACATGTCCCAGGCGGATCCGTGGCAGACCATCTCGCGTTTATCTCTGGGACGCTCGATGATGGAATTTTTCCAGAAAGCTTCGGGCAACCAGGTGAAACCAATTGAATGAAAGAAATCTTCGGCGAGTTTGAAAAACTTTGCAGGCGTGTATTTCTGCGGGAGAAAGTCTCGCGTTTGAAAATTCAAAGTGAAATCTCGAATAGGATATTGTTGATAAATCTTTTCAAGATTAATTAGATTTATGAACCATGCAATGCGATATGTATGACGTGAAATTGATGATCAAAGTAGTGCCGTAAGATCTTCACGGAAGACAACTCGATCGACAAGTTATGGCTGCTTACTTTTTTTACGAGGGCAACCGTCAAATCGTTTCCATTTATTTCCGGATAGGGAAGAGCAAATTTCTGCACGTGGATCCACGACTGGGCCCAGATGTCACCTGTTTTTTCCATCGGCCAAAAATTATGCGATATAATATTTGTATTTTTTTATTCGCATTTTTTAAAAAATCGTTTTAACATCGCAATCTTCTTCGAGATTATTCCATTTTATTCTCGGCTTGTGGTTATGAGAAATCATTTTTTTTTTAACAATAAATCATTATTCATTCGGAAATTGTAGAATTTATTTTCAGATGTGCAAACACGATTCGCAGCGTTCCGAGATACTTTCGCATCATTTGTAACTTTCGCCTCGTGTTTAAAGGTATTATAACGAGATAATTAACCAACAAAAACACAAGTGCACGCACGTACCTAGCAAGTGAGCCGGTATGTAATTACTGCTCTTCGGTGCTCTCTTAGTTCCGTACTTGGCGCGAATTCGATTTCTCACGTAAGCGTGGAGCTGCAAATACAGAGGCTTGACTTCCTTCCAAAGTTGCTCCACAGTGCCCTCGAAATCCGGATCGTCGTATGCACTGGTCCAATATTTTCCTGCCGTTGTGAATCCTGCAGGCAGATCGCAATTTTGGTACTGCCATTTTTGGAGTATGCTGAACTGTCATTAAATTTCTGTCATTGAACAGATGGATTTAGTGTGACAGTTTGCTCGAGATAAACTGAAGTTTAAGTAAGTTTGACGTTTTCGAAGTGTTGCACAATTTTTATGATGGGGTAATGAATTGACATTCTGAATCCGAATGCATTCCAGTCGCGAAATTTTCTCAAGGGATGAGGAATCAATGCGAAAGGTAATATGGAGACATTGAAGTCAATTTCCAAAAAAAAAAAAATGAATTTGATTGTAACTGTATAATTTGTTTCTCGAAATATTCATGAGGAAGAATAAAAATCGAATTTTTACGATTTAGAAAAATACAAAATGGTATTTGTCAATCTTTTTGGATTAAGGGCTTACAACACTGTGGAAAATTAAGTGATTTTTTAAATTGTTTTTTTCTTTGGTGGAAGGACAAATAAGAGGATAATAATATTTAAGGATGTTATTAATCATATCTTCAAGTGAACAAAAAAAATTATTCAAAAAAATTATACAAAATGGTGACGCTGGAGCCATTCTCGCGAGGCATGTTGAATTTGAGACGTGCTGCGGCACGCAGTATAACGGACGCAAATTTGAATTTGGGAAAATTCTAGTAATTTACATGAGTACAGGTAGAGAAATACGTTGGGGATTTTTAAAATATGAATTTGTGTATAATTGGCAAGCATTTCAAATAAAAACTCAATTTTCGACAGAAAAAGGACAATTAATGTTATTTTAAGGTTGTGCTCAAAATTTGGAGTGAACAGAATGCAAATTGTTGGAGTTATGCTGCGTGCCGTTTTGAACAATTACCAAATCTACCAAACTGTTTTTCCCTTATTCTAGATGATTCAAAGCATCTCTTAAGCCAATAAAAAAACCGATTTTTAAAAATCTACAATGGTTTTACCCCTTAAAGCTGCAACGTACTAAATCTACTTATATCTACATATCTGAATGTGGATATAAAATAGAAAAAAAGTGTCAAAGATTCCTGTGAAATGTTGAAAAATACTTTTGAATTGTGATTTTTATCAAGGAAAAATTATTTCGAAAAAATGCAAGGACCCATACATTTTGAAAAAAACAAAATATTTTCACAAAATCATTCGCCGTCATTAGATTTTTTTATATTTTTTCACAGTGAAAAACGCTTTAATATTATTCCACCACGAACAGCTTCAGCGACAAAGATGGCTTCGGACTGACTGCCATCGTGCCATCATTTATCGATAAACTTAAAAGATTTTTGTATTATTTTTTTCTGTCTAACTCAAGGAACCAATAGAAAAATTGCAATAAAATCCATTCACTTAAGGGGCCAGTCCCCTTTGAAAATTTGAAAAAATCGATTTTTTTTACTGTTTTCGAAAGTACATACATTCAGAAATATCGTGTCAAAATTTTATGAAAATCCGAGCTCTCTAAGTATTTTTTTTTACCTGAACGTCAGAACCTCATTTCGTCTACCTGAGCGTATATCCCGCTCTCCCGATCATAGTATAAACTTCAAACGAGTTTTTCTCGAAACAACGTTTTCAAAATCTAGCTCCATCGTATCTTTAAAACTAATAAACCGATTCTCTTGAAATTTGAACCACATATTGTAAACATGATTCGCAACGAGATGACCCTCGGTCGTTTAAAAATTTTGATTTTTACTCTTTTTTTTGAGAAAAACTGCGAAAAAACGCTTTTTTTTACTTTTTTCGTTTTTCATCTGCCATTTTTTAATTTTTTGATAAAACTTTATATCCGAGGGTCATTTTGTAGCTGGTGTCATACTGAATCTAATGGACTTTGATTTTTTTGTTTCGGACAAGCCGTTGCCGAGTTGTGATGGAGCTACCTAGCCCACCTATTTTTGAGGCGTTACGTTAAACCATAGTTTTTGTACTTAAAAATGGATAAAAATGAATTACATTTTTAAAAATGTATTTCAAGACTTTATTTATCAAGCCCAACAACTTTTATATTCATATCTTTTATAAAATCGTCAAAAAAAAATTGCGAAAATAGCCTTTTTCGTGGCTCCAAAGTGGACTGGCCACTTAAAAAAAGAAAGTTGTGTCTCTACTAGCCCTACATTAATTTTCGGCCCAACATGGCCGTGTTACGGTTTAATCAGCGACTCACCGATTAGCCGTACTTCTTTCACATCCCAGAGGTACAAAGAACGAGAAAAGTTTACTGGTACGGTAAAAAGAGTGTTATGGCGTACGTGAAAGGGTTCAAACCTCTTACCGTTCAACAAAGCCACCTCCTTCATCAGTCCAACATACTCGACATATTGCTTCCTCATCCTCTTACCCGTGGCATCGTGCCAAGCCTTCCACACGTACGCCAGCTCTTCGGGATCCTCAGACGTTGCCATGATCTCCTCTAGATCTGTGTGCAAGTACGAATTTACTGCGGGCTGCGAGCACCTCCACGATATAGTCGAGTCCCTCGTAAGTAAAAAAAACATCAGGATCGAGAATCACCTCTAAATTTCAATTACTCCTATCCACGAATCGTAACCTGCATTCTTTGTGCTCCCTTAAGGGGGGAACCTCCTGCAGGTATCAATTTTTTTATTGCTTTAAAAATTCATTTAGTATCTGAAAAATATATTTCCAAAGTTGGAAGCCCAACAGAAAGTCCTAAAAGTTCCTAGGAAGTCAGCGAAGTGATGCCCTCCAAAAGTACCGAGAGTAGGTAAACGAGCGCCCTTTGCGGCCTCTACCTTTTAATTTCTTAGCCAAACAAGATTGCTAGTTTACTTTTTAATAATAATACTTCCGACGATTGTAAAGAAAAATTCGGCCTAACTCTAGGTGCCAATTTCGAGCACCTCTGGCGCCGCCATTTTGTTTTTTTTTCGCTCATGAAATTTTTTTGTTGTATTTATTTGAACGTCAATATTATTATATAATTTGTTTCATTGCAATAAATGCTCTCAATTTTTTGTAAAAATGATTGAAAAACCTGTTGTCTGAAGGAGAATCCCCCCTTAAGACACGAGGTTTATGCGCATACCTTTATATTCGGAAATTCTACACTTTTTGACAAAAATCAAGCCCATGTTCATTAGCGAATTGAATATTCAGCACATCAAATTTTTTTGGTTGTTCAATAAAAACGAATTATTACGAACTATTATAAAACGAGGTTCAATTGACATTAAGGGTAATTTACAGTTTTTGGGGCTACTTTAACAGAGCGCCGTAATACGGTTTTGACTAATTCTTTTTTACCTTTTTTCTATTGTAGCTCAAATTTGTTGTACAAGTTTATCATAATGTTGGTAAAGTTGTTTGTAGTGTTGCTCAAGCCCATTTCGATCTCAATGATAATTATAAAACTGATTAAGTGCCTATTTTGGTACCCTAGGTACTCGATATTTTTATGTAAATTTTTTTCTTAAGGGCTTACATAAACCTGTGTAGGTAAAAAAAAATCGATTTTTCAAAAAGGTTCTCATTCGAAAGTACTATCCTTTGAGTGTCCACCCTGAAAATGTCATGAGGAAATTCGCAGTAATGACGAAGTTATAGCGTTTTGTAACTGACCGGGTAAGCAACGACTAACGGCCCGAGCAAACTTTGTAAACGTTTTATTCGAAACAGTGTTTTCAAAATCGGTACGAAAAATATCTCCGCAACTACTGAACCGATCGGGATTAAATTTAGCACAGTTATGCTTCACCCAATAATCTAGTACTTCTCGAGCCGTTTTTTCGATACCTGGCATAGTTCTTTTTTTCATCATAAGTACTGAACAATTTTGAGGCGAAAAATCGCCTGATTTATTCCAATGACTGCCATGACCCGAAAAAATTAAATTTTTAAATTCCGGCTCGATAAGTACTAGTTTTATCTATCTACTTTAAGAAACAAATGTTTTTTTTTTTATAAAAAATGGCAGAGGCCCGTCCGGTACCGCAAACACTGTCAACAAAAACTCGTCCCAGGAAAACGACGGTAACTTTTTTACCGTTTGAATTTTTTTAACCAAATTTTGACACAATGTAGATAAAATGTCATATTTTAAAATGTATATCATGGTTGTTCAATAAAATTCAGTTTTGTACACAAAAAAATCTTAAACATAACCTTACTTTTAGCCGTCTCAGGTGTACGTAAGCCTTAATAAAAATGGCAAAATCATTGTAAAGAATCATTCTTTTTCATTTAATTTCATGTATAATACATCAAATATTAATTTTTGTATTAAAATTATGTCAAAGTACATAAGTTACATTTAAATTCCTTGTCAAAGAAACCCCACACTCGAGGTTACTCTGACACTTAAAAAAATATATATAAAATTTAAGGGGGTTGGTGGGGCTTGACTCTCTTATACATTTAGTAGCCAAAGGACACATTGTTCTATTCCAGTAAAAAAGTTGGAATTTAGAATGTTAAAAAAAATCACCAGCAAAAAACTTTCAAAACCGGTTCAAAGTAACCCTATCAAGCTGCACGTTTGATTTATCGAATATTACGTGTAAAAGCCGGAAAATCCTATTTCTGGGTGTGCGTGGAATTTTCATAATTATTTATATAATAATAATCATAAAATGGTGAAATCATCATCTATAAAATCTTGATAAAAGGAATAAAAAATATCGTAATTGTAATAAAATTATACAATTTTATAAGACAAGAAAAGCGAATGGTTTATTTTTAACAAATGAGACCAACTTACCTGGTTCTAATCGCAACATTTCCCCAGAATTTTTCTTCGCTTTCACCTGATTCGGAGCTTTCTTCCTTTTCCCCAATTTGTCCTTTTGAAGAATCGTTCTTCCAATCTTCTCGCGGCGGATTGTCGATTTTTTCAATTTTTTCTTTGATCTTTTCGCCGAACTTCGCGAGCTTCCTGCGGCCGAGGTTTTTTTGGGCCTCCTGTACGGAGCTACCGTCGCTGTGCCGTATATAGTTTCCATCTCGTTGATAAGTGTATCGAGCTATGTCGCGTATCCGGTGCAGTCATTGAAACGAGATCGATAAGCCTTTCGCGTTCTAGCTTGGTAATTAATTAACGCTCAAATGATTAATTACCCTGGTGAATTTCTCATCAGGCAATGCGGCTACACCGAGGACAGCGAGCATTTCGAATTGCCTCTTCCAGCTCGTAGATTCGTTGAAATTCCGCCAGTCGTATTGCATGGCTGCTCGCCAAACGGATCTCTGGAATATGGCTAGACGCTCCGAGGAATTCAACTGTCATTGAACGGTTTCAACTTCTTTCAATATTTGTACACACGGAAAACGTTCTTGGTGCTTTGACCAATGAACTCTGCTACGAACATTATAAATAAAGGTTCGGTGCACAACAAAAATTTATGTCCCAATTTTGAACAATCTTTGCCATTAATATAAAGAATATAAATCTTAAATTTTACATAATATTTATATAATAATATATTCGTGTAATAATTAATTTTTTTAATCTGTTTTATATATATATGAAATTTAAAAAATGTTTCATATATTAATATAAATTTTAATAGTAAAAAAAATCATCATCACCAAATTCCATATTATGTCGAAGCAAACCTTCCTGATCAACTTTGCCTCACCCAACATTTTTTCATTCGATTTTTATATTATTGTAATAAATGTTTTGTCACTTTACCGATGCCGCTCTCGTCTCTTCCGTAATATTGCTCTCGAAGTTCCATTGGCTTATGGCGTTCCGATTGTATTCTACGCGACTCAGATTATTCACCAAATCCAAGAACTGCCGAATGACAGAAGGTTCACTCATCATTTATAAATTCATCAAAGTTTTAGTGAATTAGTTTAGGAATTATATCTCTGGAGCGATCGCTCGAGGGCTACTACTACGTTAATTTAGCAGCGTTTCGATCATAAAAATCAGGGAAAACAAAATATGGATTGGAGACACTGCAAATATTGATTGTCAGTATAAGAAAACAGTTATTGTGATTATGTTATATTATGTAATTAATTGCAAATGGTGGTTGTTAATACACACATGTATATGGGAGTACATGTTATGTATGTATAAGAATTATAATAATAATAATTTTTTTTGTTCAACTAATTATAAATATAATTATTATCATATCATATTAAATAAATTGTTTTTATTGTCTCTGTTACGGCGAACGCTTCGCTAATTGTAGCTTCCATGTACTTCCCCTTATTACATTTCCCATCATTTTCTCCACTCCACATCCCTAATTGATCCCCACCTTGCGGCCCCTATATCATATTAAATATTATTATATTAAAAATTATTACTATAGTGATCATATTTTTCAATAATGATAATAATAATAGGTAGCAACGTCCAAGCAAGCAATTCTTTCTTCAAATGTATAAATTAAGAATTCATTTAGTCACAACGATATTAAAGTTTGCATCGTTGGAATGCAACGATCTTTCTTTCTTTCAATTGCTCAAATTTTTGTAGCCGGTCTCAACTTCGAAAATCACTGAAACGTTTTTTAAGGCATTCTCATTGGAGATCTGAAATACCAAACTGCGAAAAAATATTTTGCAAAAATGCAAATAATTAATTCAGCGGGTTAAATCGATACGATCTAATTTTAATTGACCGATTGAGCGGACTGAGATGGGAAACCACTGCTAATCCAGCACATTTAATAAAGAAGACCTTTTTAAAATTTATTTCGTGTTTCCATTGTAAAAATCATGGAAAAAATAAGATGCATTGGAGATACTGCAAATATTGATTGTCAGCACAAAAAAAAAAGTTATTGTTCTTATATTATATTATATAATTAATTGCAAATGGTGGTTATAAATACACACATGTGTATGGGTGTGCTTATTATGTATATATAAGAACTATAATAATGATAATGATTTTTTTCAACGTATTATAATTTATTATTATTATCATATCATATTTAATATTATTATACTAGAAATGATCATTATAGAATAGTGATCATATTTTTCATTCATTTAGTCACAGCGAAATAAAAAGTTGTATCGTTAGAATGCAACGATCTTTTTTTTCTTTTAATTGCCCAAAGTTTTTTGGCCGATCTCGACTACGGAAATCACTGAAACATTTTTTAAGGGTTTCTCATTGAAAATCGAAAATATCAAACTGCAAAAAAATATTTTACAAAAATGCAAATAATTAATTCAGCGGGTTGAATCAATACGATCCAATTCTAATTGACCGATTGAGCGGGCTGCGATGGGCAATCACTGTTAATCCAGCACAATTAATAAACAAGGCCTTATTCTTAAAATTTATTTCGTATTTTTTTAAAAATATAAATGAAAATTAAAGACACGCCAATCGGAAATGGTTGACTGACCACATCAGGCTCTGGAAGTGTGGATTCCGGTAGCGGCTTCGCACGTTGAGCAATGTCGGAGTACTTCAAAGGCGGCTGGCCCGAGTATTTCAAAGACTCGGAAAAAGTTGGCCTAATATTGTTTTTCAAAACATTATGTCTTGACGAGATCACTTCCGCCACGGTAAAAACCACGAGAGCACGAAAGAAAAAGGTCTTTGCGCTTATCCACGAGGACATTTTATCAATTATCAAGAAGACTTTTTTTCCATCCGTGAAAAAAAGAGATGGCTCGATATTGTGTTCATTCCTAGTCAATACGTGCGAACGTCCGTAAATCCGTCGTGCCTGTTACGAAACGGTAGTTGTGTCTGTGGGTATACCTTATAACCCCAAAAAAAATCGGCGCTCCGGGAAGGGGGAAAAAATGAGGCTGAAAAAAAGAGCTATATCGGCGAGCATGGCGAGATGGCCATGAATTCTCGAACAGCAGCAGTCTCGAAAACTCGGAGATCTCAATTCTTGCTCCGATTCTCGAGTTATTTAGTCCTCACTATTCGTACGCGTTTAGTTCTTTTTTCTTATTTCCTTCGTGTTCCGGTCTGAAAGGCGAGACCTCGCCAAGTTTTTTCCTTCCTACACCGCCCGAGACTCGTGTCCACCAGACGTCCGTATATGGAAAAAATTATGAAAAACAATTGTTGATGAGCCGTCATACTCCGCAATCTCAGCGGGAAACCTTGAGGGCAAATATCATTTTGAGGAGCAACAGTTGTTCGAAATTCAATTTCAATAATCGCTTTGTATTGGATTGATAACCATAGAATGACTTTAAGGGGGACATTTAGATGGGAAAAAATTAATCAATTTTGAGAGATTTTTTAAACTAAGAAATAATGATTCCATATTTATCAAACTGTAGGTATACTCTAACAGTATATTTAAGTGTACAAAACAATTTTTGCAAATCGAAATTTTCAATCTCGATTTGTAAAAAAAATAAATATTTTTTAATGTCAATTTGCAAAAAAATCAACATTTTTCATTTCAATTTGCAAAAAAAATCAACATTTTTTTATTTTGATTTGCAAAAAAAATCAACCTTTTTTCTCAGTTTGTACATGTATGGTTTCTATTCGACTGTAATTAAAATGAAGAAAATCGAAATTTAAGAGAATGGCACGCATTTACCAAAAAATCAATATTTCACACCAAATTTCTGTAAAATTTACTCTATAGTAGTGCTATAGCGACTTGTGCGCCGCCATTTTTTATTCTTTTGACGAATAATTTTTTTTTACATTCTTCAACATGTACCTAATAAAGCCTAAAAGGTCAAAAACGGTCGAGTATGGGCAGTTACAGTGGTGTTGTCCTTTAAGGCGGGAGCTTGAGTTACAAAATCCAAAAAAGCGTTTTTTCGGGATTTTTTTATAAGGGGAAAAAACAATAAAATGTTCAATTGTCATATATTTTTCTTCTGGGTAGATTGAGAAAAAATGGTGAAATTATAACTTTTCTCTGGTTTGAAAAAAATGTGTTAAAAACAAACTTGAACGTGCTATAAAAATTATTTGAAAAGACTTATTCAACGACTCTTTTAATTCACTTTGAATGGATTTTTATACTGAAGATAATAAACTTTGGTTTGATTCAATAGGGCGTTTAGTTTGTTTGCTACCACGCCCGCCACTTTGGAAAAATCGTGAAAAAGAAAACTGGACAAAACGCATTTCAAAGTTTTAAATAGGAGGAAATATCAATATCAAATATCAATCGCTTCTCTGCTTTTCGCTTTGTATCTCCGAAAATATTTACAATTGGCTTCTGCAACTTTGTAAATATATTGTTGGATAGTTTATCTATCGACTTAAGGGGAGATATACACCTAGGAGCCGGAAAAAGGTCATTTTTTAATTTTTTTCAAGGAGAACTATTTGAAATTTCGGATTGGGGTTTTAATTATCTAAAAGTATATACATTCAAAAATATGTTTAATTTGCTTTATTTAAAAATATTAAAAATATACAATGATATTGTATGATCCTTGGAGCGTCGAAAAAAAATCTGCGTATACGGTACCCACTGGCGTTTCTTAAAAAATCATCTGAAAAAAAAAACCAAAAAGATTATTAAATTAGATACTATAATCTAGTAATTGTCATAGCCGATTTTGAAAATATCCATTTGTGACAAAATGGCGGACGTTTGAAGATGAATAGTGATTTTTGGGCCAAAAATTAATCATTTTGCCGATAAAACAAAAACTAAGTAACGGAAGAAAAAAATCCTATGACAAGTACTAGATAATGGTGTATAGAATAACCACAAAAACTTTAAGGCAATCGGTTCATTGGTTTTCGAGAAATTTTGGGTACCGATTTAAAAGACGTGGTTTTGAAAAAAAAAACGCGTTTGAAAATTTGGGAATGAATAAATCATGAAATTTGTCAACTCACATGGAATAATCGATACCAGGCCCATAGTGTAGGTCTTCTACGGTCGATGGAATGTTCATAGCTTCTAAATCGATTTTTTCGACCATCTAGGTGCATATCTCCCCTTAAGAGAAAAAAAACGATTTTTTGGACCTTCCAATTCAGGCTGCTGCCTTAATAATAAAGTACCTACTCGTACTACCCCAAGAGCATAATTAGAAAAAAAGCAGCACGAAAATCCGAATAACACTTGCGAACTATTATCGCAGGATCAACGGACACAAGATTTCCTCTCCTCTCCGTAAGAGTGTCCAAATTGGCAAGCTCTCGAGACAGCACGAATGGTGATACTTCCAAATGAGGATAACACAGAGTGACCGAATTTTCTTTCGCTTCTGGTTGAAGTTTAGGAACGCTTCCACCGGATTAATCGAGTTTGCGGTTCACCCCGTTTCAACCACGACAATTGCGTTTGGCTGCTCGCCATCTTGGCAAACCCCGGCGGCGAAATTTGTCATATAGACGCCCCGCAATGAGCTAAGCGCTAACGTAAAAGACCCGAGAGCGTTTGAAACTTTGTTGTCCCACAATTCGAATAGCCACGGCACGCCAAAATCACTCAAAAATACAGAAAAAACAACCAAAATATGAAGAACATTTCGCGACTTTTGGCGGTGGACCCTCTTCAACTTAAAGGGTCCATCTTAAATCTAAAAACCAAACGGGTTATTCGAGTTGACAATAAATTCGAGGCATTGACGATCGTCGATTTTCAAAATCATTTTCTTTACCAACGTGGCAACGAATTTAAACGCGAGCATACAAAATCTACGAAAACAGTCGTCATTTTTACGTAACAATTAAAAAATAAAGATCGATTTTTGAAAAGTGAGATCGTCAATGACCTTTAAATATTTCCCATCGTTTCTCCTGTAGATTTGGCAACAATCCATCGAGTGGTTCTCGAGATATCATGTCCACCGACTATGAAAACAGAGTTTCGAGAAAAACGCGTTTGAAGTTTGAGGTATGATGCCGCTACCGCTCACCCGACCGAATATTAGTAGCTCATTCAATTTTAGGAATATTTCATGAAATTTTCAGAAAATATAGTTAATAGGTGATCGAATAAAAATATTTTCGGAAAATGCAATTTTTTGACCCACCTGGGTAGATGTAGTCGGTTGAAAAAAATCGATAAATTTATCGTTCGTCCTGCTTGGGTGCAGATTTTATCGAACCCTGAGGGAATCCAGTCATCCACGTTGGGGGCACGCAATACTTTAGAAAAAAATTCTGGGAGCCTCTTTGATCGGAAATTGCAACCGCATGAGCCCGATATCGAAGAGTGACCAAATATAATTTATCCCCTCGTTATACGCCTGACCATAAAAAGGATCGATAAAAAAATCGTCGATAATTTACCTTCCGAGCGTTCTCTTCTCCCTTGTTAATTCCCGCGACATTTTTTTTTTTGCAAGCTTCGTTCGTATGTCTGTCTTTCCGGTTCAAAATTTGTAATCTATTTTCCAAGCACTTTCTGGCTTCCGATTGAGCTGAAATTCGGCACACTTATGTAACTTCGGTGACAGCGCAATAATATGGTACCATGGAGCTGGTCTGATGATGGAGGTGGAAGGTGGGCAATGCAACAATAGCATATATCAGGACAGTCGAGCTTGTGCTCATTTGTTTTGTTATCATGAGCAGTTTCATTACACACGATGACGAGAGTCTGATAATGGTGGTGGGAGGTGGAACCTGAAATTTCCTAATGGCAAATGGTAGGACAATCGACTTTGGGCTCATTAACTTTGTTGACTTGAGCACTATTTATAATTACACTATTATAAAGTTTCTCGCGAAACCTTTGTGACCTAAGGCAAGGTTTTTTATTACGCCAATGTCAGAATGGCATGGGGGTCTCGCATGGCAAATAAATAAACATAGTCCAATACTAAAAAGTATAAAGTAAAATAAACTTTTTCAAAAGAAGCTTTTATTTAAAGGGTACTGTACTAGAAAGTAAAAAATAATGTTCAGTAAAATTGAAAATCACAACAGTATAACTACAAAAAAGTCCCTTGCGTGGTCACTCGTTATAGGTGAAAGTACTTAAAAGGTCCATAAACGTAGATATTTAAAAAAATATGAAATACAAATTTTGAAAGCTTGAGACGTCAAACTTCTCAACGGGTGGGGCCACAGTAGAATTTTCAAAAAATCGATTTTTTTCGCTAAGACGGTGCTTTATCATTATGAGAATAAGTTACTATTCGATTTATAGCAAGAACATTGTTTTTCACCGACTCTGAGCGTATAAAGTAAGCCCACCTCTGGCATAGCCATAGAGTACCTAAAACTTTAAACGCATTTTTCTCGAAACAGCTTTTTTTCAATTGGCGTGACAAATAACTTCAACAATTTTCACTCGATTTACTTCAAATTTAAAAGTTATGTTCCTAATTGCATTTCGCAAAGAAGTACTTACAGAATTTCTGATTAGTCGAAAACTTTTCATTTTATGAGCAGTTTTATAAGAAATTTTTCACTGAAAATTCATTCAAATACCTCCAACTCAATTCAAATACCTACAACTTTTGAATAAAACATATTTTTTAAATTCCGCACGTACTTCTCCAGGTATTCTAATGTAGATTGTCGAGAATTTTTGTTTCTTGTTTGACATAAAAAATTATGGATAGTTGGCCATTTTGTACATCAAAAAAAAATTCTAACAGCTTGATATTCATACTAAATAGATGTGTAATTAATTTTATGAGTGAATCACTTTTGCATACGAAAAAAAATTGTTAAATTCGCACATGATTTTATACCCGTTACTGTGACCTAACCCCTTAAGTACAAATACTACTTGAAAATTTCTGAAAAAATAGCCTCAAGCTTTCAAAATTTATATTTCATATTTTTTTAAATATCTAAGTTCTATGTACCTTTTAAGTACTGGGCCCTATGACGATTGGCCAAGGAAGGGACTTTTTTGTAGTTACACTGTTTTGATGTACAATTTTACTGAACATTATTTTTCACTTTTAGTACAGTACCTTTGAAATAAATGCTTGTTTTTGAAAGGTTTTTTACGTTTACTTTTTTCTTTGTCTACCTACTTGACACGGGCGTGGACCATTGTGGACTATTGATGCGGAAATCACCGTGGAAGGCATATTGCTCTATCATTCTGCAAAAAAAGAATGGTCGCCCAAAAACATCAGCAGTGTCTGGAGTTTCCGTCAGGTCCTCTTCATTCCGTTGACGAATTCTTCGTACGTTCTTTTCCTTTTTTATTGTTGAATATACTTTATGGGTGTGGAGCACTGTATCGCTACGTGCGCTCCCGTTACGCGTGGTGTATGGAAAACGACGCGAGTTATGCGTTATTCTTACATATCGCTCGTACCTAGAGGCGCCTTTAGCCTCGTGCACGTGCTTGGTACGTACGGCGCGCTGATGGGCACGCTGGATACACGATCGAGGCAGGTGAGTCAGTCAGAAACTGGCAGGTGAGGGGACTCCAATCGTGATGGCTCGTATTGTTATTCATTGAGTGGTATTTCACACGCGGCCACACTCGCGTCACGAACCACGGGTTCTTATATTTTCATTAATAGCAGTAAGTAAGCTCGGGTATGTCGCGACTGGCAACGTGAAATTTCTGCAGAATTTCTGCAGATTCCTTCTGCTCACGTGCATCGTAAGAACCACGGTTGAGGGAATGTCGTGGTATGAGGGAACTGAAAGGGCTGGACCGAAAACTGGGTCAATGTGCGTTGGTTATTCGCGTCATCCCTTAAGGGGGAGGAGATACTTTTAGGTGAGAAAAAAAATGTACTGATTTTCATTATTTTTTTTTTTAAAGAAAATATTTCTTCACCATTTTTGAGATTTAGGGTATGCTTTATCACTACTTTTGGCTGTTACATGGTATTTAAAAAAATTGTGAATCTTGAAAAATGGCGGAGGTATAGCACGGTATTTTAAACTGCATTTTCAAAAGTGGCGTACCGTATAGCTAAAATACTAATCGACCGATTCTGATGAAATTTGGTACAAATCCTTCTAACCTTATTGTTTAAAAAATGACCCTGAATGTTATCGAAAATTTTAAAAAGTGTTTTATACTGCAAAATGTGGCCATATTTTTATGAAAAGTTCAATCTTTTTGTTTCGAAGCGTACCATTTCATCGATTTTCAACATTTCTCACTTTTTCATGGTTCATGTTCCGCGTATACGTATTCCTGAAAGAAAAATGTTCGTTCGTTTTTTTTCAGATTAATCCCCCCGACGCTACGTGTCACGCCGTCTGACAACATCCGTCGCAACCTGTTTAGACCGTGCCACACTTTCGCCTTTTTCAAAGATAAATAAAAAATAAAAATAGTATGGAGCAGCGAAATTAGTAATAAAACATACCCTAAGTCTCGAAAATTGTGAACAAATGTTTCCTTTACAAAATAATTATGAATATCAGCAATTTTTTCCTCGCCTAAAGGTATCTCCCCCCTTAATTTCTATGAAAAATCGTCGAATGTGTATGGAAACACGTTTTTCGCGTTTAGTCAGCGGAATTTTGAGCTTTTGACACAAACTTCGTGGGATTTGTAGCGTGGCTGAGAATTTTCCATCGATTACCGTAAGATTACCGTATGACACGAAAAAAAATATCAATCCTTTTAAATACTTTATAAAATCGCCAAAGTGCGAAAGTTTCAAACGGCCGTAGTGGCGGACGCATTTGAGTTACGGAAAATTATCGGAGGGGTTCTAAAAAAGGATTTTGATAGACTCAGAAAATGCCGCTTGGGTCATCCCGATAGCTCAAATAGTACGCCCACAAAGTGCAGTTGAAGAATGGCTGAAAAAGGGCTGTTGGAAAAGTTCCCGAAAGTCGAAGGTCCAAATTTGAAATTCTGCCCAAAATGGAAAAACAAGCGGATCTCGACGAACCGAACGGCGGTTTAAAGCGAAAACGATAACGAAGAGAACGAGAACAGAATGAAATATCAAGTCAAGGGAGAAAATAAATGATCGACGTTGCAGCGAAAGGATTTTTTTTTTGTCGAAGTGGGAACAAAATTTGGTTCTTCAATGTTTTTTTTCTTCATGCGTCTCCCTATCGATGTATTATTACACGCTGGATACGAATTCGCCTTTGATTTCTCCCCAAACCATTAATTTCTATCAGAAACCGTCGAATGTGTATGGAAATATGTTTTTCCTGTGTATTCGGCTTAAGGGGTTAGGCCACTTTCTGATTTTTCATTTTCTAAAAATTTGCCAAAAAAGTCGTCAGATTATTGTTAATAACCAATGAACTATGCGATATAAAAAAAATCCTACGTACTTGCATAGACAATGTATTTTTCAAGATATATTCAACATTTCAAGTGAATCGCAGAAAAAAATGCAATTTCTAGATAAACGCTGCACAGCCTCCATTTTGAAATTAATCGCTTCAAAAAAATGATTGTATACAATCACCGATATGTATGATAAACACCCTTTTTTGTAATCTCGATTTATTTTATAGTTTTTCTGAAAAAAAATCCTCTAAAAGCCCATTTTTTGGCCTCTAGAGTGGCCTAACGTCTCAATTTCGACGTTTCTGCACAAACTCTATGATATTCGTAATCAGCGGAAAATTTCCAATCGTATATGCCACTGTAATGTAATATAAGTTGAAAAAAATGTTTTCGACTTTTGCAGCCACTTTTTCGGAATCGCCAATATTGCGGAACTTCAAAAGGCCGGAGTGGCGTTGCTATTTGAGTGGCATGAATTTAATGAACGAGTTTTGAAAAGGATTATGAGATACTTTTTGATAGACTGAAAAATGGCCGGAAAGAGGCAAAGGGGTGGTTGGACAAATTTGCAAAAATCGATGGTCCCACTTTGAAATTCTGCCGAAAATTGAATAATAATCGCAGTTCAATGAATCAAAAGGCATTTTAAAGAGTAATCGATTGCGAATAAAATGCGCACTCAGCGGAGTTTAAAATCGAAACGAAAAATAAATGAGCAGCGATTGAATGAAGACACTTATTTTTGGCCGAGATGCGGATAAATTGACATTTTTTTTAAAAACCCTACCGATGTATTTTCATCCCCTAACTACAAATTCGCCGTTCATTTCCCCCAAAAATGTCAATTTCTATTAAAAATCATTAAATGTGTATGGAAACCCATTTTGGTGTTTAGGCTGCGTAATTTTGAGCTTTCGACAAAGACTCCGTAATATTTGTAATCGGTGAAAAAATTTCCCATTGGATAGACCTTTGAAATCGTGAAGAAGTCGAAAAAAAAAATGTTCCTCCCCTTAAGCTACTTTTGGAAAATCGCCATGGTCCTGAAATTTTAGAGAGCCGTAGCTGCCAACTATTTGCATCATAGAGACTCATTGAGGTGTTCCAAAAAAAGTTTTTAGGAGACTTATGCAAGACTTTCTTCTCAACAAAATACTAACGATAAAAAGTATCTATATGTACCTTACGAATATGTACCATCATAAAATATCATGTAAACATTCAAAGTACAATGTAAATATATATTATTCTTATTAAATTAAATATATATTATTCTATATTAAAGAAAATATATATTATTCTTATTAAATTATATATTCAAAGTACAATGTAAATATTGTAAGAAATAAAGAAATCAAGCAACGTTGATATGTAATAAGTCAATCTTCAGTCAATTTTGAATCTCGAGGGCGCGGCCTGCCCTCGTCCTCGTCGTCTGTCATTCCCATTCAGCGGCATAGATAATCCGAATGCAATCATTTTACAAGGCACGGTCCCGCAGCGCCCGAGTGTTCGCCATCCTCATTCCAGTGATTAAATTACGTTAGGAACGACGCAGACGTAATGTTCCTGTTATATAAGTCGTTATCAAGGTCGTTCGGCGGTCCATCAGATGTGATTCTCATACACGCGAATGAGCGTCGTAATGACTGATTACTTCGGTCTTATCTTTCGTGTACTCGGGACATCCTCGAGCTCGCTGTCTCGAGCGATCTCGCGTGGCAGCAGATTGATCGATACGACCGGAAGTCGAGGAATTTTTGCGAGAATATAACGAGAAAGCAATTCCACACGACGAATCGACGGATCGTTCATTCTTCCAAGCATCCGTTTTCGACGGAGACGTCGCGTGAAAATAATTATGTAGTTATCGATTTCGATCGGTGCTCGAATTAATGGAGATGTGAGAAAAAGTCTAGGGAATCCTGTGGTTGTGCCAAGAGACGGGGGGATATCTTATACAGGGTGAGGCACAAAAAGTGTTACAGAGCAATAGCACTCAAACTATTGATCATATCCAAAAATGTTTCAGACAAAAGTTTCAGTGCTCGAGACCGTCATACTGAACCACCCTATTTTTTTATCGATGGAGGGGCTGAAGGTCAACGTCAACTCCACTTTTTTCAACGGAATGGTACATTTCTTCTTCAACGATCTTGTGGAGCACCTCAAGCCGCGTAAAAAACATTCGGGGGTCAAAGTCGTTTAAGGTCATTCAAGGTCACCTATTAAAGTGAAATATAAAACTAAATATCTCGGATCACCACACTGAGAAAAAGAAACCAATTGAATGAAAAAAAAATATATTGGTTGATCCAAATAAATGTGCTGCTGCGGGTGCCACCGATATATGAGATTGTTTCAATACTATCAAATATTGGAATATGTGATTGATTTAAATAACATATTATTTTATTTGAAAAAGCTCTTCTGTTCTCTGCATAGCTACATTATCGTTCAATTAAAATTATATTCTATTGAAATCATTCTGTATACAATTCGTAGATGTATTGGATGAAATAATGAAGTGGTTGCTACAAACATTTTTTATTTCGTACAAAAGTTTAATCAATAGAATTAATTATTTCTTTAATACATCGAAACGAATATGCCATGGGGCGTAAGTTTTTCAATTTGTTGTAAATCTTAAATAAAAAGTGAGCATTAGAATGATCATCCACGATAATAGTGAAGAGAATATCAGATATCCAATGGAATATCCATGGAGAGAATATCAGATATTCAACTGATTAGAACAGATACTACACTTTGATCTTGGCCACAGGCCAAGAAGCGATACTCTTTAGAATTTCTCCAGCGCTTAAGTAGACTTTCGGTTCGCGCTACGCTTACGAGAAACGAGCGCGCGTGCAGCCTCTAGCGGTTACTCCGAGAACTACGGGTTTCCTTACACCTATAATTTCAGTGTCACTCGGCCATGACTTGGTTGAATTTTTTCAACCAAATGTGCAAGAAACAAATTTTACTTTCGCATAATTTTTCAACCAACTCAGACATTTGCTTAATATTTTTCAATCAAAATAAAATATTAATATTTTAACGAATAATGTACTTAAAATCAATATCGGATATGGTGAAAACAATAAAATAACATATTTACTCAATAGAAATTTTATTTGAATGAAACGAGCGAAATTCAATTTTTCTTGTGTACTCGAATCAACAATATTAATGTTATGAATTGAAACGCTTTTTTCGTTCGTTGGAAAAATTTCATTCAAAACTATATAATTTCTTCCCGATAATTTTTTAGATAGTTTCAATAATATATTGTTCTCGGCCAACAATATATTTTTTGAATGAAACGAAACTTTCAATTTCATCATGTTACTGAAGTTAACAGCGTTTTGTTTGGACTAATAAATCCGATTATTTAGACCAACAATTTTACAATTGAATCAACGAAATTTCATTCAATAACACCAATGATATTGGATCAATGATTTTTTTTCTCAGTGTACCAAATATTTTGTAGTGATCCGACATATGCAGATTTGTATCATCGATACTGATCTTGATTGACCTTGAACGATTTTGACCCCCGGATGTTTTTTATGCAGCTTAAGGTGCTCCACAAGATGGTTGAAGAAAAAATGTAATATTCCTTTTTAAAAAGTGGAGTTGACCTTGACGTAGCTTCAGTGCCTCCACCGATAAAAAATAGAGTGGTCCAGTATGACGGCCTTCTCGAACACTGAAACTTTTGTCCGAAACATTTTTGGATATGATCAATAGTTTGAGTACCATTGCTCTGTAACACTTTATGTGCCTCACCATGTACATATATAGTTGTAGAGCCACCCAAACACTTTTTCAATATATTTCTTCTTTTAATCCACGTTTCTTATATAGGCTAATACATACTCATAATCACATCATTCGAATAAAAGTATAAAGTATTTGGTCAGATAATGTTTTGAGCTGATGAAACTGTTTCACATTGAGAAGTCACTGCAAAGCTTCCTTACGAAAGTCGAAGGGCATGGTGTCATTTTTAAAAAAATCTCATTTTTGAAAAATGTAGAAAAATTCTGAAAGCGTTTGTTTTCACACACGAATTCAATTTTTTTCGTCATTTTCTTTAATTTATTATTATTATTATTGATGATTTAATAATTAATTAATTAATGCTATTATTATTATTAATTTTATTTAAAAATTAATAATAACATTTTAATAATAATTCTTCATTCATTTGTTAATTCATAGTTTTTTCATTTGTAATGTATTATCTTTATTGTTTTATTTTTATTATTTTCACATATTTTAAAGACTCAAGAAATATTCCAGCCGTTTTCACGACAACTTCGTTCAAGTGAGCAAAAAAATTCGAAAGTGACAGATATCGTGCCAGCATCGTATTCTAACCCTACCGGCTCGCGTTCAGCCTGAAAAAGGAAGGTACAAACGAACGCTGGTTTTTTTAAATAGTATATTTCTTGTTATTATCAAATGCCTTGTTCAACCCGTGCTTCCGTGTGTAACCTTCTTGCGAATCGTCCTGGCGTTGTAGTCGCTTTCGCATAAACTAATTATAAATATTACGCGTGCGAGGTCGAATGTTTATTTCTCACGCTCGAACCGGCAACGACGACGACGACGACGACGGCGACGCCTGCATTCGCTGGACTTCAAGGAGGGGCACTCCAATACGAATATATCTCGAACAGTTTCACTCTCTGTTCACTGACACATGACTTGTCTCGTTATTGTCGACTTCTCACCGGAATCTTTTGCGAAAATATGCGCATATTCAATAGGATGCACGGATAATTTATCGTATCGGGTGTACACGTATGTGTAAATTTGTTGTGTGTGTATGTGTAATTAGACGCGCAACGTTTACGAACCAGGCAAACATCGAGTGACTCAGAAGGATTCTTTGAAAAATTTGCAGCTCAACTTGCATCCATTCCACACAACTTGTCTGTGACTCGTCGTCCAATTAACTCTATGATGGTGTAGGCGGCGTTCGATGCTTTGGATCATTATCTTAGATATAACGATGAGTAATTTTTTTGAAGTTGCTTTTGAAAAATCCTGTCGAATTTAGTTTTTGCTGTAAAATTAAAACGAAAATAGCTTCCGTGCGATAGTATAAAGTATAATTATTGTTTCAAGGAGCCTCGAGCGTTTTATCGATTACCCTTCGACTGCGCACTTCTGCCACGAACCTCTAACTGAATATGGGGTCGATCCGACCCCAGACGTTTTTCAGATCGTTGTATTTCGGTCAATATGCATTTTTCTTGTAGAAACTTTTTTTTGCAGGCAATGACCCTTATTTCACGGCCCAAAATTTATTTTTCAGGAAAAACAAATATTATGTGCCCAAACATTCGTTCAAAGTGGGAGATGCGATGAAAAATACGTACTTGCACGGAACAGATTACGATATTGTTTTTTCAAAATATAAAAAAAGGTCCTTTGAGGTTTTTGAAGAGGAAGGTTTGTAGATACGAAAAAAGACAGTGTCGAGCGTCTTTCTAAAAAGTATATTTATTCGGAGGTTTGAATTTGAGAATTTTCGGGATAGTGAAAAATGAAAAAAAAATCGACTCCCTCGGCAGATTAATTGTTGAAAATGTATATTTTCCGCATTTTTCCGTCGGTCGAAACTTTAAGAGGTAACGACGCCTTGTGAGAGCGAAATCAAGGGTCACTTTCCCCAATTTATTTAAGGATAACGAAGCGATATTTTTTTAATTCGGTTTGCAATACATATTCATATAAGTCTTGAAGTATAGGATTTTTTTTGTTAATTATTGCAAAACAAAATGGTGACACAGTGGCTGATGGCAGGAAACTCCTTTTTAATGACATTCATGGGCGGAAATCTACAGGTCACAATTTTCAATCTGGAACAAAAAACGAAATAGATTTTGAAAAAATATGTCAAAATCTAGTGAAGCACGTTGTATTTTTGAGAAATAAGTATTGATTTTTCCAAAAATAGCGTCAATATGAAGAAAGATTTTACTTTCATGAAAAAATCGGTAAAAAATTGTTCATAAAATCGTTAAATCTTAATTGATCGAAAAAACCCTACGTACTTCACTAGAAAATGTTATTAGGAAGCTACAGTTAAAATTGGGAGTCGATCGGTTGAAAATTGAAGGCGCTAGTTTTCCGCCCGATTCGAAGAACATGATTTTTATAAAAACGCTTTTCAAGTTTCGTGTGTTTTAACGGACTTATTTGCGTCAGCTGTCATTCTAGTTTGATAGTTCGAGTAGTGATGACATCTAGTGACTGAATTTAGAAAATGAATAAGTACTGACAGTCGAGAATATGTATTTGCCCCCCTAATGACCTCTACATTTAAAAAGTGAGCATTCGAAGGTTACTCTTAAATTACCTGCAAATTAGCACCATGGCCTCACTCGGTAAATCGAATTTTTTGACCCACATAAAACCGTTTGGACATCATTTTTGGATAGGTAAGAGAACTGTTAAGCAAAAAAATATAGAACTAAAAGTTCCCAAGTTAGTGAGAAAAATATTTCAAAAATTATTACATCGATCTTTTTTAAAAATTTCAAGCTTTTCCTAGATGTAAATTTATAGTGTTTGATCGAAGATTTTTTTTTCCGTCCATCAAATGGAAAGTATACACTCTCAATTTGATGAACGAAAAATTGCCAATTTTTCCGCAAAAATTAAGACTCTCTTTTAACATGCAGCATTTTTTTCATTTGCTATTCCAGAAATTCCTTTGATTAATCACATGATAAACTCATATACAAACGAAATCTGTCTGATTGTTCTATAGTAGGAGATAATCGCAGTGTAAAATTTTCAAAAAATCGATTTTTTTGCCTTATCCTGTAGTATGGACGGTTAGAAACATGCTATTCAATTTTTAGGGCGAAATTCGATTTATTCCGGTTGCTACAACCTTTCTCACAAAAAGGGATTCGACCAGCCGAGTAAGACCTGGCGCGGACAGACGAGTTTTTCTAGAAATGTCGTTTTTCAAAACGGTGGACACTCTCAAAGGAAGAGGTTCCAAGCTATCCGTCTCAAATTTTGACACAACATTCTTTACGCCATTCGTTATCGTGCTATGGAACCTTTTTTCAAAATTCATATTTTTTTTACGTTTTTAAAAATGCCGAAAAAAAATTCTAAACTAAACCGATCAATAATGTTTTTACAATTTTTCTTTCAGATAATATTTACAGCCACAACCGTGTACACTGTGAGGACTCCTTTTTCCAAGACATTTTGAACCCTCAAAAAATGTAAAAAAAAAAAGGAAAATAAACGTTTAAAGGCTCTGTCTACTTTGGATGCATGAAAAAAGCGCCATTTTTATTAGATTTTTTAAAAGAATACTGTGATGTTTATTGACACAAAACTTGGTAGGCTTAACAAAAATATTCGTAAATTACAACAACAACAACAAAATTTATTGATTTTAACCGCTTTTTTAATGTGAAAATGCCAAGTAAATTGGAGTCCTCAAAAAGTAGGTAGGTGTGCGCTGTTGAAAAAATGTGAACAACGGCTCATCTAAATAAAAAAAATTGAATGGTTTTAGGTTTAGTGTGACAGTGGCGACATCCCGCACCTCTAATATTATTTTTTATGCAAAAATAACAAAATGGCGGACAATTTTTTTAAGTGTTTTTCTTGCATATTTTTTGCCCAAAAAATAGTAAAACTAAAAATTTTGGAATAATTCTGGTACCGAATATATGGTTAAAATTTCATAAGGATCAATTCAGTAGTTTCTCAGATTTTTCCAATAAGCGGTCCGAAAACGTTGATTCGAGAAAAGCGCGTTTAAAGTTTTAATTTATAAGAAATCGTAAAAAATCTGACTTACACTTAATCAGCAATGCCTGGACCGTACATAATTCCTTCTGCCTCTTCCTGTAACTCAATTTCTTGCGATTTAGCTTTTTTGAAAGTTTTTCAGTAGACAGAAGCCTTAAAATGTATTTTCTGTTCTTCGCGAGAGCTTTGATTTGACAGTAAAAAATCAGCCTGAATAGCATATTTTAACCATTGAAAAAAAAATCGCGCAAATCCGCTATTTGTCGACCCGTTACACTGTGAAGATCCTTTAGATAATCTGGTTCAGAAGGGAATTGCTCACCGCCAAACACTCTTTCGACCAGTGCTTTCCGGACATCAGCTGCAAATCGATTATAATTAAATATTTTTACGCAAAAAAATTACAGTCTCCTTCACATAATACTTTTTTAAATAATTATTTTTTGTATAAATTCATCTTCACGATTTAAAAAAATCCCAAAAATTAGTTTTTTTTCGACTGTCACAACTAGGCATAACCCGTTAATAGCAACAGACTAGAAGTCTTCAGAGTACTCTTCCACGACTATTACGACGTTGGGCAACGCGAAAAATAAACGAATCTCCGTCGCAAGCGCACGCATATGCGTTACCTCGTTTAGACGTATGTAGGACCTCTCAAGGATGCAGCGCGAAAAAAAATCCCATTGTCAGTTTGCGCAGAACGGGACAACGTTAATTATAATCCATTATTTCGTCTGTATCATCGTGATCCACGCACACACGCTGCGGCCATACGTATTTCAGCAACTCTTCGCACGTAACGTACTCGTAGGTAATACGTTTGTCGTTGTTGTTGTTTTTTTTTCAGCGGACTTATCCATTGGATGTAATAGTTACAAGCGCGATTCGTGCAAGTTGAGGAGGTGAACAACGTCAGGTGTAATCTCACCTTACCCGTACTTGAACTCGCGAGATTTGAGGCCAACGTGTGCTCCATGCCGAAGAAGTCTCGTGGGACCGACACTCGTTATCTCCCAATGGGATTGGCATTGTCCGCTGCAAAAATTCGCTATTACAAGAATACGAATGTTCCATCGTGCTTTTTCTTACCTCTGCTCCCTTCCTACCCATCTTATACGTTGATCCTACACGGGAAAAATATACCATAATTTCACAGACGTATTCTTCTCCTTATGATATTGCGACTTCAATGGGCTGTGTGCAATCTTTCATTTATGGCTGTCCTCGAAGGGCATTCTCCACGAGACTAAAATGGCACCGTCTCTTTCAATTTCATCATCGATATCAGCGGCTGGACGAAGATTGAGCACCGAGACGTTATCAATTGAAGGTACTTTTTTCTGCACCCGGACACGTTATCATGGACGCACTGCATTCGGATTTGTGGGGTGATCCTTTTGGTTCCACTGGGATGAAAAATATCCTTGTGGGATTCGTATATACAGGGTGTTTGAGGCATGGACTGACAACATTTTTGGGCGACTGGGGGGGGGGGGGCGGGGGTGTTGGCTATTTTTTTCACCCTTAGACCCTATGTCCTAAGTGTCACGGTAATTGAGAATTTTTTTTTTCGTCTCTTTTTATTTACCAGAAATTTCGCCTTTGAATCGTCATAACTTTTTTTGTATTCTGCTATGTATGTTTATTATAAATAATATAGTATTTGATAGAATTGGTTTCAAGAAAATGACTCATGAGCTTCCAAAGTCTTAAAAATGCGTAAATGTACGAAACATGTCAACTTCTAAATTCATTATAAAAAAAAAACTAAAAGTTATTGTGAACTTAGCTTTGTTTCAAAAAGTTCTCTAGTTTATATCCTTCCCAACGGTATGCTACATGCCATAGAAATAAATCATTATATGATCAAAATAAAGAGAATAAGTTTTTTTTTACAATGAATTTAGAAATTGACATTTGTCATACGTTTACACATTTTTTAAATTTATTTCGTGCTATTACAACAAATAAAACAAAAAACGTTATGACGGATTAAAGGCGAAATTCGGATAATTAAAAAAAAACGAAATAAAATTATATCTCAATTACCGTGACACTTAGGGCATAGGGTCTAAGGGTAAATAAATAGCAAATACCCCCCTCCCCCCAATCCCCCTTCGAATTGTGTTGGTCCATGCACCAAACACCCTTTATTTGACGATGTGATTAATTTAAAACCATACTTTTAATTTACTTTCAACTTGATTTACTTTCAATTTAATTGATTAAAGAAAATTATATTTTTTCGTATTCTATAGGACAGAGTACTTTCCTTTTTGACATTTCCACCAAATTCTACTTTTTATCCGCACCCAAAAAAATTGATAAATTTATAATTAGGACAGAAGCTATACTATAATAATATAAAATTTGGGAACGTGTCTTAAAAAATCATATTATTGAAGACTTCTCTTTTGATTGAAATTGGAAAGCGTTCTCTCTAGCAGGAGGAAAAATCATCATGACTTTCCACCCCTGAGTAAAACACGTTATAATTTGGCGATGCGTCTCCAAAAATGGGAGCTTTTACTCTTCAAAAGGAGCCTCGTTATTTTTGGCTTTTCGTCCTTAGAGACACTCTTTAAAATGTTTTGCCGACAACCTTGTTTTTATCAGAAACACGAGGAACTTGATCCCAATTGTAAGAAAAAGTTGAGCTACAACAGTTGTTTTTTTTTGACACATCTCAATTACATATGCATGTAAGCAAAATAAACAAAATAAATAAGTAAGTAAAATAAATAAGAAATAACATAAATAAATATATAAATAAAATAAACAAATATGAAAATAACATAAATAAATATGTAAATAAAATAAATGAATATACATTTTAAGCAAAAGTTGAGCCACAAAAAATAATGTTTTGGCTCATCTCAATACATGAGTGCAGACAAATTGATTATTTCCCCTCAAAGCAAAGTTCCCAATGCCCACCTTTCAGAACCCGATTACTCCAATTGTTATTCTGTTTTTTCGGTCAAACGTGAGAATTTGTTTCGTGCAATATGTGCAGCCGAATCGAATTTGCGATACACGTGCATTAAAGGCATTCTATACGCGTTCCAAATCCGCGTTCAGTCTTCTGCATTTGTCGAGAACGATCTCGACTGATCGTTTCGACTCGCACCGTCCTCCGAATAAATCACCACGACTCACGTTCGTAGTTTGCGTGTTTTTGTTACGTATTCGCCTCGCGTATAATTCGTTCTTGCGAACGGAGAAGAAAAAAACTACGTAGAAAATGAAAAAAAAAATTTCCGGCCCAGAACTTCAATGTCGAATGTTTTTCAGGAAGATCCTGTTGTATGCACGATATATATGTCAGGTGTGGCTCCTATGACACCCACAAATTCGTGTGTAGCTCGCACAAGGCTCCCGGGTGTTACGCAAACACGCGCGCGTCTTGCGAGTGGACAAGCTGTTTGCGCCATTAAATACGTAACAGGTACATCGTCGTCTTTCATCGGGGCTTGCCACTGTCGGAGCCGTTTCCGCGCCTTGGTCATACCGCTCAAGGTCCAGCTCGACGAAACTCCGTGGCCTGGACAATCGTTGGATGCACATCCAACGCTGGATCCCAAAAACAATCCAGAATGAATGGTCGGATGGACGATTGCCGGAAGTTTGTTCGAATCAAATGGCCAGTCCCATTTTGGGCCACTGATTGACCGATGATGCATCAACGAGTGATGACCAATTGGAGAAAAAAGCTGCGGAAGTGCGAGACACTTTTTGTAAAAAGTCGTCTCGATGCGGATCGAATTATAAGGAGAGGTTACGAAATGTCGCAATTGATGTCATTGATGATGTCATAATTAAAGCATTGATGATGCCGTAACTAGTTCATCGATCCAATCATTTTTTAACGGGGGAGATGCCTACAGACGAGGAAAAAACTGCTGATTTTCGTGATCTTTTTAAGGGAAGATTTCTTCACCGTTTTTTAAACTTAGGGTATATTTGTTTGTTTGGGTTTGGTTGTTAAATGGTATTTTTTATCTTAATCTTTAAAATGGTGGTATGGCACGGTCTTCTAAACGGGTTGCGGCGGATGTTGTCAGGCGGCGTGACACATAGCGTCGGCGAGATTAATCTGAAAATAAATCATCAAAGATTTTTATTTCATTAATGCTCATACGCAGAATATGAACTAGGAAAAAGTGAGAAATGTTGAAAATCGATTAAATGGCACGCTTTGAAACAAAAAGATTGCATTTTCCGAAAAAAGTTACATTTTGCAATAAAAAAGACTTTTTTCTTTAAATTTCAAAAACATTTAAAGTTATGTTCTTAGACAATAAGGTTGGAAAGCTTTATACCAACTTCTATAAGAATTAATAAAGATAAAAAAATACCATGTGACAACCAAAAGTAGTACCGTAAAACGGGGTTAAGTTTACATGAAGGGTAACTATGACAGTTTTTGAGGCTACTCTAACAGAACGCCAAAATACGATTGTCACTAATTATTTTTTAACCTTTTTTCGATTGTTGCTTAAATTTGTCGTTCCAGTGTATTATAATGTTGCTAAAGTTGATTGTAATGTTGCTCAAGTTGATTTTAATCTCAATAATAATTATAAGACTGATCAAGTGCCTCTAATAGTACCCTAGATACTTGATATTTTTATGTAAAATGTTTTCTTAATAAAGATGACAATTTAATTGTAAAAATACGTTGTTTCTAATTTAGTTGCATGTATAATGCATAAAATAATTGTTTTTCTATCAAAATGATGTTATAGTAACCCTTGATCTTTGACATAAGTTGCATTTCAATGCCTTGTCAAAGAAAGCCCACACTCGAGGTTACTGTGACACTTTTTGCAAAATACATACAATTGTGAAGGCTTGACGTTCTTATACATTTGATAGCCAAAGGACACATTGTTCTGTTCGAGACAAAAAAAGTTGGAATTTAGGATGTTAAAAAAGTGATCTACAAAAAACTTCCAAAACCTCTTCAACATAACCTCACTTTACGATAGTAAAACATACCCTACGTATCAAAAATGAAGAACTCCTTCCTTAAAAAAAAAGAAATCAGCACATTTTTCCTCGCCTAAAGGTATACCTCCCCTCTAATCCCACAATGCGCTCAGTTTCCCTGTGCCCTCGTCCAAATGTACTCCAGTCGTCCAAGTGCAGGCCTGAAGTGAACCTGATGGGACCGTCAAGCCCGAAAAGGCCTGCGAGGAAAGATTGAAAATGCATACTGGATTCCAACACCAGAAATTTCACCAAAAGTGTAAATTACTCTGAAATCTCTTTATTTCTCATTGATTAGTACTGCCGTGCTATAGTGTTGGATACTTCATTCAGCTTGTGCACGAGCCTCGCATTCACGATGCGCATGGTGTACGTGCATCATTGAGATTCGATACGCAAACGGTCCTGAGGAACACATGGGATAATTATTGGGTGGTCAGACGTACCGTCACATCGCGCGTTTAAATCAGTCGGCGAAAGATGAATCAGAATACGAATGAATCGTGTTCCTAATGAGATCGAGTCATCGTGTCGTACGCATTTACACGAGGCACACGTACGACTACGTAATACATCACTTCCGATCTCTCCGTTGCTGTCATCTCGCACACTGCCATTATTTTTACCCGCGCATCCTCGTGCTCGCACATGCGGTGAGTGGAACAAAAAAAAATTGGGTCAAAATTTGTTGAGAAAAATACGACGAAATCGTGATAAAAATTTCGCGCGATGAGGGTACGCGATGTATGCGGGTTTAATATCCTGTCTCAGTTTATATTCGAGACTTTTCGAACAAGTTTCGTTTGGAAAATAACGAAATAGCGCTCGTCCGAAAGGGTCTGGCAACGTTTTCTTTTTTAGAAATCGACTATCATGTCGGTTTTTTTTATAGGGAGCAGCAGAGGTGGCGACATTTCTTTTACGTCTGCCATATTTTTGACACTGTTTGAGAAAATGTCATGTTTCCAATATTCATAATTATCGGTGCTTGTAAAACACTGATTTTTAGTAGGGAACGAAATTATTGGCAGTTCAAAAGAATAATTAGATTTTGATTCAACACTACTTTGATTAATGTCAAATTGGTTAGCAAATTTTTCAAGAATGATTTCGTTTCGATACTATAACGGGTTATGCCTAGTTGTAGCAGTCGAAAACAGCCCGTTTTTGGGATTTTTTTTTTAGAAAATCGCGATGATACATTTTCACCAAAATTCTGCATTTGAAAAAGTATCATCTGAAGGACACTCTGTAATTTTTTTTGTGTGGGAAGCACCTCACGAAGACGTTTTTTGTGCAGTAAGCAATGCCCTTCTGAACTGGGTCATTTAATATCAAATATTCAAATATCAAACATATCAAACACATCAAATATTCGTTAGTACATTAGTTTATCTCAGGGTTGGGCATATTCGATTTTTGTAAATTCATGAATAATAAAGAAACTTATTTAAAATTCGTTTCGAAAATGAATAAAAAATCCCACTGGATTCAGTATCCATTCCGAAAAGGAATAAGGAATCCAACTCAATTCAGTATTCATTTCAAAATGAATAATGAATCCTAATGGTTCAGTATTCATTTCAAAATGAATAATAAATCCTAATGGATTCAGTATTCATTTCAAAATGAATAACGAATCCTACTGGATTCAGTATGTATTTCAAAATGAATAATGAACCCAACTGAATTCAGTATTCATTTCAACATATGTAATGAATCCAACTCGATTCGGTATTCATTCCGTATTCGGATATCATCAAATTGAATAATCTGGAAAAATGGACGATGGAAATGGGACAAATATAGTGTGCCATTTCTACGCCCATTTCTTCAGTTACTAGAAACCATGAGCACGATTTCCCTTGGGTAAATATAATGTAATCGGACGATAATGTTTCAATAGAATAAACATGTTTTCTGTCAATTTTTCCAGATTATTCAATTCGATGATATCCGAATACGGAATGAATACTGAATCGAATTGGATTCATTACTTATGTTGAAGTTAATACTGAATTCAGTTAAATTCATTATTCATTTTCGGAACGAATACTGAATCCAACTGGATTTATTATTTATTCTCAGAAAGAATACCGAATCGAGGTGGATTCATTATCGAAAAAAAACGAATATCCATCTGACATGTATTCGGTATTATTTTCCTAAAAACTAAAACTATTCGAGTATGCCCATCTCTGGTTTATCCTATGATAGATCGAAGAAATTTTCGAAAATGAAATTTGAAAAGTTGCGCGTGATTGAAATGAGAGTTTTGATTTTTGCGAAAATGGGACAATTTTTGCTAAAAAAAATTAGACACTATATTTTTACATCGAGGAAAAGTCCTAAAAAATTCAGAAATGTCGATTCTGTAGTTTTTGTGATATTTTGGTCACCAACTTCGAAAACGTTCTTTTGAGAAAAAAGCATTTAAAGTTTCGAACGAGGCTTCGAGCGTTTCGGGGGGGGGTAACATAACAGCCAATAAATCTGTAAATTCTGTTCCAATAAGGTTTAAATTTTCAGGGAAAAGATTATATACTGTCAAATTACATTCGTTTTGCAAAAGTGTTTCTTTCGACTTTCACAACAAGGCAGGAAACCAGTTTGGATGACCCAAAAAAAATTTTTTTTTAAATTTCATAAATTGTTAATCAAACTATTCGCTGATTGACCGGTAAGCAGTATAAATAATTCATTGTTACCTTGAATTTTTGGTTTTCGGTAATTTTTTTCAAACGCGTTTTTCTCGAAACGACGTTATTTTTTTTCAATTTTCGTACATTCTAGCTCAAAAAGTTTCTAACCTATCATTTTATAAAGTGATAGTCAATTCAATAATTTAATTACCCTCTATATGAACCTAAATTTGGGGTAATATCATTGTTTAAAGTATATTTTTATAGTAAAAAAGGTTATAAAATAATGGCAAAAATTATCCCCTTTTGTTTAAACACCTCTTTAAAAAGCATTCTACAATTTTGGTCAGAGTTAGGTTCATATAGAAGGAAAACATGTCCTTAAAGTAATATTCAAACCGTATTGATGTCCGATGAAAACTGTGGCCTCCAGAGAGTACGCTAACAGCAAAGTCTAATGGCGACATTCAATGGGCGGCAGGTCATATGTTCCATATTTTCAGAGCAAATGCTTTGAAAAAATATAACTATTTATTTGAAAATATGTATAAAATATTCAAAAAATTTGAAAAAATTCTATTATTCCATTCCTTGTGAAAAAAATTATGAAAATCACTAAAAAAAAACGTGCTCCTTAATGAAGAACGGACAAATTCGCAAAGTTCAAAAAATAATTCGATTTTCATCGAATACCAATTTAATAAACGTCAAATTGATTAGCAAAGTTAAAAAAGTCAATAACTTCCAAGCCGCCACGGTGCTCCACATTGGACCATTATCCGATAGCCGTCTGCTTTTTTCCCAAAATAATAAAACCCTCAATTGTTCGTCCAGCAAAGTACCGATGGTCCTTACCCGCTACATTACGCCCTATTTCCGTTCTGCAGCAAGAAAAAAACCCGCGGCATCCTTGACCTCAGAAGGCATTGCAACATCAGTCGATTAAACATTCAAATCGTCTCCGCATCTGTAAATCTCGGCGAGTCGAAACAAAAACAAATTTCAAGAAAACCCCTGCCGTTGCGACGGGCGATTCATTACTGAAATCGTGCACTTACGTCGACAAGGTACGATTCCACGCGCGATGACACGCACGAGTGGTAGGGTCCCCTGGACGCTTGTACCAAAGAAGTGAAGAAACGCCAACAGCTCGGACCTCGCGTCTCGATAACGCTCCTCGTTCAGCCTCGTTTTGACCAAGAATTTCGAAGTTTCCGTGCGACTGGGTCAAAATGGACTGGGACTGGGTCAAAATGAACTGCGATGAAGATGAACATGGAGAAGGGGAGGAAGAGGTCTCCGCAGGTGAAGCTGGCGGTAACGACAAACGTGGGAAAACTGGCCGAGGTGTGTCGCAATTGTGACCTCCTCCACCGTCGCTATTATTTTCCTTTTTTTCACTCGGCTTCGCGCTTGTTCTCCAGATCGAGTCTTGGTCTAAGTAGTCGTCAGCCACTGTGCTCCCTCTTTTACTTTTTTTTTTCCCCTCGGACGCTCGTACGCACGTACATATACATATTTATCCCCCTCTTTGCTTATACCACCTCGACTGCTGTGCCACCTCGTTCGGTTCGTCCTCGTCAACGCGTTTCTACCTTCCTACCGATGCTCCCCCGTCATCGTCATAGTTTCCACGTACATCAAGCCCCGCACACAATCAAACGTGTATGGTGGATGTGTTGGCTTCTTTGACGAGCACTCGCGAACCTCCACCAGAGGTGTGTCCCCACCATCGCAACTAGAGGATGACCTCTCGTGTTGCTCGAACTCATGCCACGCAGAGATAAATGTATACGTTGTTGGCAGTGTCACTTTTAGTAACGCAACGAGCTAAGAAACGATCGGGTCATTCCGCGCGCCCACACTTCGTCTAGCCACGAATGAGATTTTTGTCTTGATTTCTCGAGGCTTTTGTGCTTGAAGCGAGGATCATTTTGAGAGGAAACATTGGGTGACGGTGAATTTGGGAGCTCGGAGGGCTGATAGGAGAGTGAATATTTTTTGGTGAACCCGACGAATGGGCGGTCGAGCCATGGAAGTGCTACTACGATCGGTCCACGTGGTCGTCCTCGGTCAGAATGGAAGATCCGTAAGTCGCTGAACTCTTTGATTATTGCTTTCCGCGGGGCTTGTCATCAGCGTACAGAGCTTAGACGGCGTTGGTTGCGAGGGCATCGAAAAATGACAAAAATTACGATTCAATGGAGGAATGTTGATTATTGAGTTTTAGGGTTTTTGGGGGAATCCAATTGAGGAAAGTTCCTGATCCAGGAGTCTAGAGACTGATATTTTGCTTCGAAATATTTGGGGATTGTATCGAGAGAGAAAATGATACGAAATCATTGGATAAGTGGATTATTTTTCCGATGACGGTTCCTTTTGGTCAGTGCCAATTAAATTTGAGATCACTCCTAAATGAAGACGCAATTTTGGGAAACTATAATCGCAAATTACAGTTTAGGAAACTGTTATTCAACATGCAACTGCAGTTTAATTGTAACAAAGTTGGCAGCACCAGGTCTGTATATTGAAAATACAAAAGAGCTAATTAGACCCTACACGGAAAAAAAACATCACGTGGATCAACGAAATTGTTGATTCAAAGTCAACGAAATATTGAAATGATGCACTGAAATATCTGATAATTCCGAGTACTCGTTACTTCATGGGATGAATAATTCTTGAAATGAAGCAATATTCCATTTTTTCAATAAATAATTTATCGACATCGGTTAATGACGGTTTTAATGAACCGAAGTAATTTTTTTCAGTGAATTGAGTTTTCTAAGTTTGTTTAAGTTTGATAAGTGGATTATTTTTCCGATGACGGTTCCTTTTGGTCAGTGCCAATTAAATTTGAGATCACTCCTAAATGAAGACGCAATTTTGGGAAACTATAATCGCAAATTACAGTTTAGGAAACTGTTATTCAACATGCAACTGCAGTTTAATTGTAACAAAGTTGGCAGCACCAGGTCTGTATATTGAAAATACAAAAGAGCTAATTAGACCCTACACGGAAAAAAAACATCACGTGGATCAACGAAATTGTTGATTCAAAGTCAACGAAATATTGAAATGATGCACTGAAATATCTGATAATTCCGAGTACTCGTTACTTCATGGGATGAATAATTCTTGAAATAAAGCAATATTCCATTTTTTCAATAAATAATTTATCGACATCGGTTAATGACGGTTTTAATGAACCGAAGTAATTTTTTTCAGTGTATTGAGTTTTCAGAACAGAAATTATACCAATTCGTCAATTGCAATGACTATCGAAATTCAATTGTATCTGATGGCTGGTAACATTGCCCAGAAACGGCAATATTATGAAGAAAATTGAATAAATCCTGTACGTAAATCCTTGTTTCGGGAGTATCCGGTGCGACCGAAGTTGATCGGGGTAGCGCGTAGCTTGTTAATATGCCCAGCAGGAAGTAATAAAATTGTGATGCCGTTCTAGCGAAGGGGTGAATTTATCGATTCACTCATGGGAAATATTTTCGTGGCTACGGTCGTGTGAGGCCAAAATGAATTATTAACCGATGGCTAAACCAGTCCAGCGCTTGAATTTTCCGCCCAACGGTATTCAATATTTCCAATTATCCGTTTCAATATTGCCTATGTCGTGACAATTTCCAAAAAGGACCAACTATAATTATTCGTCGATTAGTGTCGTTCTATCGTTTGACAGACTTCGTACATACGATTCTTTTATTTTTTAGTTATTTTACTTTAGTTAGTAATTAATTTAGTTAGGTTATTTTTTAGTTAGCGACGATTTGACTTTTTCGTTGCAGATATTTGCAGGATTTTTCCTGTGCATTTTAATATCGCTTGCATCGTGCCAATTGGACCTGCCGCCATTGAACGACGACGGAATCGACGGTTACACTCGTCGGCCCGACGACAGGATCGACAGATTCGACGGTTTCGGGCGTCAGCCTGCTCAGAGACCGAATGATCTCGATTACAGAAACGTCCTTGCGAGGCTGGATTTCCTCGGCGCTGAACGGTGCAGCAGCAACGTTGCTGCTCAGTGGGCCTACGAGACGAACGTCAACGAGTACACTCAATTGCAAGCGGTACGCACAATTCCGGAATCCATTTTTTATTTAATACTAATGACTGCACAGGGTGGCACAACTTTGAGATTTTTTCCCTCTTCTCACCATCCAGTTATCTGCTTTAAAGAATAAAAAATTGACTCCAGAAATTTTGTCGTATTTGTCAATAAATTTGCAATTAGTTAAATAAATTTGTATAATTCCGCAATATTTTCACTTGTGTGCAGTAGGGTGGCACAAATTTAAGCTCTTTTGTCGTTCCTTTTTCTCACCATCCAATTATCTTCTGGAAAGGAAAAAAAAGTTCTCGTTGAAGCTGCAAGCGGTCAAAAAAATTAGAGGTCGCTTATGCCTCCCAAGAAGTCAAATTTTCATTAAAAGAACTATTTTATTTATCCACTTCACACCCATGAATATTACGTTTCATAATTTTTTAATTATCCTCGCGAAAGCTCTAGCCGGCCAATGAATATTTAGTGGGTGCTCAAGGTTCTCGAAATTTACAATTTCCGCCAAAAAAATTAATCTCGTATGCACTATAATTCCTTGTAGCATGAAAAGAAAATAAACAGCGAAGTGTTACATTTTCTGAATAATTTATTGTAATAATTTGTAACAAACACCAATTAGACGATATGTGTTATTATGTATTATTGATATATATATATATATATATATATATATATATATATATATATATATATATATATTAGACTGATTCAAAAAAAAAATTATTTTTTTTCCTTCTGGATTCTCGTGCTATTGTTGGGCACTAACAAAAGAAAATTTCTCTAAAAAAATGGGCGCGGTCACTGAATTTTTAGAGGTAGCTATCTCGACTTTTTTGTATTTGAATTTTTTTTAACGAACGTATTGCATTTAAGCATAGTCATGGCTTCGGATTACGGATAAAAATCGGAAAAGTTTTGAGTTTGTTCTTTTACAAACATAACAGAGAAAAACTGACCATACGTCGAAGTGCACACGAAACGATGAAAGAAGTTTTCGAACAATGGAAATGTGCTGAAATTCCAACGCGTCGATTGAATAACGCAATCTCGAAATCAATAAAACTCCATCTAGTCTTGAAAAAACTTTAAAAAAATCGGGTTAAAAAGAATTTGCCGTCACAAATATCGAAGGAGCGTAAATTTAAGAGAGATTTGGACAAACTGTTCAACGTTGCACATTTTCGTTCTGCCCAAAATGTTAATGAACTTGAGAATGGCTGGGAAGAAATGTAAACATACGATTTATGAATAAAAGCTTAGAATTTAATTTTTCGTAAAAAGTGCGAAATGTTAATGCGTATAAATAAATCTACATGAATAACGAGAGTAGTATAGACGCGATTATTGATCTACCTGGATTTGAATTGTGAATATTGCAATCTTTTCAAATTGTTAGAGTTTATTTTTGTTACGAAAAAGCTGCTGGATGTGATTTTTATCCGTAATCCGAAGCCATGACTATGCTTAAATGCAATACGTTCGTAAAAAAAAATTCAAATACAAAAAAGTCGAGATAGCCACCTCTAAAAATTGAGTGACCGCGCCCATCTTTTTAGAGAAATTTTGTTTTATCAGTGCCCAACAATAGCACGAAAATCCAGAAGGAAAATTTTTTTGTGAATCAGTCTAATATATATATATATATAAACAGCTGCCATTTCAGTTTTACGAATACGAACTATAATTTTGTTTACAGACAAAAGCCTTTGAGAATTATTTTATGAGAACGAAGATTATAATTCTTGGGTTAGAAGTGTAATGTAAATTTGAAAAATATGTTTCTGAAGAAAAAAGGATTAATTGTTTTGAAAACTTTACAGTGTCAAGTTTATGATAGAGAAGAGTAAAAAAAATGGCGAAAATTCGAAATTTCGAAACTTGAGCGACCACTAAATATTCATCAGCCGGCTAGAGCTTTCGCGAGGTAAATTTAAAAATTATAAAGCGTAATGTTCATGGGTGAGAAGTGAACGAAATAAAAAATCAATTTTTTAAATGAATCTTTGAATTTTTGGGAGGCTTGAGCGATCTCTAAATATTTTTCGACCGCTCGTAGCTTTCGCGACAAATTTTTTTTCCTTTAAAGAAGATAATTGGATGGTGAGAAGAAGGAACAAAAATAAAAGCTTAAATTTGTGCCACCCTACTGCACATAAGTGAAAATATTGCGGAATTATACAAATTTATTTCATTAATTGCAAATTTATTGAAAAATACGACAAAATTTCTAAAATCATTGCCGGAATGTTCATTCGAGCCTTGTCCTTTCATTTGAACATTTTATTTTCATTTGAACATTTTATTTTCATTTGAACATTTTATTTATTTCGGTAGCATTTACTAATCAAAAGGGGTTAAAATAACGTCCTTTCGACAAAATAACTTTCCACTCAGTCATTTTACCAGCAGGTCCTAGTCACCCTCGAAAAAGTCCTAAAATGCGAAACGAGGTAACACTTTTTTCGCGACATCAGATTGCGAGAACAGTATATTCAATAAGGTTCTGAGCGTATCGGACAAACGTCCAGCAGTCTTTGGGACACCCGAAGGTGCCACTTATCATCAGCATGACAACTTTCCCTTCCTCCTATGTGTAACCCAAAACGTTCTGCTTGTATCGATCCAGCCAACGAATTCCGTACGTCCGGAAGTAACCCCTATTACACGTGTAGATTATGCAGGGATAAAGCATGCGTGTGTTTACTCGCAATAAGTAAGGGACGAGGGTACCTGGCCGTGGTCTAGATTCGCCTTCATTATTTATCCAGTCCCTCACAAAGGAAGTCGTAATCCACATCAGTGAAGGTCCATCATTCGTCTCAGAGAACCAACTTGAATTGCGATCGAAGCTCACTCACGCCTGACTTGCTCTCCCGTATAATCGTCCGCTTAAGTTATCAGCAAGAAACGTAAGCATTTCCGTTCCGCTTTGAGAAAGGCGGAAGGAAAATGGATCGCGTGTTGAAACTCTCTTCTTCCTTTATTTCGGACTCTATCGACCCCGAAACGTCAAATATTGATGGAACTATGGATAATTGATGCGAATAACTTCAGAAGAGGTTGGTGGAAACTAGAGTCAACACGATCAATCATTCTAAGCGAGTTGACCGATACAGTATGGCTGGTAATGACAGCCATTGAGAACGTTGAAGTGAAAACAACAATGCTCATGAAAATGAGGTTCCGGAAGTCCTCGTTGGCACAGTCCTAACGAGTGAGGTAACGAGCTCGAGGGCTTTGTCCATGATCGATTGGATCCTAAGCAAGATCAGAATCAAACACTGGCTACAATCAGAGCAGCCAGAAGGTGCCTTAGCCTCCTGCTGAAAAATGTATTAGCAGTCCTTTCGGCTTAGGATGTTCCTTCAGAAGTTCTATATGGACATCCTTGATGGATTTTAGTGGGATTCCAGTGAATTCTCCAGAATCCCAGTCTTTGATTTGTCGCCGTCCTGCTGATTCGTAACATCGCGATTCACGCGTTTCTTCGTGGGTTCTCTCGCGTGTCATCCGCACACACGTGCTCAGGGACACGAGAACGCGCGTTTTCCCGCGTTCAACTGCAGCGGCAGGCTAAGATGCCCGGTTAGACTCGAGGCTGCTGATGGCCTCGCGGGAAAGGGCGTGCACGCGCTCACCTGCCTCGACTCGCGCTAATGTACGCCTGCACGCGGGAAATATTCCCAAGTGATGCCATTGTGCCTCTATCCGTTGCGATTAGGATTGAGTAACAGCAGGAAAACGTCGGTAACACTGTCTATCCGAGGTTCTAGCAGCCCACACGACAATCCAATGCAGAGATTCTCGCCGTGTCGGCTAGCTACATCAGGCTGGAGAAAAAAAAATGCCCAAGAACCGCACCGTAATCAGCGCGATCGTTGCTACGTGACTTTCATTTGTCCAGTAGTCGAACGAATGCTTCGCTTTGAAAGAAAAGGATCGTTATCGTGAAGGGCTTTCACCTTTGCGAGTTGGGAAGATACGTGGCCGTTGTGAGTTGGAGATCGACTTTGTTGATGGACCTTGATTAGCCATCGATCAGAGTGGTAGTCCATTCTCCTGGAGGAAAAAGGCACGTGTCTTTCCAGAAAATATCGTTGGAAACTTGGCTACCACGCTGCACACTATTTACTTCCCAATCAATGAGTTACGGAACTTGGTGAATCTCACTTTCAGTTTGTTTGGGTCTGCTGCAATGTGGAGAATTTCGCACGGTTGGCAAAGGTGTAATTTCCGTATATCTTGGCGATTTTTCAATAGGAACTTGCTATCTTTGAGCAGGCGAGAGTCCTATCGTCGATAGCAGCACAATCGAAAGTGCACGGTCAAACTAGTTTCTCTCTGCAGTGTCGGCATCGGAAATGGAAACGCGAGAGTTGGTCTTATCGGTAACGGTAAAACTCGGACTGATATGTAGTTCTGGTGCGCTCGCCGATTGTCACTCGACCTACCGAACGGTTCACTACTCGCGCCAGTAACTCGTTGCGATTATTTTTTTTCGAGCTCGCGTGCGGCGGCGAAATTTGCGAGGGAACGAAAATCGCGAAGAAAAAAAACATCGCTGCAACGCAATCCGAGACGAAGAAACAAAAATAACCTTATAAAGATTCGAGCAGATGTTGGAGCGAGAAGAAAGGCTGAAATTACTGGGAATTGTGAGAAACAGACGTTGGCACGTGGATGATCCCAGAAATTGCGTCAAAACTATGAATAACGCTATTATGATGAACGTAATTACATTACGAGAATGATTCTCAGGCAATTTAACGTTACGATGTGCATTATTCTTGCATGCGCAGCTCGACGCACAGCGACTCTACGCAGACTTTCAGAACCAAGCGTGGCTATTGATCTCCAGATTGGATGGATCCAACCTTAGAGATCCGAACATTGCGAGACGCCTCAGGTATCTTTCGGCTGTGGGACCAGCTGCTCTTCCGCCTGATCAACTCGACAGGGTGAGTGCATCTCCAAATGTCTTTCATTTTCGTTAGTTCCCTATACCTTTCAGCACCAAGATTCGAAGAATCTGGATTCTGCTGCTGTTCATGGGCTGATTAGCATTTGCAAACTAGATCAATTAGAGTACTTGTATTAGGACAGTTATCAGATATCACGACTAGTGAGCACATCATAGCAGTTTTCGACCATCTGTCGATCAAAGATTTATCTTTGGAAATTTGATGTTATACGATAATGATGGGAAAAAGCCTGATCGTGTAACTATTCTCATGAATAAAAACCGGGTCCATTTATAATATGAATGATGACTTATTCCCATAACCATTGATGACTAGATTGGTTTGATTCTGTGATCGATTTTGACTCATGCGTATAGAAAAACAAAACATAGGAAGAAAATATTGTCGTAGCTGCTCCATGTAGGGCATGTTTAATAATAAGCAAGGTAACCTCCTGAAAAAGAATGTGAAAAAGTCCCTCGCTATCGTAGTTCAACCGCGCACCTATCTGTAAGAGAAATCCTATCTAACCGAGCGCGATTATTGCTCGAGTCTCGAGTATAGGTCATTTGTCACGCACGTAAGAAAATTAAGTGCTCGAACAAAATTCACCACCATGGCGAACGAGGCTGTCAACTCAGATGTACCATGATTACGAAATCCTTTTTATCATCATTTTTGTTCATAGTTCGCTCTTTTTAATTTTTTTTCGAATGGGCCATCAATTTACTAAAGATCGATTTTTATTATTCGTAAAATTCGCAAAAAAGTTGCTCGTAAAAATATAAATATTAAAATGGAAAGAAGCACGATAGCTGAGTGCATTTTTTCATTTAGACATCCACTTAGCGTTTAATAGTTTTCGTCCAATTTACTGATTTTTTTTTATATCTGATAAAATGTCTTTGGCTCTTGTACGAGAGTATCATCAAAAATCCCCTTCGGCGATTTCTTGCGGTGTTCGAATGATTGCAACGCAAAATAGCCATCGATACTTCCGGTCAGTACAGCTCGAGAACCCATCAGTCGGTTCAAAATGCTCGGCAGTTGGAAAGCAGCTTCGCAGTTGCAAGGACCAATATTTCTTTTTTTCAAAGATTTATGTCTGGCGTACACTTACGTTCTTCTCGGGCGCACTCGAGCATAACTGAGCACACGACGATCGTGTGACATACCAAAGGCTTTTGCTCGGAAGACCCCGAACGCACATGGGGAATTCCACGTCAAGTGACACGAGTACGAACATCACTTATCCTTCGTCCCACATCATAATGGACAAAGGATAAGCAGTGTTGGAATTATTCCTTAATTTAGCTTTTTTGGCGTCAAACATTGGGACGGCGAATCGCTGTTGGAGAAATCTTTTTCAGGACAATAATTAAGATTATTCTAATTGACAATGGACAACAGATCTCCAGGAAAAAATCCATTTTACGAAAGTGCCTCGAAAAGTTCATAGAAACGCATATTCATATAATAGTTGGAGGGTAGTTCGATATTTATTTTAAAGAGTGTCAATCACACACTATTTATACAAAATGCCACTCGATTTGACCGTATTGTTTTTAAGTTATTAATTATTTTGTGCAAACAGTTGTTTAAAAAATATTCAAATATGGAGAAAATTGAGTTACGTGCAGTGATAAAATACCCGTGCGTGAAAAACAGCTGGCTTTGAAATCCTTGACCACCCACCATATTCTCTGGACTTAGAACCCAGTGATTTTCACTTATTCCCAAAATTAACCCTCGCATGTTCTACTGGGGTCTGAGAAACCCAAACCAAACTCGTAAAATCAATTTTCTTTTGCTTTTCTCGAGAGAAAATATTTTTTTAACGAGTACATCTCAGAAGTTCTTAACTTTGACGATTCGGTCAATACATTGACATATTTCTCGACTAATTGGCTATCGATTGAAAAATAAAGGCGTCGAAATACGACTATTTTACTCGGATTTATGATTGAAAACCTGAATGGGGTCCCACAAACCCAAGTGTGGCAAGTATGTCCCGGAAAAATAATTGTGGCATCCAAGAGTTGAAGGAGCATATCCAGAGGAAGAAATTTGACAATGATGACGCGGTTATGGCTGCCGCTTTTTGAGAGTCAAGAAAACGTTTTTTTTTTTTTAAGTAATAAGAAAATTGGAAAAGCGGTATTCTAAATATATAGAAATAGAAGGAGATTATGTACAAAAATGTATTATTTTTTTCGATTTTCAATTATTCCAAAAATTAAAGGAGCGTATCCGGGAGAAGAAACTTGACAATAATGCCGCGGTTATAGCTGCCGTAGAAGAGTTTTTTGAGGGTCAAAAAATTCTTCCTTTCAGGAAGCAATAAGAAAGTTGGAAAAGCAGTATTCTAAATGCATGGAAATAGAAGGAGATTACGTACAAAAATATAATATATTTTTGTTTGAATTTTGTTATATTTTTATAGCGATTCCAAGAACTTTTTCATTCACCCTCGTATTTGACGTTCAATTGCCTAATACTCTACAAATTCGTAATTCGTTTTCCCTCGTTTTCTAATTTCAGTACAATCGAGTCATAAACGATATGCTCAGCATATACAATTCGGCCACGATATGCGCCTACAACGATCCATTCAGATGCGGGCTTCGTCTCTATCCAGGTAAGATTCACCCTGGTCATTACCCGCAAAATAAATTTCCCCTCAGATCACAAAATTTCACAAAAAACGTTGCCACGAAAAATGGCAAGTCATCCAATCAATTGGTGAGTTACGTGTGGCAGCACAAACGATCATTTGCTTCCCGCAGTGGAAGGTTCAAGACATTTTCAAAATGCGTTCAATATAAAAGCTATTAAGGTATAGCGTGAAAGCGGCAAGGCAAGAAATTCTCGTACATTGTATATCATCGTAGTAGTATAAAACGATTAAAGTGAAATTTACTCGAGAGCGCAGCTTCTTGGTTACCAGCGCACCATTAAACGAGAATCGAACGTGGCAAATGAATTAAATATGAAATTCAGTCAATTATTTCGAAATAATAATAGCAGCAAAATGTAATTATCCCAACAAAAATGCTAATGACGAGTGGCGTTAATGCGTTACGAACCTGATTATCTCTCCGGCAGATATCTCGAGAATTATGGCGAAAAGTCGAGACTGGGATGAGCTTCAATGGGTATGGGTAGAATGGAGAAGACGCAGTGGATCGCAAATTCGAGATCTGTACGGACAGCTCGTTCAATTGAACAACGATGCCGCGAGGTTGAACAGTAAGTTCATGAGAATAACGTTCGTGACAAATGGACGCTACTGTGAGCTTTCTTTTTTATCTTCGCAGACTTTACCGACGCAGCTGAATATTGGACTTTTCCGTACGAGACGCCAAATTTCCAGCAGGAAGTCGATGAGGTATGGGAAACTATTAGGCCACTCTACGAAGAGCTTCATGCTTACATCAGGAAGAAGCTTCGTGATCTTTATGGACCGGAAAAACTTGGAGGACACACACCACTTCCGGCTCATATTCTGGGTAATAAAGAATCGAAAGACCCACCCATAAAAAGCACCCGTTAAAGATCTCGTTAATCGAGAACTTTTCAGCCGAAAATTTAATGGCTTGAAGTGAGCCTCTAAAGGGCGAAGGGAAAGCTCATGAGTTATTATCTTTTTTAGGAAACGTATGGGCCCAATCTTGGACCAACATAATCGATTTGGCGACACCTTATCCCGGAAAATATTACATGGACGTGACGGAAGAATTGCAAGCTCAGGTGGGTAACGACGATCGATCTCTTCGAATTTTGATCGTACAGATAAAATCTTCAGTACTTTTACGAACGTGCTGCTTCGAAACGATTTGATACTCCAAAAATCATAAATTGGATGGTTTTCGCAGAAACGAAAAAGCAAGAGATAATTAACAGTTTTTGGAATCACTAATGTGCAATAAAATGAACGAGCCAATTGAAGTGATTCGATATTTCCGAATTTTGATAGTGCAGATAAAATCTTGAGAACTTTCCAAACGTGCTGTTTCGAAACGATTTGATACTCAAAAAACTAAAAACTAGATAGTTTTCGAAAAAAATGAAAGAGCAAGCGATAATTAACAATTTTTTGAATCGCTAAAGTGAAATCAAATGAACAAGCTAGTTGAAGCGATTGATTCAAGGTCAAATCCTACTATCTTCTCGATAAACTCAATTATCTGCGATTTTTTATTTAATTTCAGGGCTACACGCCGATCGACATGTTCCGTGTGGCCGAAGAATTTTATCTCTCGTTGAATCTGAGCGCAATGCCCCCAGAGTTCTGGGCAGGAAGTATCTTGGTGGATCCTGGCGATCGTCCGTTGATCTGTCAGGCTTCCGCCTGGGACTTTTGCAATCGCCTCGACTACAGGTAGGCAAATAGAAATCTTCCGTGGAGCAGATGAACTCTGTGCAGATTATGGTCGTCGTTTGGTTACGCGGCGCACGAATTAATGCCGGTCGTTTAACTTTCCTTGCAGGATCAAGATGTGCACTAAGGTCACGATGAAAGACCTCATCACTGTCCACCACGAAATGGCACACATACAATACTTTCTCCGATACAGCGCGCTGCCGAGAGAATTTCGGGATGGTGCGAATCCAGGTAAGTTCATATGCTACGGTGCATCATTTGACGTTGAAATACTGTACTTGGCGCATGACGACCCTATTAGGAGTGTAAAAAATTGGGGTCGAATGAAGTTGGGTAATGATTACTATCATAATCATTATCGTTTCAATGCTCACTATCGTAATGATCATCACCATCGTAATCATCATCACCATAATCATCACCATCATAATCATCACCATCTTAATCATCACCATCATAATCATCATCATCATAATCATCATCATCATAGTCATCGCCATCATAATCATCGCCATCATAATCACCACCATCACAATCATCACCATCATAATCATCACCATCATAATCATCACCATCATAATCATCACCATCATAATCATCACCATCATAATCATCACCATCATAATCATCACCATCATAATCGTCAACATCATAATCATCACCATCAAAATCATTACCATCACAATCATCACCATCATAATCATCACCATCATAATCATCACCATCATAATCGTCACCATCATAATCGTCACCATCATAATCGTCACCATCATAATCATCACCATCATAATCATCACCATCATAGTCATCACCATCATAATCATCACCATCATAATCATCACCATCATAATCGTCACCATCATAATCATCACCATCAAAATCATCACCATCATAATCATCACCATCATAATCATCACCATCATAGTCATCGGCATCGTCACCATATTAATCTTCATCATCATCATCCTGGTCAACAAACTATTCATCATCACAAGAATCATTAATTTCCTCATGTAAAATGGATTCCCCCTATCGCGATAATTTTTCAAGTGATCGATAATGTTCAAACAAAACTACAAATCATGCCAATAGATCGGACAATCTTGCTTCTCGAGGTTTTGTCCGACGATTTGGAATTATTTGGTATTTTGTTTGAACGTTATCGAATGATGAACTTGAGAAATGACAGCGATGGAAGGATTTCATTTTTCATGACGCAATTAATGATTTTTGGAATGATGGTTCCATCACCAATATTCGCATTTTCCGGAAAAAAATCGTTGGCACTGCTTGCAATTCCCTAAACATTGTTATGTGGCATCCAAGTGACGAAATTGTTAAAAATAAACTTGCAATGTATTCGGGATGCCCGCACTCCAAAATTTACCAAAAATTTGACCAACACGAACCTATCTTGATTCGCTGACAGCCTTGCTGATTTTTTTTCAAACTTTTCTCGCCCGGCTTTTAACTCTGTGCAATTATTGCAGTGAGGATTTGATATAGCATGTGCAATTGAGATAGCACAATGTTTATGTGAGCACAATCGTTTGAACGTAGCTATTATTCTGAAATATTCTATGATGACTTATCACCGCGTGGTGGGAAAACAAGAACGCACGCGCTGTTTTTTTATTGCAAAGCGGAAGACATAACAGCGGTGTCGGCGTTTCACATTTAATGGCTCGAAAGTGAGATCGCGCTCGTGGACACGCTTGACGTAAATTCGTAAACGATACATGCATTAATGTCTATGATAGAATTATGAATAGAATGGGCTCTTCATGCATGATACCGAGCGGAGAGCAAAGCCTCCGAGGACTGTATCGTCTTTCATCCAAGCTTGTGATATCCATAATGATCGATCTGTCAAAGTGCCCTGGCTCGGCAGTACGGAGTACGGGCTCGCAAATAACAGTAATACGTAAAACAACGCGTTTAATGAGCGAGTGCACCTCTCGACATATAATACCGTAGGCGTGAGCGGTCTGCGGGCTCGTGTGCGGATGTAGGAATATTTTTATTACGTCGTACCATAATTATTACACTTTCACCGTTGCGCCCTCGTGGGACGATATGCTTGGTCGTCCTTGCACCGGAACTGACAGCTTTATACCTCCGTATAAGCAGCCACTAGTTACCAGGGAAATAGGAAGTCCAAGAGCGACTTCACCGGTGCATCCAACTTAGGGAAATATTGCAACGATAAAGATCGACTGAACAGAATTAGCAGTCAACGAAATGATGGATTTCCATTGATCAAATCATGAATTCAAATTCCTAATGCAAAAATTACTATAAATTGTATCATCGCAATGTTACGGTAAAGTCTACCAAGTATCAGATGTCCGACAAGACATGAAGCGCAGAAATCAAACCGATGCAATTGAAACAACCGATAATGAACAGCACTTTCGTTGCTCGTGATCCAACAGGATTCCACGAGGCAGTTGGCGAGGCGATCGCTCTGAGTGTTGGCACGCCGAAGCATCTTCAGACACTTGGCCTGGCGAACAAATACGTCAATGAGCCAGCAGCCGATATAAACTACCTATTTTCTCTGGCAATGGAGAAGCTCGTGCTCCTACCGTTCAGCCTTGCGGTTGATCGATGGCGATGGGATGTCTTCCGGGGTGTCGTTAATCGCGAGGAATACAATTGTCACTGGCACAGAATGATGGAACTGTACGCTGGAACGAAACCGCCGGTACTCAGATCCGAAGATGACTTCGATCCGGGTGCAAAGTATCACATACCTGCCAATGTTCCCTACATTCGGTGAGTACATGCTGGACATATCTTTCTGACGTGTTGTTTTTCTTTTTGATTGGATTCGGCCGTCTCGTTATGGCTGCATTAGTTGATTATTATGAACGTATGCATGTATCTTACCATGAATATCACATCGATAAGAATCTGATCTCGTGCGAATGCATCGCGCAAAGTGCTTGATGGTATTTCATCAGATAAAATCGCGAATGGCGAGATGGATAAAAAAAACTGGCTGGTGGAAATGTTGAAAACATCGGTCTAAACATTATCACAACTAAGACTGTTGCATTTTCATGATTGTTTCTCTTCTTTGGTCTTTATTGAGAAGTACATCGTTGTTCTTATCGTATCGTTGCGGTCATCACGCGAACATTATATTTGTTCGTGACAAACATATTGGTAACAGTTTCACCGTTGCGGCCGTCAATAGTTATTAGTTTCTCTACGATAAGTATGTTTTTTTTCAAGGTACATAATACAAGAAGCGCTCAGTTGTTGGTATACATGACCCCGCGAGTTTGTCCAGTTACCCGATTGCGCGTGTATTCGGTTAGAATCGTTCGAACGAATTCGGTGATCCTGATTGACATTTTACTTGCTGGATCTGATAGACGAAAAACTAGCATGTAGAACTCTCTCGGCTTTCATTCCGGTTGCCCCTGAAGAACAGACTTAGTGAGCTTTTCACGGATCACAGACACTAGGTACTAATGAATCTCCTACTCGATGAATCGTAAGAGTCGTAAGGGGCAGGGTATGGTGTGATATGATGGATCCGATGAAAGAACGAAGGAACAATTTGCGGAAGACGATTATCCTGACAATCGCCATTGGACCGGTCGATTCTCATTATCAATAGCCCCCATGTCCGGATTCGAATCCACCCCCGAAGTTCCCTCCGTAGCTGGAGTGTTCATGATGATCACCACCGCCGCCACCCCCGCCGCCACCACCGTATGACGAATGGCCGTGTTTATGCTCTACGTGATAGGGCACGGGTACTTTGACCGGATAGGGCACTGGTTTCTCAACGTGGTAGGGTACATGCTTGGTGACGTGCACGGCTACCGGTCTCTCGACCGGGACCTTGACGGGATACGGGACCGGTTTTTCCACGGGAACGTGTATGTGTTTCTCGACTGGATATGGCGCCGGAACGTGTACTTTGACCGGCACTGGTACGGGTTTGTCGACGTGTACGGGCACTGGCCTCTCAACGTGAACCTTGACCGGATAGGGTACTGGTTTCTCGACCGGATAGGGCACATGTTTCTCCACCGGTACTGGATAAGGTTTAGGCACGTGTACGGCGACCGGACGGTCGACCGGTACCTTCACCGGATACGGCACTTTCTTTTCCACCGGATACGGTGCCGGGACGTGAACCGGTACCTTCACCGGATAGGGCACCGGCTTCTCAACTGGGTACGGTGCCGGTACTGGCACTTTGACTTGATAGTGAACCTTCTTCTCGACGGGATACGGCTGGGGAACGTAAACCTTGTAGGGCACCGGTCTGTCGACGTGAATGTGAACGGGGTACGGCACTTTCTTCTCGACCGGATAAGGGGCTGGTATGTGGACCGGTACCTTCACGAGTACCTTCACAGGATACGGAATTTTCTTCTCTACGGGGTACGGTTGAGGTACGTGTACCTGGACCGGATACGGTATTCGCTTCTCGACCGGATAGTGAACCTTCTTCTCCACCGGATAGGGCACCTTCACATCCTTCACGATCGTTATGTGCTTGATCTTTCCCTCGTGGTGACCACCGCCGCCACCACCACCGCCGCCACCACCACCACCACCACCGCCGCCGTAGCCTTCGTGGCCTCCTCCAAAGCTTCCTTCGTGGCCTCCTTCGTGGCCTCCTTCGTGGCCTCCTTCGTGGCCTCCTTCGTGGCCTCCTTCGTGGCCTCCTTCGTGGCCTCCTTCGTAGCCTCCTCCAAAGCTTCCTTCGTAGCCTCCTTCGTGGCCTCCTCCAAAGCTTTCTTCGTGGCCTCCTCCGTATCCACCACCGTAGCCCCCCTCGTACCCGTGCAAGCCTCGTTTGCCTTGTTTCTTCTCGTCAGTCGCCGCCACCGAACTTTCCGAACCCGATGAGCTTTCGACTGCCTTGTCGTCCTGTGCCTCCTGCACGTCCTCCTTCTCGCCACAGGCTGCACCGATCAGCAGCGCTGCGACGAACAGCGTTAAAGGCTGGAAAGAAAAAAAACGCATTTTTCACCATACTTTTTGACCACCCGAGAATTCTCTTGCAGCACGTCCGCTATTACTCGCTTACACCACGCTAGTCATCACTTACCGAAATCTTCATGATACCGGAGCCCCTTGTAATCTGGCTGAAGTCCAGAAGTTCACTGGATGGGTCCCCCCAAGAAGGCCAACTCTTTATATATACTACGATCGGGGAGTCGCGCTTTCCCCTGCCATCTCGCGCTCCTCCTTGTGCCGTTAGCCAGTCGAAAGTGAAACACTCGCGTCCTTTTGCGTGCGCGTCTGCGTTCATGCGAGCATATCGTAAACAGGTGTGCGCGAACATCGCACCTTCATCTCCCTGGTCAATACTCATCTACGCGTCTACATGAAGGCTTGAAAAAAAAAGAACTTTACGAGCCGATTTAGATGTGCTTCTCGCATCTGTTATTCTCGGCCAATGAGGATTCCATAATGATTTTTTTTTTTTGGCAAAACTGAATTCTATTATACACATCCTATACATACTCGTTTGGCCGTGCTAGCCTTGCACGCAGAGCTTTGCGGAACTTTTTTTCTCAATGGGAAACTCTTCCGAGGTGGAAAACAACAACCGTATGATGCGAGACTTCTTCGAAGAATTTTTAAAAATCACTGGATCCGCATACGGGAGTTCATTGACACGAGGACGTTTTTTGCAATGCCTCGATCTTTCGAGTGGCAAATACTTCCGAATGCACCAAGCTATGAACGCCGCTCGATCATACGATCGTAAAGTTTATGAGACACTTCGGTCTCGCAAAACCGGAAGAGAAATGAGGCTGTAGGATCCGGAAGTGCCAGTCAGACCGCGGCCGGAAGAATATATTTGTTTTCCATCGTGCCTCGACGGAAACTGATAAATGACTCGAGCTCGAGATACGCCTCATCGAAAGCTGAAGGACAGGTTACGGTCGAGAGGCATAAAAAATCCATGAACTTCGGGAATTTTTTCAAATGTAATGCAAATACTTTTTGGAATAGTTTTCAACATATTTTATTCTTCTATCAATGGAGTGTAAATTCCAATTTTATTTATTTAAAAAAATCCAAAACGCGGCTCCAGCTGCCGTCAAATAAAACCATGGACGGCGTGTTTTGGTCTGCGCGGGACAGGAGACGAGGTTCTCCACAGCCTTGCCAGTTAATTTGCAACAGAAACATTATTAAACTCGACTAAATTTGGGGGCACCTATTTTTTTTGTTTTCCGAAAAACAGCTGGATAACAAAATGGCAGCCGTTTGAAAAAAAACCAACTTTTTTTGTCCGGTTTTTTTGCTTCCACGGATGAAAAATATTTCTAAATGAATTTTTGACAAAAATCGCTCCCTGATGGCCCCGAATATTGAATTTCCCTTCAATTGCGGAGAGATTAGCGTGAATTGGTTCATCCGTTGAGGCTCTAGAGCGCCCCGTGCCCTGAAAATTGCTGTTTCCAGACAAACGCATTTGAAGTTTAACGTTATAAAAAGTCGTATTTAATGTTTGTTTTCGAAAACCCACACAATAAACCCACGTGTTCTAAGAACTTTAAGGATGCAAGTTATATGAAAAAACATCGTATTTTTCATTGTCACGAACGGTAAACCGCATTTAAGGCGGGATATACATTTAGATGGGAAAAAATTAAGCAATTTTCTGGAATTTTTTAACTAAGAAAAAAATGATTCTACATTTATCAAACTGTAGGTATACTTTAGTTGTGTATTTAATTATACAAAACTATTTTTTTTATTTCCCTTCAAAATGGTGGAGCTTTGGCAGAGTGTTACAGCAAGCTTGCCGCGGGAGTTGCGAATCGGCGTGCAGTCTAGCTTCCTGTATACTTTGATTGGCAAAAAATTCTAAAAAGTTGATCGTTAGAACATGTATAGTTTCTATTTGACCGTAATTCAAATGAATAAAATACAAATTGAAGAGAATGGCACGCATTTGCAAAAATATCAACAGTTCACGCAAAATATCTGTAAAATTTTGATTAAAAGAGTAGTTTTTTTAAACAATTTTTTATAAACAATTCTCGTCAAGTAGAACGTAGTAATATTTTTGCGGTGAGGCACAGCATTGACGGGCTGTAACGTTTGAAGTTTTTCGAATCTCGCTTTGAAACTTTGGAAAAATATTCTGCATATACAGGGTATTAGAATGGTCGATGCAACGCCTTAAGGGGGTGATAGGTCACCCCGTTAGGAACATATCTAACCCAGGTTATCTTAGTCCAAAGTCTAAGGATTTCGAGTTATCATGGCAAGTATGATTTTTTGAAAATTTCCCAAAATTAGGTACTTATTCGTTCGTAATAATCAAACAGACAATAATTCGTACCTAAAAACTTATTTGTGTCTTAGCTTAATGTGTATTCGATCGACAAACACCAATATAATCATCTGTATCCACAAAACTAACTAAATGGGACATGTTGAATAATTAAAAACTTGTCGAAATATAAAAATACCTCTTATGTTGATAGTATTTCAAAAAAGCAATAACATCAGAGGTAAACGAGTTAGTGCTTAATTTAGGGAAATTAAAAAAAATCACAATTACCACGATAACTCGAAATCCTTAGCCTTGCGGCTAAATTAACCTAAGTTAGATATGTTCCTAACGAGGTGACCTATCACCCCCTTAAGGCTTTGCATCGACCTTCCCAACACCCTGTATAGATCTATCGTTTAAAGAAGAAACAAAAAAGAAAACGATTTTTTTATCGTTGCAAATGTATATCCCGCCTAAAGGTGTCAGGAGATTTATCACCTGTAGATACAATCGTGATAGGTACAAATTGAGAATAATAAAGCAAACACACGGATTACACAACGAGATCCGCACGGAGAAATTGTTGATCGCGTAAGGATTGTCCGAAGGAGGAAGAGGAGAGTGATGGTAAAAAAAAAAGTGCGGCGACGGGGTAAAAATTCACCGCTAAGGATTTGTGCATTATTATCGGAGCGTGTTACGCGCTCGGTACACGTTGATGTAAAACACTATGACCAAACTGTACGTATACACATATCGCGCGCACACACATGTTCCAGCAGTGAAAGTATAATTTCAAATGAACTCGGAGAGATGACGTGATATTCCTGCGGCGCTTCCATCCGTTACTTTCAACTAAATCTAATGATATAGCAACCACTCGTCGACTTCCTATATTCCTATATTGAGTAATACGATGCACGTCCGCAACGTGAATACCCGAAAATAATCGCTGAAAGAAGTACCCGAAGTTGCTCGTTAGCCTCCACCTAGAGCCTGACTCCTTTGGCAGATTGGATTAGCAAAGGGTCTTAAGGTGGGATGTACATTTACAATGATCAAAAAATCGATTTCTTTTGTTTTCTTTAAACGATAGAACTATATATGTAGAATATTTTCCCAAAGTTTCAAAGCGAAATTCGAAAACTTCAAACGTTACAGCCCGTCAACGCTGTGCCTCACCGCTCGGATTCGGAGCGGGCGTGAACTTCAAACGCGTTTTTCTCAAAACTGCATTATCGAAATTGGCGTGCAGGTTTACTAAAAAAAACTATTAAGCCGATTGAGTTGAAACTTGGTATAAATATTGATAATATCGGTACCTTTTACTTGATGAAAATTGTTTTTGAAAAATTGAAAAAAAATACTTTTTTAATCCACATTTTACAGAAATGTTGCGTGAAATGTTGATTATTTGTTGTAAATGCGTGCCATTTTCTCAAATTTTCATTTTCTTCATTTTAATTGCCGTCACATAGAAACTATACATGTTCTAACTGAAAAAATGTTTGAACTTTTTTGCAAATCAAAGTCTACGTGGAGCTAGCCTGCTTGCCGATTCGCAACTCCCGCGGCGACCTTGTTGTAAGACTCTGCCACAGCTCCGCCATTTTGATGATGAATTAATTTTAAAAAATTGTTTCGTATATTTGAATATACTATTAAAGTACACCTAAAATTTGATAATTGTAGAATAATTATTTCTTAGTTTAAAAAATCCCTCAATATTGCTTATTTTCTTCCTGTTTAAATGTATATCCCGCCTTAAAAATCGTCACGTTTCGATCAATCATTGCACTGTGAGACTCACGTGCGTTTCCTACTCGGTTTTTTTTAGCTTCGCGCTTACGCACCTTTTGCTCGCTTATTAGCGCGAGTGAAAGTAAATTGCCAGACGCCGTGTAGAAAAAAATTATACTAGACGCGATTTTACATACGTGAAAGCATTAATTATGGGAATAAATTGTTGATATTGCGCGCTTCCATACGATAATAATGATGGCAAAGTTGTTGAGTTGTTTTTTTTGTTTTATTTGCTCGACTTTTGATTGTGTAAGAACGTTGGACACGAATTCGAGTGATCAAAAGTAATTTCCATAGGCGAGGAGCAAGATCTTGACTCTTTTAGCATGATATAAAGTCAATAGGAGAGATGGAAGTTTTGGAATTTGTGGAATGACCACGCGAGAGTGGTATTTCTTACCTTATCCAATTCAAGGTTGGATGCCTTGAAATTGAAGCTTTAAAGTCATGGGTGGAGTGCATTCAAGTTTTTGTTGATGCAAGAAATGCCTTGCATTGATTACGACATTGAGAATGAGCAACTCTGACTCCGAAAGACTGGATTTCAATCGAAAAAATGTTTTTATTCATCAATGAGAATCAAATTTTTTTTAAGTCCTGCACCGATCGTTTTTTACTTTCATTGTATCGTGAATTTTGAGGTATTCCTTTCACGAACCGGAATATTTATCAATGAAGTGATTTCCGTCCACAATCAGGTGAAAATACATACCAGTATACTCTTAAAATTTCAAGACAAGTTATCAAATTTTTAACGAAAAATGACGACCTTAGAATCGTGTCATTCATAGGCACTCTATGGAGATGACGCGCTAGTTGCATTTCGATCAAATAATTTATATACTCAATAACTCTAGATGCCTGATAACAACTTCTCAACGTGTATAAAAAATTCTAAATATTCCGTAACGACAATAAAAGCAGAGGGTCACTGAATGTTTAAAGAAAATATTAATGATAAAACTTAGAGAAATGTGACTAGCAGAAGAACCTTCGTAGCCGCGACTTTTCAGAGAAAATATAACAATGCCTAAATCCGACATTTGTGCGATTTTTTCAAATCCAGTTTAACGTTGGGTATAATAATTAATAGTGGCTTATTTTTATTTAGGGATCTTCTCACTTTGGACGCTGAAAAATAATATTTTCATAATTTTTTTTGATACGTTCATATTATAGGTAGTGATATAAAAATTGTTACACTTAATAAATACAACTTCAAAATACATTTTTTTTAAAATAACTTATTTGAGTCACGAAAATGATCGCTCAAATGATAGTTAAATAGACGAAAATGATAGTTAAGAAAATGTCCTAAAAAATTGTAGTTCTGCCCGGTTGATGAAATCTCGGAGATGGATCGTCCGAAACAAAAAAAATCAAACGGTTTTATATTCAGGATGTTAGTGGCTATACCGCATATCATATGATTTTTTATATATGCAAAAATAACAAAATGGTGAACATTTTTCAAAAAGATTTAAAAAAAACGTGTTTTTTCACCGCTTTTGGCAACAAAAAAATAGTAAATATCAAAATTTAAAAAAATCCTTGATATGTGCTATAGCTATAGTTGTAAAAAATATGTGGTTGAAATTTCATAAGGATTGGTTCAGTAGTTTCGAAGATTTGATCAACAAGCCGTCGAAAAACGTTACATTAAAAACTTCTACATTAAAAATGTATACATTAAACTTTTTTAAATGTATTTCGAAAGTGTATTAATTAAGTATAACAACTTTTATATCAATATCTATAATATAAACCAATAATAAATCATGAAAATTGCCTATTTTAGCGTTCAAAGTGAGAAGACCCCTTAAGCGCCACTGTAATTTACCAATGATTCAGAAGGGCCCTGCTTATATCCCCATAAAATGCGGCCCTCCGCGGAAGGAACGCCTTCAATTTCAATTCGAGGAAGGAACAATTTAAATTCAAGGCACTGGATACAATAAAGACCAGCGAGTATCGCTTAGGATGCATATGAAAACTGCTGATTTACGAATCATCACAGTACAGGCAAAATACCTCTAACTATGAGAGAGGATCCAAGTCATAGTCGATACCTGTCGAGTTTCACTGACATCTTATCTTTCCATAGCTTCGTTAGTCACACAAGAACACTCCAGGTTGGTGCCATGACAATCAGAGAAAAATATATTTCAATCAGAGTCATCAAGAACATTTATTTATTGTACAGTTTCTCAAAGTAGTTAGCTTACTTCGGTAGGCTAACTACTTTGGCCGAAAAACTAACTAACTAACTAACTATGGCCGAAAAAGGTACATCATGTGTTTGGGCTGCAGCTCGGTCGATCAGTCATGTAGTACAACGTGACGAATGAGCCCATTGGCGTACTACATCATTGCTATGGCCATCATCACTCCAGCGAAGGTGTGAACCTAAAAGGTGTCCACTATTCAAGCGGAGGTCTCGCCCGAATCGAGTAATCGATGAATCCAGCCTTGATGAGGTTCACGCCGGGCCTCTTTGCCTGCAGAGTAATCTGAAACGTTAGAATCCTCGGTGATTAACATAAGCTGGATAGGTCAGGGGCGAAGCTAGTGATGTTATCACGATGACGTGAAACAATGGTTGATATGATTTTGCAATCTGAATCGTTACGACCTTCACCAGATTGGCGATAATAATTGACGATCTTCCGGTACCAGAAGAGCACACTTACGGCCGGAAGTCGTTGTCGTTTGTCCGTAAGATTGTTGGTTCTCGAACGGGTTGCTTCGTTGCGATCTTTCGCCACAATTAGAAGTGGTCCGGGAGCGTGAAACGGCCGCGGCGAGGTTGGCGAACGATTTTTCGGGATGTTCTCATGGTAGGCTCGTTGACGTTGGGACTGGCCAGTTTGGTCGGCATTGATAAACGGGGACTCGTTGCTCACGTCATAAGGCGCATGTTCGATCGAACGCTTCAGGACTGCCGATGCTTTCTCGGCTGCCTCGCGTTCGCGCATTATTCTGTCGTACTCGTGACGCTGAGCTGGCGTATAGCCCGATTCCGGAAGCCTCAGGCTCTTATCGTACTTCCTAACGCTCGAGTATGATTCCCGTATGGTCTCGGTCTCGCTGGTTGAATTTCCACTTTCGAGAGCCTTCTCCACGGCTCTCTCGGCTGCTCTTTCGGCGGCACGCTCCACGGCCAACTCGGCTGCTCGCTCGAGATCCTCCTTGCGGGTACCCTCAAGCCCCTCCAATGAGCAGAGCCAGAGAAAGGCGTACGCAATTGCTCGCGCCTCCTGTACTCGTAGAATTCACAACAAACCAATGTGCAAGTGATACGCCATATGACTGTCATGCGACATCGAATCACCGTGTTAACCACATGAATGGAAGTTCGAGCAAAGAGGAATCCCTAGTGGATACCTCGTGATATATTGGCGGGCTGGCCATGTGTGTCTGATTTTTACATACAGGGCTTCAAGGATCTCAGTGGCAACTTTTGGCTCGGCAAAAATATTTTATCTAGATCCTTTTTATCTGATGAGAAACCGATCACCCCCAGAATATATCAAGTTGAAAGTTTTTCAACTGCCGGGAATTCGTGCAGGTGAAAAAATGAAGACATGCGAGACAGCACCATCTCAGAGAATGTAACAACTTGTACCGACCTTACCGATGATGAACGGTCCCATTCTCATCGTGACAATGCCGCTCGTACCAAAGTTTGTAAAACGCCGTCTGACAGTCGACTGAATACCTCTCCAAAGATGCATTATATTTATAGACCAAAGACTTTCCCCTATACGGCAAAAAATTCGCGATATTAAAAACTACGGTGCAATTATCTTTAGGAAAATTGATGTTGGTTCTTGCTCCGCTTTTATGTTATTACTGGTAGATCTGGAACTGCTTTATTTCTAGCCGTTTCTTTTTTGCATATTTCTTGTAAATACTGTTCGACCAATTTTTACCGAACTACATGCCTCGCGAATATTCTTCATAAATTATAAATCGTTCTTTTTCTACATTCATTCGATATATACTATATATATATATATATATATATATATATATATATATATATATATATTGGTATATAAAACACAATATTCATTTCCCGGGGTTTATACACTCTCGTGGTACTCCATCTAGTAGCAACAATTACAAAATAGTCAACGAGGAAATTTGATTGGATTGTCGTTTCAACTTTTCTCCACACCTTCACCGTTCAAAGGCATCAAAAACTTTTTTCCCGCGACGAGATTTTACGTTACAGCATTATACCCGACGTACAGCAACGTGAGAACAAAAGTCACACTTTGCTCGGGCACTTTCACGGAGATCGTAAAACCGCTGTACCGAATGCCGAATAACAAACGTACATCTTATTTGCGCGTAACCAAGCCGAAAGGGAATTCACGAGTGAACGCAACACGGATGTACAAGTAAAGAAACTAATCAACGAGAATAACCGTTCGCCTTTCATCTTGATTGTTTTGACTAGAGTCTATATAGTACACGCTTACTTATCTACGAAGAAACAATTTTATGATTGATATCGGTACAGGATTCTCGAGTGGCTGCCCGAGTAGTGTTGGTGAGAAGGTAGGCTTGGGCGAGTTGTTGCGAGATGACGGTAGGAATTGGCGCCTAAGGGGCTGCTTCGAATGCGACTTCCATGTGGAAGCCGCAGGCTCGGGAGCGCCTGATGGAATGCAACCCGCCTGACAGGGGTGTTTGCCGCCAAGCCAACAGGCTGGCGTTCATTCCTTATTCGTCTTCGCCGTGGACGTTTCAGCCTTCTTGGGTTGTCCATTTTCCGGTGGCTCTTTGGGTTTGTCAGGTTGATCCGCGGGTTGGTCGGCTTGAACGTCTTCTGAATCCGAAGATGATCCCTCATGATCGTTGGATACGAGAACGGGTACTTCAACGGGATAGGGTACTCTCTTTTCGACGGTGTAGGGCACGGGTTTGTTCACGTGAACCGGATAAGGCCTTTCGACAGGCATTTCGACCGGATAGGGCACGTGTTTGACCACTGTATAGGGCACTTCCTTCTCAACCGGATATGGCTGGGGTACCGGCACTTTGACGTTGTACGGAACGTGCTTCACCACTGGCACGGGATAAGGCCTATCGAACTTGACCTCCACCCGCACCGGTCTTGGCTTGAAGACCGGATAGGGCACCGGCTTGCCAACCGGCACCGGATAGGGCTTCGGTACTTCAACGGCCACCGGCCTGTCTACCCTCACCTCGACTGGATAGTGCACGACCTTGTCAACCGGATACGGCTGCAAGACGTGCTCGTGGACCTTCACCGGTACCGGAATCTTCCTCTCAATTGGGAACGGATCCGGTACTGGCACTTTCACTTCGTAATGGATCTCCCTCTCGACGGGATAGGGCTCCGGTATGTAAACATTGTAGGGCACCGGTCTCTCGACTGGAACCTCCACCGGATACGGTACTTCCTTGTAGACGGGCACTGGCCTTGGAATCTTGATCGGAACTTTGACCATAACCTTCACGGGATACGGTACCTGCTTTTCAACCGGATAAGGTTGGACTACGGGCACTTTTACGGGATAATGAATATTTTTCACGACGGGGTAGCGTATCGTCTTCTCGACTGGATAAGGCACGGCGACTTTCTTCACGATTGTAAATGTCTTCTCGACGTTCTCATGTACGTGATGACCCAAAATTCTTTGTTCACCACCGTCGTCACCGCTTTCGTCCGCACCGGTCTGCAAATCATCACCAACGTTCGTCTTCTGTTGCATCTGCACTCCGCTCAGATCCATCGTCTCCTGGCCTCGCTCGTAATCCGCTACATCCTCGGCACGCAACACACCTGAAGGGAGCATACGAAGGCGAGAGAATGATTGTTGATTGAGGGTATCTACGGTTGTCTGTTAAGGAGCTTCGATACCAAAATCGAAATGCTTGTAGACGATTGAAATTCATATCACCGAGAGATTAATTCAGGATGCATTAACGGTCCAAAAATTAATCCGTTTCACCACGTAGTTTCGGAGATTTTGAAGGTTCAAGTTGAGTTTTGTTCGAGTATTGTTAATGAACCAAGTGGAGAAACCGATTAATTTTGTCAACACTACATTCCTGACACTAATCGCAGTTTATTCAGTTTTTTAAAATTTAAATCGAAGCATTATTTTAACCCTTCAGCCCTATAACCAGTGTTTACGAAGTGCCACGTGTATTACCGAATGGATGAAGGTTCAAGTTGGACCTTCATGGCACCCCAGGTAGCACTTTCAAAATAGTTGTCTATTGGTTGTCTAAATGGGTACCAAATGTCCGCTTGGAAGTTACCTATAAGTTATCATGTGCCCTATAACCAGTGTTTACGAAGTGCCACGTGTATTACCGAATGGATGAAGGTTCAAGTTGGACCTTCATGGCACCCCAGGTAGCACTTTCAAAATAGTTGTCTATTGGTTGTCTAAATGGGTACCAAATGTCAGCTTGGAAGTTACCTATAAGTTATCATGTGTCCAACAGTTGTTTTTTTGGATGGTTGTTGACTTAAGATAACTTCCGGGCGGACATTTGGTACCCATTTAGTTGACATTTGTACAACTTTTTGAAACTTGCTACGTGGGACGTGGCACTTCGTAAACACTAGTTATAGGGCTGTGGGAGTTAAAATAATGCTTCGATTTAAATTTAAAAAACTGAACCAACTGCGATTAGTGTCAGGAATGTCGTGTTAAAAAATTAAGCGGTTTCTCCACTTGGTTCATTTAGCCTTCGAGTGCACACCTCCGCCGCCAACCTATAAGTGCATCTTGGGTCAATCTGACCCAAGGCGTTTTTCAAATCGTTGTATTCCGGTAAATATGCATTTTTTTGGTAGATACGTTTTTTCTAGTAAATTATCCATATTTTATGGCCCTAAATTTAATTTTTGACGAAAACGAAAATTAAATGCCAAAACATTCGTTCAAAGTGGGGCATACGTTGAAAAATACTAAATACGTACGGTCAAAACGACCCGGTGTGCACTCGGGGGGTTGATAATACTCGAGCAAAACTCAACTTGAATCTTCGAAATCTCCGAAACTATGTGGTGAAACGGATTAATTTTTGGACGGTTAATGCATCCTCAATTAATTCCTCGGTGATATGAATTCCAGTCTACAAGCATTTCGATTTTGATGTCAAAACTCCTTAACCGCGGCCACAGCGATTGTATCGTTCGAAGCCTTCGTGCAAGATGGAGCATCAATGAAAAAAATCTTGATCCGGAATGACTAATGAAACGAAATGCTAGTTCATGTTCGCGAATTTTCCAGCTTTTTCAACAGGCATCGTTTACTTTTATCGCTCTCCAGTGCTCAGTACATAGTGTAACTAGTTCAAAGCATTGTTGGCAAAAAAGGAAGCGTCTTGAGTTCTCTTTAGAAAGTTGTCAATCACATCGACTTGTACTTTTCAATTAATTAATTCTTTTCCACGATTCCAACGTACTATCAAAGTATACGGCTACGTGGTATCGTAAATTCCTCGCGAGCGCCGCAAATATTTATAATCACACTCTTCACAGAGAAGAGTACCTCACTAACGAGCTGCGATGCAATTATCAAAGAAATTCCAATTAAACGAAGCCTTCGTTACTGTGTACGGCTTGTGGAAACGTACCGACGTTAGGATCTTCGAGATCGTTGGGATCTATCGTGTGATATCCGGAGCGATCTTGCATCCGTGGACTGGAAAGCACGCATCGCATGTCCGGATAATTGCCGTAAGTGCATGTGTACATGTTCGGCCATCTCATCGCACTGGCAGTCGCAAACAGGGCCAGAACAACCGTCATCTCATTCTGCAAACGCGTACAGCGACAAGATTTTCCCTCAATGACGCACTTCAATGATCACTTATCTACTTTCATAACGGATATGAAAATTTTCCAACACTCACGTGTCCCATGGCAAGTTTCGGACGGGTAATTTCAATTTTTTTTTCGAAATATTTACGTGCTGGGGTAATTTCTCTTGTCCCAACTGTTCTCGTGTCTGACGTACAACTGGCGTGGTCCACCCGAGTGTGTTGCCCCTATATATTATACTCACTCCCGTTGGGTGTGCTTCATCGTCATGATCGGGGATACGAATTTGCGCTGTGGCAACGTTGAATGGATTTTCTTCGAGTGCAATGGAGAAAAAAGACAACAACGTGAAACTCGAATCGGTCTCGTCCGCGGCGAGTGGGGGAGTTCGCTTTCTTCATTTTCAAGATTCAATGAGGTTTTCCAAGAGGGTCCACGACCCTCCCGTTCGCCAGGCGTGCGAGCCGAGCTGCTTCGAAAGTAAAACGCGTCTAATTCCGCTTGGACACGCGCTCATCCATATACATTATTGGAATAAATAAGAGCGCGCCTATCTGCACGCTCGATAGACGTATGATCGGTCACCGTTAACGCTCCTAATTGGCGAGAGATTCATCAATCTCGTTCGAGCGCTAATGAATTATTCAACGCTCAGTACCTCGACGTGTGCGGGGGAAAAAGTGCATGCGCAGATCTATCATTAACGAAATATGGTATTCCGATCTGGTCCGTTGGCTGAAGAAACCTTTCACGTGTTTTAACGGAGACTTTGTCCTTGGAGTGCCATATTTCAGGTGTTTGCATTTGTTTTTTTTTTTAAGTAAACGAGTAAAGCTTTTTGAGTGCCGTTTTTTTTCTTGCTTTTATTCATGATATACAGAAGGTTAAAAAAAATTTTTTTTGAAAATAAAACCAAAATGGCGGAAGTTGCAGCTCCGCGAAAACAGGTCCTCAAATCGCAGGAGGTAAACGGCTGACATCACTGCCCCCTCTTTGTTGATCTGAAACCAAAAATTCAAAGCATATTATCAATCTGTGACCCTTTGGTCATGGAATGACGGATGAGTTTTTCGTTTAGTAAAAATTTCGGAAAATGTCGGCAATTTAAAAAAAATCGAATTTTCGCGTTTTTTCGCATAAAAAGATAAATAATAAATGCAAAAATGTATCTATCGAAAAAACGATCCGTCATTCCGTGAAAACATACTTTCTGAGTATGCTCTCCAAATTTCAGGTCGATATGTTAATTACAGCGGTCAGGAGGATGTCAGCCATTTTTAAAAACGTGTTTTCGAGAAAAACGCGTTTAAAGTTTTGTAATGTGTTTACACAAATGTATTTATAATTACCGCTAAACGGCAATGCCTGGTCCATAGAGGTATCCCTCCTCTTCTTCTAGCTCCTCATGTTGAGCCGCTAACATCTCCCGCTGCTCAATCCGGGACAAAGTCTCCCTTAACCTCGCGTCGACGCAGGCGAGACTTGATTTTTTTCCATTTCACGGTAAAACTATATTCGTACTTAATGGACAACGTGACAAGGGTGAAAAAGAGGCCAATTGTGTCAACGCGGCAGAAGTCCCGGTCACGGCAAAACCGTCGATGAAAACATAAAAACCAGTAATTGGTTCCAAGTTTCCACCGACCTAGATTCGCTACACCTATTGGCATGATGTGCCGACTGGGTGTTCCAGCTCTCTACTGGTTGACCTGTCAATTACGAGCTACCTTACGCAAGCCTAGGAAAACTAAAAAAATTCCAGTGTAATGGAAAAGGGACCAGGCATGCATGCATTCATGATTTGAATTTTGGGTGGATTGACCATTCGATATGTTCGTCCAAACAGCCAGACACTTTCGAATCATACGGATGTCAGTGGGGTTTCGATTGTTTATTGATTTTATGCAAAATAAACGATGTTGCGAAAAATGTCGAATCTGTAGGTTTTGCTTCAAAAGGGGCCAGTCCATTTTGGAGCCACGAAAAAAGGCAGTTTTTGCGATTTTTTTTGAAGATTTTATAAAAGATATGAATATAAAAGTTGTTGGGCTTGATAAATAGTCTTGAAAAACATTTTTTTTTAAATTGAATTCAATTTTATTCATTTTCAAGTATAAAAACTATAGTTCAACTTAACGCCTCAAAAATAGGTGGGCTAGGTAGCTCCATCACAACTCGGCAGCGGCTTGTCTGAAACAAAAAAATCAAAGTCCATTAGATTCAGTATGACATCAGCTACAAAATGACCCTTGGATATAAAGTTTTATCAAAAAATAAAAAAATGACACATGAAAAACAAAAAAAGTATTAAAAAAACGTTTTTTTTTCGCAGTTTATCGCAAAAAAAGAGTAAAAATCAAAATTTTAAAACCATCAAGGGTCATCTTGTTGCAAATCATGTTTACAATATGTGGTTCAAATTTCAAGTGAATCGGTTTATTAGTTTTAAAGACACGATGAAGCTAGGTTTTGAAAACGTTGTTTCAAGAAAAACGGGTTTGAAGTTTATATTATGAAAAACTCTTACCTAAACTCAATCGGCAATTCCTGCATCGTACAAAATCCCTTCTGATTGCTCATCGTCGTCGATTTATTCAAATCCTGCTTGCTTTCGATTTTTTGAAATTTTCAAAGTGAACTGGCCCCTCAATCCATCTATTTCCACGTCAGCTTGGAGTATCATCACATAAAATCAAATCACACTATGCCCTGATAGATATTCAAATGATGTCCAGGCTGGAAAACAAGAACAGCCAGAAGTATCTGTGCAAAAAAGTATCCACCCTCTTCATTTTCACCTACTTGAGTGGAAAACCTCATCTCACATTCCAACAACGAGTTAATTCGTGGAAAAACTAAAAATTGATTTTCAGCTCTGGTCTATTCACGACGCAGAAGCCTAGGAGAATTTCCACATTGAACACGCGATCACTCTTAAGAGCGCGTTACGAACCGAGAAGAACTATTCCACGATAAGACTTGTCACGCCAAGAATTTAACGCGCTGTGCCGGGTAAATCCGCGCCATTCTACATACCAGCTGGGGTTCGACAAATTTATTAAACGAATTCGGTGCCGTATTAGTAGCAAACACATTACATTGCAAATTTCATGGGTACTCCGTGGCTCCAGCACCTGCATAAAATTGTCCAACGCGCTGAGCAATTAGTGGGAAAGCACACCGGTGCAATATTAAACTTCACGCCCGAGTGCGTACAGTCGGAAGTCCGAAGAGTTGGCACAAAGGGGATCACGTGACTTTGGTGTCAGCTAAACGTTAGTTCGGCGCTTGGCCGCTAGATGGCGAGGGCGCTTGCAGCTTCGCGCCATATAAACAGCGCGTCCTAGACCTTTAAGGCCTTATGCCACAGTAACGGGTATAATATAATGTACGAATTTAACTTTTTTCGTATATAAAAGTGATTCACTCATAGCATTAATTACACATATATTTAGTATGAATATCAAGCTGTTGGAATTTTTTTTTCGTTGTACAATATGGCTGACTACTAATATACTCTTTTGTTATTTTTTTTACGCGCTCCGCGGCGTGACATTTAGCATCCACAATTCTTGACCTAGAACAAAAATAAAAAATTCTCGTCAATCTACAGTAGAATACCTAGAGAAGTACGTATGGAATGTTAAAAATATTGTTTTATTCAAAAGTTGTAGGTATTTGAACTTAAGAAATTAATTTTCAGTGAAAAATTTCGTTATAACTGCTCGTAAGCTGCTCATGAAATGAAAAGTTTTCGATTAATCAGAAGTTCCGTGCGTACTTCTCGGCGAAATGCAATTAGGAACATAACTTTTAAATTTGAAGTAAATCGAGTGAAAATTGTTGAAATTACTTGTCACGCCTATTGGAAAAAAGCTGTTTCGAGAAGTTTCGAGTAGTCGGCCATTTTGTACATCGAAAAACAAAAATTCTAACAGCTTGATTCTAACAGCTCGAAAAAAAATTCTAACAGCTTGAAAAATACTAAATAGATGTGTCATTAATTTTATGAGTAAATATTTTTGTCATACTAAAGAACATTGTTGAATTCGCACATGATTGTATACCCGTTCCTGTGGCCTAAGGCCTTAATTGAGATAGCAATAAATGGATCACAAAACTTTTATCACGAAATGGGCAATTCTCACTTACATTTTTGTATCGAATCCAACTCATGGATCCAAAAGGACGAAATAGAGATATTTGAAAGAAGCTTAAGGAAAGAACTACTGTATGCGTGTGGGCGTAGCGATACACCGTGACGGTGCATCGTTCTCATCGGTCAGCGAACAGGAGTGCAGCTACGAGCCCGCACACGGGTGAGATCGATAAAGTCGTGGCGTGCAACAATTGCATGTCTGCATAAGTTTGCACACACTCGCGAGACCATGTTGCTGCATGGGCCTTTCCTCCTCCCCCACTACGGTTACTCTTTTGCCCCCTCACGGAGAATCGGATAGATACTCTCTCGCGGCTGCCTCGGGTATATAAAAGCGAGGCGCGCCTGACAGCCGTCACATCAAAAACAAACTACGCACTGTGCAGAACACCGCGGCAGCCGCCGTTTTAATGTTACGGTTTAATCGGCGAATGTCGACGTCTTTCTATAAAGTGACTCGTCATTGTACTCTCCCATCGTTTAACAGACGTTGCACATTTACCTCGATATTTTATTATTCATCGTAAATACAATGGTTCTTTTAGAGCACACACCTCGACTGCCAAAGTATAAGGTAGTCGGCCCAGTAATCGTCACCTTAAGCGGATCGCTCAAGTGTGCAAATTTATATAGCTCAACTTGGAAAGTGAGACGTTATTTTAAGTCATTCTTGATGAGTTTTTGATTACGAAGAAGAACGTCTTCGTAAAATTCCCGTGCCTGGTACCGTTTTTGAGAAAATATTTCGGAAAGGTTATAAGAGGTTATTGTACGGGTCATCGACATGCCGCCATGCTGGTTGGTCTAGTAATCGAGATGGAAACGTCCCACTAATCGCCACATACGTCCAAGCTGCTTTGAGCTAACTCCGGACTTTTTTTTATTGACTTAAATGATGTAGCAACATTCCGAAAATGAGATGCAAAAGTTATTTTGGATGGAAACATTTTTCAAGACATGTAGAAAAAGGGTGTTGAAACTTTAAGGGGGAATATACCTTTGTACGGACAAAATCAAGGGTCATTTTTGACAATTTATTTAAGAAAATCAAAACATTATTTTTAAATTGGGTTTTTTATACAAATCTTAAAGTGAAAGAAATTTTTTTAACTATTTTGAAACAAAATGGCGGCGCAGTAGTCGATGAAAAAAAACTCCTTTTTTCATAGTCATCTATGGGCATATTCGCACAGGTCATAATTGTTAAGCTAGAACAAAAAACGAAAAATATTTTGAAATAAGATATAAAAAAAACGAGCCCAGTACGTAGGGGTTTTTCAAAATATTGATTAAAAAGAATGACGTTAATATGAAAAAAAAAATTATTTTGTAAAAAAATCGGTCGAACATCGATCATAAAACTTTTAAATTTCAACTCATCGAAAAAGTCCTGCGTACTGGACTAGGAAATGTTGTCAAGAAGCTACAGTTAAAATGTCAAATCAATCGATTGAAAACTCGAGGCGCTACGCATGCGCCCGTGTCTAAAAGAATAGTTTCGAGAAAAACGCGTCTAAAGTTTTAAGTACTGTAAAATCATGGAAATTTCGAGTTTACCTTTAATTGGCGATGCCTGGATCATACAATTGTCCTTCTAATTCAACATTCTCCTGCTCTTCTTCTTTTCTGGAAGATTTAGGAAAAAATGCACAACAAAAATTTATAAAGGTATATTCCCCCTTGAAAGCGTTTTTCGTAAAGCAATTTCAAAATCGGGCCGACTCGTAGGTCCTACATTTTTTGACTGATTGACTTCAAGTTTCGACTGTAGCTTCTAGATAGATTTCCTAGTGATGTACACACGGTTTTTACAATCGATTAACAGTTACGGTTTTTAGAAACAAATAAAGATCGTTTCTTTTTCGAAAATTCGGTTTTTTACAAAATGGGGCTACATTTGCAAAAATGTATATTTTGTAATGATCGTGTGTACTTCGGTAGCAAAACTCATGTAGATTACGGGGGGGGGGGGGGGGGGGGTATTTTGGGTGCGTCTCCAACCCGCCCGTGGAGGGTCTCAAAAATGCGTTCTCTTTGTACCGGCCACTGGAACGCCATTTTGTTTTTTTTTTTTTCGGAAATAAAAATTTGATTAGAGTACCTAAGGATATGTAAAATAAACCCTCCAAACCTCGTTTTAATTGCTTTATTAGTATTTTTTATGAAACCCAAAAAGCCTTGTTTTGCGTCCATCCAAAGGTATAACAAAGCCTTAACTACTTCTGCAAAGGTTCGTAGGCCTTTGGTGACTCGATTATGTCTGCATATAGGACTGCAACATAATTTTAAGGCACTCGGTCACAAACTTTTTGGGTTTTATTAAAACACTCGATAAAGAGTTTTAAACATAAATTTCTCTTACATACAACTTCATTAATTAAAACAATCAATTAAACTATTATAATTATGGCTATTGCGTCAGAATTATAATTATTATTCATTTTCAATAATTATAAACAACTATCCTGTTATAAAATAATTTTTAATATTTTTTCGCTCGAGTGGTGTTCACCCGCGTTCGAGACGTACCCCGTTATCGACATGGTCATGATCCACTAATCAAGAACGTTCATTTATGTGTAAATCTTTTTACCATCGCGAATATGCGTATGACGAACACTGGGCCGAACACCTTAGGACAATAATAAAATAATAATTTCGGTTTGAACTTCGAGTCATTGGGAATGGTAGACATTTCATTCGTGACAAAAACATCGTCTTTATTATTTTGCTTGGCAAATTTGGTACCTAAGTTCACGAAATAGTAACGAAAATGTGTTTACGGAATTTTTGAGGCCTTATTTTTCAGTTAGGGAAATGTTGAGCAGATTTATATGTCATCGACGAAAATATGTGGTTGCACGAGCACGATGAAATAATGGCAAAAAGGGCTATTGAGAAATAAAGTAGTTTTCTTTATTTTTGGAGAATAAAAATATTTGCAGCATCGCCGTTGTTTTCATCCCGATGATTTTTTTAAAGAAATTTTGGAAATCGCCTAGTCTTTCCGATTTTATCGGACATTGACCAAGGTAATTAAAATTTGCAGTATAGCAAAAATAGCCTCGTAAAATGAAAAAATCCTAGATTAATCTTGACTGAAGGCCTTATATACGGGATTTCGCCGATTTTCGAAGGTGCTTTTCTAGACGCGGTTTAAAAAAAATGACGCATATATTGACATTTTTTTTACAAATCATTTATACACATGGTTAAATATATGTAAAAAAATCAGAAATATTAACAAATGGCGGAGACATAACATAATAAAGCAATGTATTTTTTTGCGCGCCCGTTGATGGTGAAAGTTCTCGGCATCGATGTGGTTATCTGAAAAAAATGAACATATTTATAATTGCATAATGAATGGATCTTCAGTGTGAACCAACAACAATATAAAAAAATTATTATAATAAAAATTCGAAACTTAAAATTTGTTACTGAATTTTCTGTTGGTATTTAATTTTTTTTGTTTTTTTTGTGTCGTTGAAATTTTTATTTCGGTGGTTCACACAATAGGTGATGATACTAAAAATATGTTGTAAACATTTCAAAGCGATCTAAACCTTCGTTCAAGAGTTAGAACTTTCACAAGGTTCAAAAAAGTGAATCGTGAAAAAACGGCTTTGAAGTTGGCGGTCGAGCGCGCCGCGCGGTATCTATTATAAATGCAATCTTACCTTATTTTTTAAATTTTTTTAATTTTTCAATTCTGTAAAGCTTAAAATATTCCTACCCGTTCAGGCTAATGGAATCAAAAATAAAATAAAAATGAACAATTTTGAAATTTTTCGCGTATATAAGGCCTTAAGGTAAATGTGCAAACTAACACACAATTCGGAGCACTGCGTGTAGACGTTAATTATTTGTCGTCATTTCTACTTTGGCAAAATCGACACGATTCTATCAAAAGCACAAGCGAGGCTGTAATGAAGAAAAAAGAAATACGTTTCTTTCGATCGTCGTGACACCTTTGGCAAGACACTTCGAAATTCAAATATAATTCCACCAATGTTACCCTGCAATAATGATTCGCGGACTATGAAATTTCAGTAATCGACAGTGAAACGATTATTCCTATAAAATATATTTTCTAAGCGAAGTCTTTTTCTCTTTGCTCGGCTGCTCAATTAGTACATAATTTTGGAAAATTGTTCCCATTTCAAGGTCAAAATATTTTCCTCAACAGTTATTTGAATCTTATTCAATAAATTCCGAACAATTATTTATTTTCAATATCAATTCAAAATCGTACGAGTCTTGCGAATTTGTTTAATAAATTGTTTACTTTTATCATGTAACGTTCTAGAATTTCTGTCCTAAATTCGATTCATCTGGTATTTCCAATAGACTTTTGCTTCTTTATATTCTTTACGTATAATCTTTTGTATGGCAAAACAAATACTTCGAAGATCACTATTGAGTCTCTACTTGCGTAGTATTACTTTATAACATGGAAGCAATTGCTCGCGTTGAACGATTTTATCTTTTCCATCGCATTTCCTCACCTTCGGGGCCAAGTTGCTTACTGCTATCGATTGCACGCTCCGACAAGGACGAGTGCCTTTATTGGTAGTATGCATTGCGAGTGATCTTGAAACACAAACAATACAGGGTCACCATTTCTCAGGAATCTTAATGGAATGTGCTCAATCGAAAATGCTTTGATCGACCAAAAACAATTTTTTTTAAAAATTATTCGTATATTTCAACCGTTTCCTCAATGAACAATGCAAGTTCAATTAGATTTAGACATTGCAGAGATACAGACAATTGCAAGCAATTTTATTCACGAAGAATACATCGCGGATCACTTTTTTCATTTGATCAAAAGAAGGATGCAATTTTTTTTTTACTTTTGGAATTTACGTTCATTTTTTGGTGGTCTTTCGACGTTGTTATTTAAAGGTCGCAGAAACGTGGATATGAAATTATCAAACAAAATCAAAATCTACACTATTCATATATCGGAAGAAAAATATAAGACGTACTTTATTTTTTGTAAATAATTTATGGGAACAATTTGATTCAATGTAACATCTACAATTGAACTTTCATAATTCGGAAAGCAGTTCTCATTCGGTAGGTCGCTACGTCAATTTTTGGCACCCTCAATCTCATTACTCATTTCAATGATAACTTCTAAATGAATGCATATTTTTAGCATCAATTCTAGCTATTTCTAGACAGCGAAATCTGCTTAACAGATTATGGCTAGTTGTGACTGTGAAGAATCCCTCATTTTTGTGATTTTTTTTTAGTCGCGCTGATAAATTTTTACAAAACTTAGGTATTTGAAGAAGTGCCATCTGAAGAACAATCTGCAATTTTATTTGTGTACAAATATTTTATTATATTTGATTTAAAGCCGATGTCTGCGAAACTCCTCTCGAAAACATCTTTTGCGGTGAGCAATGCCCTTCTCAACTGGGTTATCTAATATAAAAAAAACAAACAGATTTTATTAGTACATTAGTTTATCCTATGATTAATTAAAGGAATTTCCGAACTATCAAATTAAACAAAAATTACGTGTGTTCGAAATAAGTCTTAATTTTTGCGAAAAATGGGCATTTTTCGTTCATCAAATCGAAAGTATACATCGAGAAAAAAAATCCCTCCATCAAATACTATATGTTCACACCTAGAAAAAACCCTAAAAATTTCAAAAAGATCGATGACGCAGTTTCTGACAACATTTATTCACCGACTTTAAAAACGTACCGTAAAATGAGGTTACTTTGAACAGGTTTTGGATTTTTTTTGTAGGGAACTTTATTTAACATCCTAACTTCCAACTTTTTTGCCCCAATAGAACAATTTGTCCTTTGGCTATCAAATGTATAAGAAAGTTAAGCCCCACCACCCCTACAATTTTATTTATACTTTTGTAAAGTGTCAAACTGATCTCGAGTGTGGTGTTTCTTTGACAAGGCATTTAAATAAAACTTATGTCAAAAATTAAGGGTTACTTTGACGTCATTTTGAATTTAAAAAATAAATTTATGCATTATACATGGAATTAAATTGAAAAAAAAAAACAACGATTTTTTACAATCAAATTGTCATATTTCCTGAGAAAACATTTTGCATAAAAATCTCATGTACCTAGGGTACTATTATAGGCACTTAAACATACTTATAATTATCATTGAGAACAAAATAAACATGAGCAACATTACAATTAACTTCAGCAACATTATAATAATCTTGAACAAAAAATTTAAACACAGTTTAATGCGAACACATTTAAAAGGTATTTTGGCGCTCTGTTAAAGTAGCCTCAAAAACTGTCAAAGTTGCCCTTAATGCCAATTTAACCCCGTTTTACGGTATTTTCGAGAAAAAAGCGTTAAAAATTTCTAACGACGCTTCGAGCATCTCAACGGGCGTTAACATAATAGCTTATACATCTGTCAATTTTGATCCGATCACCTTGAAATTCTCAGCGAATATTTATAAGACGATATACTGTCAAAATTGTGGTTTTGAGAAAGCTGATCTTTCGACTTCTGCAACTGGGCACAACCCCTTAAGAAGAATAACCATAGTAAAATACAAAAACATTATTCGTTTAACATTTATAACATTCGCAAAGAGACGCAACCCCTTTCGCAAAGTTCCGCATAAAATGCACTTTTGCAAAAAAATTCTTTCTCATTTCGCAAAAGGAATACTCGAAAGCCGCTGAAAAAAAGAAGTGACTCATTCGATCCGGGTAAAAAATGGTATTTCTGAATCCGATGATACCCATGATACGATTTCAAACTTTCAATGCCTCTCATTTCCTATCGTATTGCTTAACCCTTCAGGTCGCCTCCTCTGGGGCTCGTCCCAACTTTTTTGACCACACAGTTGGCTCAACGTCCCAACGGAAGGACTGCGGAGCTACGAAATCGGAAATCGGTAAAATGTCAACCGAATTCGAGCTTTTGTTTCTACTTGGTTTCTACTTTGTTGGGCCGAAAAATGTTCGATTTTTCACCCATTTTTTATGCAAAAAATATTAAATATCGAATGTTAAAAATCGAACTAACCAGTCTTTACTGAATATAATAATATTTTTTTTGAAATTTGTAAACGATGTTAAAAAAAATGAAACATATTTTTACGTCCTACAATATTGTGTATAAGTCGAATTAGAATCAAGAAGAAAATTTGTAAAAAAACAGCGATCGAATGGGGACTTTAATTTTTTACCAAAATTGTTTGCTGTTTTTTGTTTATAAAAGAAAAACGTTTGAATATTTTTGGATAATTTTAGTTCAACTAATGAAGACGTTTGTTGTACACGTGCCAGCCAAATTTCACAACGAACAATCATCTAGGCCTTGTAGGAGCACTTCCGCAAGCTCGGAAAACGTGGTTTCAAGAAAAACGCGTTTCAGGGGTAACGCCACTGTAAACGTCTGATATTAGGGAATTTTTCACGATTTTTTTGGGTGGAAGGACAAGAGGATAATAATATTCAAGGATGTTATATCTTAAAGTGAACCATAACAAATTATATTAAAAAATTATACAAAATCGTGACGCTGGCGCCGTTCTCGTGAAGCATGTTGAATTTCAGACGCTGTACGGCACGCAGCAAAACGGACGCAAATTTGAATGTGGAAAAAAGATGAAAAATTCTATTAATTTACATGAGTATTGCTAGAGAAATACGTAGGGGATTTAAAAAATATTAATTTTTGTGTAATTGGCAAGTATTTATAGTACGAATTAATTTTTTGGCAGAAAAAAGAACAATCATTTGTTAATAAATAATGTTATAATTAACTCATGGAAAATCCCGTACGTATTGCTCTTCGGAATGTTATTTGAAAGATGCGCTCAAAATTTTAAGTGAATAGAATAAAAATTGTTGAAGTTATGCTGCGTGCCCTATTGAAAAAATTGTGTTCCGAGAAAAACGGTCACCGCCTCGCACACGGGGCAGCCACTGCCACCGCAGACCCACACAGGCCTGCGAGCCAATTTTTTAAGGGTACCAAACTTTTTTCCCCTTATTTTAGATGGTTTAAAGAATCGCTTAAGCCAGTTGAAAAAAATCAATTTTTTTTTAATTCTACCATCGTGTTACCCCCTTAAGCTAATGAAAAAATCAATTTTTTGAAAATTCTACAGTAATGTTACCCTTTAACTCAATTTAAAAAATCAACTTTTTGAAAGTTCTACAGCGGTGTTACCCCTTAAGACTATAAAAAAAATCAATTTTTCGAAAATTCGTCAGTAGTGTTACCCCTTACGCATATAAAAAAATCAATTTTTTGAAAATTTTACAGTAGTGATACCCCTTAAGTCAATAAAAAAAGAACATTTTTTTGAAAATTCTACAGTGGCGTTAGCCCTTAAAGTTAAACTGAAGTTCATGTGTGAATAAAATGAAAAGTTTCATACTTACAGCTAATCTGCTCTGCCAGGACCATAGAGTACTTCCTCTTCCAATACCCACCCCGATACGGCAAAATCAAATATTGTCAGCCCATCAAAGTAGAAACCTCCCTCAATCCGCAGGATCGGTCGCGGAAAGTATTCTGGACGATAGAAGGACGAGCAAAGTCGCGCTTGGTTGTGAAGATATATCGATCTGGTTGTGACACGAGGCCACGCGTCCGTTCGTACGGGTCATACGGGTGTGTAGATCGGTAGGATACGCTGTGGTGTTGGTCGAGAGAGCGAGAGTGCTGGAGGTCTGAGAGTAGCGGAACTCGCACGTCCGTTCCCTTTCGTTTTTACACACCGGGGAGGCGATTCCTGCCGCCAGGCGATGCTGACGGAGAAGAGTGCGAGGAAGGCCGACTCTTACTTTCAGGCTTACTCCCCCGTACGTCGCATTCACCATCATGCTATTGACCGTTGCATAATTTACCGCTACTCCGCCCGAACTCGAGCGACACCCATAAGCAACGGGAATCCGCGAACGCGTTGAAAACCCGTTGCGATAAATTTCTCTCTTTTCGTGCCGATAATATTGACTCGGCGAAATCGAATTGGCAGTCTGTACGGAAGACCGTTTGTATGCGATTGACGTTGATGTCCTTTTTTCGGTAGTTTTTTTTTTTTTACGAAATCCACTCTGACCTACTTGCCGAAAAACTTCGCGATCGGCAAGTCCGAGTTCCGAGGGTACTCGGACAATCGGCAGCGAGGAATGATCACCGTAATTCAAAAGGAACATAATTATCATGATCATATAAAGGGATATCGGGAATAACAACAACTTGGAGTTCTTTGCAAAATCTTTCTTTTTTCTTCTTACTGTATCGTACAAAAATACAAGTTTTGTTCGCGTCTAACGGTACAAAAGAGCATCTACCATTGCGTACCTATTGTCCTCGTATAAAAATAATAATATCTTAACATTCGAGCTGAGAGTCCGGTGAGACCTGGCCGTTGCGCTTTGTCAAGTGAAAAGGCCGTTTTTTTCCAACCCCTTTTCATAAGTGTTAAGCGCCATACTGATGTGGCAAAAAAAACAACAACTGCGAAATAGAACGGAAATCGGCAGTGATGAGTTTCGAGATTATGGACATGTCGTAATATGTATATCTGTACATTTGATAAGACTGATTGGTAATTTCGGGAAAAGTTAGAATCGAGTTTTCTTCGGGTGAGTAAGCCCAGTGAGAAAAAAAAGGAATTGTCCAGGGCGTTCTATACGCGTGCCCAAAATTCTTCAGTATCAACTGCCATCCCCCTTAATATCGTTCTATCAGCTCGCAACTATAGCCATACAATTATTAAGTTAAACACGCATTTATGTATATATATATAGATATATGTATATATATATATATAAAGAAGTACGTATAAAATACTCGCAGGTCATCGAAGTGATTGCGCATTGAATTTATCTTTTTTGTTTTTACCCGTTGTTATCGCGTACCCGAACGTCACGCTTCGTCGTCCGTGTGCTCCCTTGATCGGCAGAGAATCGATGTTGAAGCTTTTGATGAGATCCGTCGCTCGAGGTCGTCATCGTGTGGCTCGAGGAGCGTTTTACTTTTTCGTCTCCCGACAAGCTTGGGGGAGCACTGGCGACATTTGCTTTAGTGATGATAATCGTAGCCCGATGTCTCGTAGTTCTCGTGGCCGTATGACGGGGCGCCGTATTGCTCGTAGCCTCCGTGCTGCTGATGATGATCGTAGTGGACGGGAACCGGTACCTTGACGGGATACGGCACGGGCTTCTCGACGGGTACGGGCACGGGTCTGTCAATGTGTACGGGGTAGGGCCTGTCGACGGGCACCTTGACCGGATACGGCACGTGTTTCTCGACGGGATAAGGTATGTGTTTCTCAACTGGGTAGGGCTGAGGAACGGGGACCTTAACGTGGACGGGTATGTGTTTCTCAACGTGGACGGGATAGGGCCTGTCAACGGGTACCTTGACGGCGTAGGGTACGGGCCTGTCGACCGGGTAGGGAACGGGCTTTTCTATGTGTATCGGGTAGGGTTTGGGCACAGCGACGGGATACGGCCTGTCAACGTTGACCTTGACGGGGTAAGGCACGAGTTTCTCCACTGGATAAGGTTGAGGTACGTGAACGGCGACCTTCACGGGATAGGGAATGTGTTTCTCAACCGGGTAGGGTTGTGGCACGTGAACCTTGACCGGGTAGGGTACTTGCTTCTCGACTGGGTAAGGCTGGGGCACGAGGACCTTGACGGGATAGGGCCGATCAACGGGTACGTGTACCGGATAAGGCACCTTCTTCTCCACTGGGTACGGTTGCGGCACATGGACGGGCACTTTGACGTAAACCTTGACGGGATACGGTACGTGCTTCTCGACCGGATACGGCTGCGGTACGGGCACCTTCACCGGATACGGCACGTGCTTCTCAACCGGATATGGGATGTGCTTCTCAACCGGATAAGGTACGGCTACGTTCTTCACAACCGTCACCGTCTTCACGTGATGCTCGCCCTCGTAACCACCCCCGTAGCCACCGTCCGAGTAGCCACCGCCGAAATCGTAACCACCACCGGACGAGTGAAGACCGTGCGCGGCTCCACCACCCACGTCGTAGCCACCTACGTCGTATCCGTAACCGTAACCCAGTCCCAGGATTCCACGTTTGTCCTGTTTCTTGGGAGCGTCGGCGGTCTTGCTCTCCTCGTTGGCCTTCTTCTCCTCGCTGGCGAACACCGCTCCGGCCAGGAGCGCCACCAGCGCCAGGTAAAACTGAAAGGACCGAAGAACAAAATGTCATGAGTTCGGGAGTATCTTCTCGCTGTGGGACGATAAACGGATATGCGCAAAAATCGGGGCCGAGAGGGGGGACTTGACCGAGACTTGACCCTGCGGGGGGTTGAACGTTCGCGAACTACCGACAAATACCCGATCCTACGAATAAAGGGAACACTTTTTTCGATTGTTTGCGCGACGAACTCGAAGCAGATCGGTCTCGAGGGCGGCAGGAGAGAACCGGAAATTACAGTAGTCCAAGGAAGAGCGAAGCACACGGAGCTTTTGCGGCAGTGAATTCGCGAATGTAAGAGCCCTTGCGGAATTACGACGATTGAACAGTTTTGAGAGTCTTGGGCCCGAATTTTCGCGATAAATCTGGACGATCTTAACGCTGCGGAAGAGCGGTCTCTTGCGACTTGTGTTATGTATTCGCTGAACGTACCAAGCTCCTCATTTTTGCTTTCGCGATGTTCCGGGTACGTCCAGAAGTGAACTGGATGCTGATTGCCGGTCGTTCGGGGCCTTATATACACGGCACACTTTCGCCTTCTCGATGCGGGCCCAGGCGCCGCGTACCCCCGCCGTTCTTTGTTCGTACCACCGATTCCTGTTTATGTGACCAACACATGAGAGATCTATATACACACGACCCACCACCGTTCGTCCACCACTCCCCCTTGGGACATGCGGCTACTCGTCACGATTCTCCGACTCGATTTCGTGCCCTGTTCCTTTTCCAACGTAACCGCGCGCGGTCTTACATACACTCTATGATGTATGGACTCTTATGCAGAAACCCATGCACTCGCAAATATCTATATGTATAAATCCATCGAACCAAGGTTATAGCCAATCAATCTCGATTCATCATTCATGAAAGGTCGCATATTGTTCCAATGAGAAATTCGAATTACCTAAAGGTGAAACAAAATTTCTTCATTTCCGTCAGAAACTTTTTGTGGTATGTATATACTGACGTGATGTGCCCTATCGACAATTGCAGGAATTGGTTTGGGCTTTTTGTTTTTAACTATATAGTTTTGTTTATCAAGCTATATAGTTTTTTACTATATAGTTTTTTTTTAACCGGATCAATAAAAGTTATCATTTGTAGAAATGGCATGCGAAAAACCAAAAGCAGATGATTTTTATCTCGAAAACCGTGGGACTTTTACTAAACTGAATTTCCAGTATATAGTAGGAGATGATCTGCCCTATCGACAGTTGCATGAATTTGTTTGGGCTTTTTGTTTTCAACTATATAGTTGAAAACAACTATATTTTTAAACTGTATAGTAGAAAACAACTATATTTTTCAACTGTATAGTAGAAAACAACTATATTTTTCAACTATATAGTTGAAAACAACTATATTTTTCAACTATATAGTTGAAAACAACTATATTTTTCAACTATATAGTTGAAAACAACTATATTTTTCAACTATATAGTTGGAAACAACTATATTTTTCAACTATATAGTTGGAAACAACTATATTTTTCAACTATATAGTTGAAAACAACTATATTTTTTCAACTATATAGTTGAAAACAACTATTTTTTTTCCACTTGTTGTTTCAACTTATAGTTGTTTTCAACTATATAGTTGAAAACAATTATATTTTTCAACGATATGGTTGAAAAAATCCCAAACAAGTTCTTGCAACTGTCGATATGGCAGATCATGTCTTACTATATTCTGGAATTTCAGTTTAGTAAAAGTCACACGGTTTTCGAGATAAAAACCAGCTGCTTTTGGTTTTTCGCATGCTATTTCTGCAAATGATAACTTTTTTGACCGGGCTTTTTTAAAAATACTCTTGGTTATTTGTTTTATGTAGAAAAGTCTTCGTTTGAACCTTAGATCTAAAGGAAACTTTATGAGAAAGATCTTATGCAGAATTTTGATACAAACCAATTCACTTTGAACATCTGACTTTGCTAGTCTGCGGTGTAAAAAAATGTACTACGCATATCGTGCCAATTGCTTTAAGAAGTTGCTTAGTTATTTTCGATTCATGTCAATTTGCATAAATGGCATGCGAAAAACCAAAAGCAGATGATTTTTTTTTAATAACATAAAGCCCAAAATCTCGAAAACCGGAGGCCTTTTACGAAACTGAAATTCCAGCATATAGTAAGACATGATTTGACCTATCGACAGTTGATGGATTGTCCATTCATGACAGGATATCCTATATACAGGGTGGTTCGAAAAGTGACGTCCGAAATGAAAATCGAGATATCTCGTATCAATACCTATCCGAAGCACCCCCATGTAGGGCAAACCGATTAGTCAATGGGAGAAAGCTGATATATATTTAAAATAAGCAATGAATATGAATTGTCAATTAAAACTGGAAACACTATAATTTTTTTTTTAATTTCAGGTGTCGTTTAAACTAATTTCTCAGTTTAATATTGAATTTTGACGCCACACGAAATTTTTCTAGTTTGTGGTAGTTGTAAGCCGCGCAACTTGGTTACGATACAGCTGTGAACAGTAGGTATTCTAAAGGCGATGACAAAAGTTTTTATGAGTTTTGAGGATACGTATTACCTTGTCACGTAAGATAGAATCAATCTTTGATTTTTTGCAAATTTTTAAAATATATTCGTAATGGTAGGCCTGAATTAAACATGTTTATTGACTGACGCTGTATTCTAACCTCTTTCCAATCAATGGACATACGGGCTCTGTTCTGATAATTCTCAAAGCAGAGTAGAAAATTCGGCTGATCTGCTGAAAATTCCTAAATTAATTACCTCTAAGTGAAGAAAATGTACATTTCATGAAATGTTGTCATAAAATCATGTTGTTCGTTTTTTTAATCGTGACAAAACACAATTTTCCATTTCTCTGTCGAAACAACCTTAGGAGTTTTTTGAGAATGTCACGTCAAGATGCAAAAAAGGCTTGTGTATTTTCGACGAAATCGTAATAACAAATATAATACTCATATTTATAAGAATATTCCAATTTTTGTGTCACACAGTGATCTCCAAATCTAGCATTTAATAAAAATAAATATTAAATCGTTATGCTTTACCGCGTTCATCTACACTATACGTCCACTTACTGATTGTCGAGTGTCATTATACTAGCAATTTCGTTCATTCACTGACAATTTAGTCATTTCGCTACGTAGTTATAAATTCCTCCAATATTATTCGTTGCAATTACTTCGAATATTTTTTTCTTCTACTACCAGAATAATATCTCATGTTAGTTATAGCAATTAAAAAATTAGTCTTCATAATATTTTCGTTTCACAATACATCTGAATCCTACAGTGTCGTCATTTTTCCATTCACTGATCGGTTTTTCCCTATGTTCTACGATCATTTATAGTTTTCGAGAGAAAAGCATTCTTAAATTTTTTCGCATTTTCCTGTAGCATAGATTTTCACTTTTGTTGTCTTTTGTAAATGTAGTTTCTTCCTAGAAGTGTTTTTAAGCAATTGACAGTCATTAAGACTACTATGTGTATTTTTTTAATCACCGGAACTGTGCCTGTTCCTCTCAATCCTATTTTACAAACTTTTCATCAAAATCCAAGGCATTCACGTCAGTGCTTAGTTGGTCATCTATTCACTGCTCAAAAGTGCACTTAATATCGACAACGCGAGTAAAAAAATCGCGGAAAAGTAAATACACAATAGAGACAAATAAAAAATTGCTTTTTTTTTCTCGAAAACTAAAAATGATTGTAGAACATACATGGGACTCGGATAGGCATTGGACACGAGGCATCTTGCCCTTTTGGACGTCACCCTTCGGGCGACCCTGTATATGCATTTGTTTGGGTTTGTTCGAGTTATATATTAATCAGCCGGATAAACATTGTGTCAAATCAGTCTGAATTCACCGTACAGAACAAATTGTACTCCTCGTCCTGCCATCAACGTTTCTCGTCCCTGCATCGATGCGACTGCCGTAACGACCAAATTTAAAAAAAAATGAATTTTTTCTAACCTACATTCCGCTGTACGGGTCTTTCCCCTTACTACAATCCTCATCGTCATCCCCTTAAAAAAAAAGTAGAAAATTCTATGCACCCGCACCACGTAAGGTGAATTTACGCCCTTCTGCTTGTCAGCGGTCGATATACGCCGAATGTGTAAGATCGAGACGTAATTTTCGACGCGAGATGGGCGCGCGCGCGCGCAGCGGCGTTCAGAAGTATCGAGCGGTCGGTTTATTACGTAAAGGACGCGAAGTGCCTCTTGCCGACGTCGTGAGACATGAAAAGAGAGAGAGAGAGAGAGAGAGAGAGAGAGAGAGAGAGAGAGAGGGAGAAATGCGTGGAGAAACCTACCTACTTATGTCCGTATCTACTCGTCCGTTACATATGAATTCGTCATCTCCGTTTATTAATTAGTTATTTCTCCTCGACGCACTGGCGTTGCTGGATCGACTTCGATAATTTCGAGGACTCGCGAACGAAAAGCGAAGGTACTTGCGCTCTTGCCTCATAAATATCGATGATTTCTCCGATAGATAGAAATTGATATTTCTCTGGATCTCGATTTAGGGGAAGACAGAGTGCTTGCCAGTGTTTGAAAACAAGGTTGGTGCCGATTTGAGAATCATTGTCTTGCCGATTTTTTTTAAAGCGAGCAGCGGCCAGGACCACTGTAAAGAGGGTTTTTTTAAATCACCGTATGGGTGTCGATTTGGTGACGTTTATTGACCATTAATCGTCTGCTGTATATGAAATAATCGTCTATGCCGCGAACAAACATGATTGGTCGCATTCCGATCGGTAACTCGACCGCGATTGACGACGAGGAATTTGCTCATTCTAATTCCTAAACAGGCGTCTAATTATACTAATTAAATACGTAGTCCATTTAGATAAATATATTAATTGAATAATTAGTACAGTGGGGTGAATATCCTAATTAGATAATCAGTATGTTCCGGTGAATATCCTTGATGAAAAATTGGTGTATTCAAGTGAATATAGTAGTCAAATAATTAGTCTTTGACTAATAGTACTGATAATCTTTACTTAAATTAGTTATAGTCATTATTCTACTAGATTATTAAATACTAAATATAACTACTGAATACTGAACTGCTAAATACTAAATGTAATTACTAAATACTAAATTACTAAATTACTTCCAATCGGTAAATCGACTGCGATCGAAGGCGACGAATTTGTTCATTTTAATTCCTAACCAGGCGTCTAATTACACCAAATAAATAATTAGTATATTTAGGTAAATATACTTAATGAATAAATGGTGCATTCAAGTGAATATAGTAGTCAAAGAATTCGTATATGACTAACAGTACTAATTTAATTTAGTTATAGTAATTATTCTACGAAATTACCAAATACTAAGGCCTAAACTAATTAAGACAAAATATAATGACTAAATGCCAAACTACTAAATGATTAAATACTCAATATAACTACTAAACACTGAACTACTAAATAACTTAATACTAAACGTAAGTACTAAATACAGAACTACTTGATTGCTAATTACTCTACTACTAAATTACTACATACGTCTACTAAATCTAAACTACTGAGTTACTAAATAGTAAATATACTAACTAAATAATTAGTATTTATTTTTGACATACTGAACGTTCATACCAGTCATATCAAGCCTAAATGATATGCTGAGTAAAGCAGATGCTAGAATACGTTTCGGTACGATTTATCACAAGTTCTGTGCGCTTTGAGAAAAAATGAAATCGAAGAGAGCGTTTTCTGTAACGCGGACGTATGCCCGATGCTACGAGGATCGAGATAAATGATCCTGACCTCAGATTTGCAACAACCTAGCTTTCACTTTATTGCCAAATTATCGAACAACTCGATGGATGTGCGTTCTCGTGGGAATCCATGATCTACGCGTTATTGCTGCGCCGAGAAAGAGTGCAGCTCACATCATTAAAAAATCGCACACTATGCTCCTATACGAAATAGTGTCTCGGAATCGGAGTTTTGGGCATATCAGTCACATTACTCAACGAACTAGCCGCGCGAGAGCCGATCGGGCGGTACATCCGCAAAATATGACGCGGTTAAGTCAGAGGTGTAAAATAGGTCGACTCGCTCTGGTAACTTATGCTAAATCTGAAACTATTGCACATTTAAATTACGTAGAACCTCGCGCTTTAACGTCTGCTAATGCGTTACTCGTGCATTTCGTAAGATGAATAAAAAAAATTGCCAATGCAGTCGCAAGTTTATTTTCGATCTTGTGGACATTGGAAAAATGTGAGTCAAGGTTCGTCTATGGTAGATCCGATGGATATCTCATATTGTGGGACGGGCTAGCATTGTACATTTTTACACATTCTGTATTGTTGAACGAGCAAGATCGGTTATGTCTTCGTGTAATTGTAAATTTCATAATGAAGGTTTTTGATGAAGTACCACGACTTTACGTTTTCGAGTACGTGCTTGGCTCGGGTTGAATTTGGGAAAGTTCATTTAGAGAGTTAAATGAACAAATCTTTTTCCACTAATTAATAATCTGATAATGTTGAATCTTGAATTTTTCTCTGATTCAACGCATATCAAAGCAACCATCGTGCTTGGCCGGAAATTAGGTGAAAATTATGATTTTTGAAAAATTAATAAACCTTATTGAAAATTTATCATGGGTTCCTCAAAATATGCACGAAAAGAGTAAAGATTTTTCAAATGAAAAATGGCAGACCATACAAACTCCTTCTGATTGCATTTTTACAATTGTCTGGATCGTGTCTGGGACCAAACACCAAAGGCTTTTTCAATGTAGATATAAAATACTAGGGTAGCATCGAAAACTTTAGCGGAATATTGAAAAATCTTTATGCAATTCACATTTTTTGTGGGTTTTTTTTTTGTACAAAAAATACAAGTGTCCATCCTTTTGAAGAAAATCAATATTTCTCTGAATGCTTGCTACTGGTCTAGCATTTCTTATCTACTATAATAATCGCTCTGGTATTCCGCTCCAAAGTCAATTTCAAAAATTGGGACGCACACTGCGATGGCGTCAGCAAAAAAATTCTAACGTGCTGCCAGATTGCCATTCAGTATTGCAAGCCATCTTAGAAAAACAGCTCCTCTTTTTTTGTATATCTTGAGTAAAGAATGGTAAGTTTTCAAAAAAGGTCATTAATTTTTCAAAAATCCACTTCAAATTCCACTCACATCAGTTTCCAGCACAATGATGTTAATCCTCGAATCTTGATAATTTTCACGCAACATTGCCATATTTATAAATAACATATTAAAATATTTTGAAAATATCATGGCCTTCTCACAAAATATCATCTTGTCCACCGACCATCAGGTGATCCTCCAATTGCTTAAAAAAAGATATCTCCGAGCCAATTTGTCACAGATTGACTGAGAACTTTGTCAGAGCAACAATGATTCAGGAAAAATTCTCAGCCGCAATCGAAGACATTCATCGGCGTCGAATGCCGATTTATTCATGATTTTTTTTTTCAATGAAACATTCGTCAAACATTTTTGAGACTTAGGGTATATTTTATTACTACTTTTGGCTGTTCCATGGTATTTTTTCATTTTTTATTCATCTTAAAAAATAGCGGAGGTATGGCACGGTCTGCTAAACGGTTTGCCGCGGATGTTGTCCGACGGCGTGACGTGTAGCGTCGGCGGCATTAATCTGAAGAAAAACGAACGAATATTTTTCATTTATTAACACTTACATGCAGAATATGAACCACGGAAAAGTCAGAAATGTTGAAAATCGATGAAATGGTACGCTTGAAAAAAAAATATTCAATTTTCCGAAAGAAATGACTACATTTTTTTATTAAAAAATCATTATTTTGTACATTTTCGAAAACATTTAGGTTCATGTTTTAGACAATAAGGTTAGAAAGATTCCTACGAAATTTCATCAGAATCGGCCGATTATTTTTTGAGCTATACGTCACGCCAGTTTCGAAAACGCAGTTTGCAAAACCGTGCCATACCTCCGCCTTTTTCGAAGATTAACAAATTTAAAAAATACCTTGTAACAGCCAAAAGTAGTAATAAAACATACCCTAATTCTAAAAAATGGCAAAGAAATCTTTCCTTTTAAAAAAAATCATGAAAATCAGGAATTGTTTTCCTCGCCGTAATGTAACTCCTCCCTTAAATTACATTTGCGCAAGAAGAGGACACGAGAATCCAGCAACTTTGAGCTTGGAAAATTGATCATTCGTTCGTTTATTTTCTTGCAGAAACTTCGTGGGAGGCGTTTTGCAGTTTCAGCTGTACCGTGGCCTCTGCCAATCGGCCGGCCAACGATTCCCGAACGATCCACGACGACCTCTGCACCGTTGCGATTTCTACAGAAGCCCCGAAGCCGGCCGATCTCTGGGGTAAGTAAACGATCGAGTACAGATTTATGAACGAGTCAAACGACTGCGTATCAATTGGAATTACGCCGCTTTGGTACAGAGCCTACCCCGTGTGTGCATGTTTAAGGGGTAATATCTGTTTGAAATGTAAAAAAAGGGAATTTTCTTTTTTTTTTACGAAACTCCAAAGCTAATTAAAAAATCCTATCAGCCGTTTGTTCATTATATATTGAGGTATACAAAAATATTAATTTTTAATTTCAAAAACAAAATGGCGTACTATAGAACCAACACCATTTTTTTCAAGGTACCAATCGGCACGCAGTAGAAGTGATAAACATCTGCATCTGGAAGTAAATCATTTTTTTCTCATTATCAACATGAGTTTTGTCACAAAAGTACACAGCGAAATTGAAAAATATTTATTTTGCCGAATTTGGCATTATTTTTTAAAAAATTGAATTTTCACCGAAAAAATCGATCGTAATTTATTTATGAATATCGAAATTGTTAATTAACCATTAAAAACCGTGTGTACTTCGGTGAACGATCTATCTGAGAAACTGCAGTTAAAATTTCGAGTCAATCTGATAACAATTGTTTGAGCTCTACTGCGTGCCAATTTCAAAAACATGATTTCGAGAAAAACACTATTGAAAATTAAAAATCATTTATGTGTGTGAAATTTTTTACTTCCCTTTTTGTTCTTATACACTTTATCACCCATTTTTTAAATCATAACGCCAACAAAAATAAACAGAAAACTGTTTACAAATAGCGAATAAACAAACAGTGGCACGTGCTCGCAATGAGAAGCCGAATTTATCATTTCGGAGATATCAGCGGTGTTTCGAAATTCAACTTTTGCAAGTGTTACAAAAATGTATAAAAAAATGCTGATGAATGTTATTCTTGAGATGATTTTACGTCATTTAAGCCCATAAAACAAAACGTTTTTTTGTTCGATCAGGTTTTATCCCTTAACGCAACTCATTTGCCTAATGTCTTGTACCACGTTCTCTTTCTCCCTCGTATCGTCAGACATACGCGAAACTCTCGTAGCATGTAACCGGATTAAAATCTACACTTTAGTTAATTACCGGGTTCTCGTGTATGACGAAGTTGCTAACTATGGCATTTATCGTACGTAAGAATCGTAACGCTATGGAGTATTCGTTGCAGGATTAGCGCAGTTGAAACTCTGGAAAGGCGATGGTGCCGCATGGAAATAACGTTCTCGTAGCGCAATACACTTTTGTACCATTATACCCTTTCCCCTTTCGTCACAAGTCATACGTGTACATGCGCATAATGCGTATAATCATTTCGATGATTTCACGACGTTTCGTACGATATCTGGCGGGACGTACATAGTCACGTGACTTGACTTCCGGTCCTCCAACTTCTTCGCAATTCGTTCGTGATCATCTCAATTATTAATCCAAATTATGAAGAAAAAAAAATTAACTCTTCCACTGATCTTTCTTCTCAAAATGATTTTTACGAATTTAATTAATTGAATTATCCGATTAATAAAGTTACGGGGCTGAAGTCTGCATCGTTGGAATGCAAAGAAAACCGTTTTTTTTAATCACTTCATTTTTTGGGGAATCTAGGCTACGGATATTATTTGAATTTTCTTTCAGTATCCTTATTGGAGATCTGGAAAAAATCAAATCGAAAAAAGAATTTGGCATTCCAACAATGCAAACTTTAATACGCCATTAAAATTTGCATCCTTAATGAAAATCGGTAAAAATCGCTGTCCAATATTCACGACTTTCGGCTACACCTCGGATCTTTTTTTGATCGAACGAAAAAAGATCCACATTTCCGATCTCCCAAAAAATTGTCTCGTATTCAAAATACCGAAAAGAATATTTATATTGTACTATTCTCTAAACATATGAATTATAATTATTCAGTAATTTTTAATTCTATTATAAAGTTAATAGAACTGTCTTCAGGAGCAAAAGAAAAAAATGTGACAAGTGACGCAGCACATTTTGGAGTACGACGGTCATGTAAAGTTTGCGCGAAATACCTTGCATGCCCTATACGTATTATACGCCTGGACGTGTAAATTGTGTGCGCACGTTCCAGAATGTGACGTGGTAATATGCTAGTACAAGTTGGACAGGTGAGAGGGAAATTAGGCTGACCTGTCGGGCCCTCGAGTCGGCTATCGTCTCTCGACGCGAGTTAAAACGGGAAAATTTACGACTCCGAAGTTCCTTCTTCACACAGAAGCACAGAGAACTATCGCAATATTCAACTCATAGTGCCTAATGAACGTTAAAAGTCAATTTAATTCATTGTGAGTGAAATAATCAAGTTTTTACATTTTAAATCAGGATACTGATGACTGTGACCTTTTTAATCAATAAAAGTGACCAATATATTTTTAATTAATTCAATAAATAAAAACGACGATAACATTATAATTTTTTGGAATATCATTTTATTAGAATTTACAAATTCGTCACAAAATTCGCAATTTTTCGTTATCACTGAACAATTGAGACAGGTTTAATATTCGGTTAAAATGAATTAAGACAATTACAAAAGAAACTATTCGTCGATTTTTTTCAATAATATATAACTGCACTAGATATTGACTTGAGACCTTTCAGACGATTCATTTATGATGACTGAAGTGCAATAAGCACGATAAGAATCAGCATGATAAGGAATATAAAAAAATTTCAGTAAGATAAAAAAAATTTTAATGTTCTTTCGGTATTTCATTTCGATTTATTCATTGAAGTACAACATCAACATGATAAAAAACTATTAAAAAATGTCAGCAAGCGAGAAATGTAATATATGTACTTTCGATATTTCATTTTTATTTATTCATCAGCATGGCGAAAATATAAAAAATGTCAGTAGGATAGAAATTTTTAAAATATACTTTCGATATTTCATTGTGATTCATACTCAGTTGATCAACCTGAGTAGGTTGATCAACGAAGTCCGATTTCCTTTGCCCAGGTTCAATTTTGATCACATAAAGAGCAAATGGCAAATGGGGTAATCAATCAAACATCATTGGCTGATGTGCTAATTTTTTTTCTCGACCCGGATTTTTTTCTATTAACTCCTCGGCCTTTTTTATATCAATCTTCTTTCACTTGTCCATAATAGTCTATAAATTAGCGCGGATGTTCGTACGTGATTCTTACACAATTGTTTCACGAGATTCGCCATGGCGAATCGCGGATCCTGAAACTTTTGACTCATTACGATTCAAGGGTAGCCGGTCGCCCAAACGAATGTCCATATAAGTGATCACTCGCTTGATTCTTGCGACGTTTTTAGCGATGTTTCGGGATAGCAGCTGTTGTAAACCAATATTGTTGGAATTTTTATAGTTTTAGTTCTCGTCTTTTGACCTCACCATATACGTTTGGGTTTTATATGTTTCTTTACTTCCCGTCCATCGGAGCACAAATTTTAATCATACTCCAATTTTTAAACCTTGGCATATGTGTCCTATATATATATATATATATTTCTTATTTCGTACGTAAATAACCGCAACTATTTTATTGTATAATATACATAGATTCTGAAATCAAAACTGAATAATATTTGTAAATGTTATTCAAAGGAAGACATCACTTCGACAGGCCGAAAAAAGGATTTTTCGAATTTTTCTTTGTCTACTAGATTATTTATTTGGGATTTGGAAAAAATATACGTTATTAAACATACATTCAACTTATGGCGTGTAAATTTTTATTTAAGAAAATTAACAGTTGTCTACTTCATTAAAGCCTCTGTATAAAAAATGTGGTCCAACGGCGCCATCGATAAGTTGAGGAGTGGTTGGTCTGAAAAATATAAATAAAAAGTTTTATAATCTTCAAAGAAGTAGTTCTCGCTATAAGGGCCGTAAAAAAAGTGTAATTTCGGCGAAATTTTAAATTATTAACAAAACGAAATTAAACAATTAAAACGACTAGGTACAATGATAGATACTGCAACTATGGAAATTTTGGTTTTTAAAAATTGGAAATCGGACAATTATAGCTGAAATTGGATATTATGGGAAAAAACACGATCGAACGTTTTAATATTCGTAAATCGTTGCATTACCTGCTCTCACTGAAGCGTCTGCAACGTGGTCAATTTTCAATATTTAGACTTGATTCTTTTTTCACATATTCTTAAATGTGTATTCTTTAAGAAAATGCAAAAAAATAGATTTTTTTACCCGTCACAGCGGTGTCCCGCTTTGAAATTCGTCTTGACGTCTGGATTACGGTATATTAAGTCGCGAAATATTTCACTTCTGGCATATTCGCGTAATATTAAGGGATCATCGGTGGTCAAACAAAAACATTCTTTATGATAACAAATAAAAAATATTACTTTTAAGAAAAAATGAAAAATAAATGAATAGCCTGTGTAAAAAACAAGTTATTTTTTTACCACACGTTATTCATTTTTTTTGCCAGTACGTGGCGTCGAGACGTTACTGCGTCTTTCATTTTGCTTCGTTATTTCTCATTGAGTGTCAGCTTAATTATCTTGACGAATGTATGTACGTGAATATTTTGTAGTCTCTTAGTGCGTATTACATTATATATATATATATATATATATATATATATATATATATATATATATATACATATATATATATATATATATATATATATATATATATATATATATATATATATAAGCCTTTATGGATTTCCACGCCTCCCGTAACGATCTGTCGACACGTAATCGCGTAACAAATAAATATGTACACGTATAACAGAGCACACAAGGGGATGCCTCGTGGGTACGTTAATCTTGCTTCTACGTATTACTATAATTATCCCTCGGGTATTGTTTTACGTATTTTTCATTATTACGCATTTTTAACGCATCTATGAAATTGCCTTCTCTCCGGGTCTTACGCGGCTCTTTCTCTTCTCGTCGTTTGGAAAATAATCGTTTTCCCGCCGATTTCATCATTATATTGTATTTCATATGCATACCATTTGCTGCAAATGTGAACCGGAGGAAACATCTGAAATCGCTGAGTTTCTTGAAATTTAAGATGCACGTGATAGGATGAACAAAATATTGGCAATGCCTGGCTGACAGTGATTAAGAACCTTTATTTTCTTGTGTGCAATAATTCTGTCCGATTGGACGTACGAATTGTTCATGTTGTACGAACAGTAGTCGTTTGGAGTGTAAAAAGCTTTTGTGCTTTTTTTTCTCTGGCCCTCCGCCGTAGATGGAAAGAAAAACATTCTACTTATGGTAAATTACTCACAGCTTGAATGAGCATAATTAGAATAGGGGTCCAAATTGCCACTAATTTGCCCACTTACACGTAAATTCGAAATATTATACGTGCACGCACACACACACACACAGAGGATTGTATCACCTTTCGTTTTCATTTCCTAACAGAGTACGATTCTCGTATAAGATTCTCATATAAATTCTTTCCCATCCGAGCAATGCACCGTGAGCGAAAGAATTCGTACTCCTTGCTGCTCTTGTGCGGCCGATATTACATACACACAGGCTACTGACAATCATAAGAGCTTAAAGGTGAGAGACTGTAACGTTCCACATTGCGCGGAGAGGTCTTTTCATCTTCGGGTACTTTGCGCGTAATAGACACCGACTTGACGACGATGTGCAATGCTCCAGTGAACCCAGTAATCCGGACACCACGATAAAACGCTTATATTCTCTCACGTACACGCATATTTTTCTCTCAACGATTCATGCATCATCACGCGCTCGGATATATCGCGTGCGCAATGATAATTGATTCGCGCAACGTGCGTTCCCGTTGGAGGCATTCCCGATCAGCTTTGTGAGAATTGTACGGAACGAAGGTAATTGCTCCGAATATTTGATGAAATTGAAATTCGACGAGTGGTATTTTCATTGTACTCGCCGTGGAGAAATTGTCGTAGGGATTCAATTGGACTCGCGTACTTTTTCGCACTTCCTGGTAGGGATCGAATGGACCCCTGATTCTAATTAGGATTCTCACACTATCGAACGGAATTCGATAGGATTTTTTATGGAGCCCCTCGCATTCCGCATGTTGAATTTTCTAAACGAAATTTATAGGTATCAAAATGAGTGGATCTTTGAAAAACTCTATTAGAGTTCCGTACATATGACCAATTAACATTTTTTTAAACTATATCATTCTTAGGTAATGAATGTTTCTGTCTCAGTTGCGAGGTAGTACTAAACTGAAACCATATGGGGTGATGATAGCTAAAGAAAGCTTTGTATACTCCTGCTGTAAGCTAATGATGAAAATATATAAAACGATTGTTATTTAAATATTTGAAATACCAAATTACTTATTCTTGGAGTCGGTACCAGCTAATTGCCAATTTTGTCACATTTTTCGCAGAAAAAAACGAGGCAAAGAAAAATAAATGTAATATACGATATACAGTCTTTTTTAAATTTGAAATCTCTTTTATTTTGTGACGTCAATCTCTCGCTCTTGACTGGCACCGACTCCAAAAATAAGTCATTTGGTATTGTAAATATTTGAATAACAATAACTTTATATATTTTCGTTGCAAATTTATTGTATTATGTACACGATAAATTAGTATATATACTACATTATGAATCAGCGTTTTCCGTATTTGTTGTTTAAATACAGTATATGGTACATAATATTCAGAAATTCCAAATTCCTAACTAGTATAGTTTTTGAGATAGACCCCGTAACAGAAATGGTCTAAAGCTGACAACTTCGACGGTCCCCCATTTCTTTATATTTGAAGATAAAAAAGAAAAAAATAAGTTTGTACTCCTGTCACTCAATGAGCTTTGGACAATGACACCCCGCATGCCAAGGTAAGACATTTTTTTCTGCTCCATTTTCATGTACCCCCATGCAAAATAGTTTCATTGAATTTCTAATTCAATATTCGGTTTTGAGTCAACATTCTACACAAAATAGTCAAATTTTAGGTCGGTAACTCATTCCGTTTACGAGATAGGGACCCGTAACATACGGACGGACAGCAGAGTGATAGCAATGGGGCTCCGTTTTGCCCTTGGCAAAGGGAAAACGAATTTATACTTTTTAGGGTTTCGTGCCCATGGGCTAAAAAGTATAAATCTTTTGTCAAAAAAGTATAAATCGCTTAAAAAACGGTGTCTTAAAAATCAATTTGAATCACGTCACTCAAAATCCACTTTAATTGCCGTTTGTTATTTATTTGACTGCACTTTAAAATATCACCACACACTTACCTGCTCACGTATTACAGATCACCTTTTAACAAGCCGAGTTTTTTTTGTGATTTTTCACATATTTTCGATTCGAACGGGGTGAGAATTCTTAAACGGCGTTCATTGGAGAACAGTGCAGAATCCAATTGGATCCCAATGAGGAATCCCTATGTGCGGTGCCCCTAAAAAATTCCTATAGAGATGTGGACGCATTTCGGGACTCGCCAACAAATCTGTCCACGAGATGACGAGAGAGAATTTTTTCGGAATTCAATAAATTCCGGTTGAGAATTTCGAATAAAAAATTTATATGTTAACTTTTTTTTACCAAGCTTTTATTCAATGTACTAAAAAGTAGAAAATAATATTCTTACCAAGTCACCTAAATGTGACTATAAATAAAAGCTTGTGACGTTCAACTTCGTGAATGTTTATAAAATTTGATGAATTTTGTGACAGGTAGCATCTATCACAGATATTGGCTCACCACCTTTTGTCCCTTACCTTTTAACCTATTTTACCTATTGGACCCTTTTAGCGATTGTGTGATCCGAGACCACTTAGAGCCAATTCATATATTTCATGCACTTTTCATGTATTGTCACCTCTAAAATGCATGTTTGCAAAATTTCAGAGCTCTAAGTAGTCCGGAAGTGGGTGAAACCTTAATTTTCCATTTTGCATCTCACAGAAAGTCGTTGTTTATTGTCTTTTAGTTGAATCAGGCATTGTCACCTCGTAGATGCATCTTTGTGAAATTTCAAAGCTCCAAGTAGTCGGGTAGTGGGTGAAATGTCCACTTTCCGTTTTGCATCTCACAGAAAGTCAAGTTACATTTTTATTTATTTTGTTTCAAGTTGAATCATGCATTGTCACCTCTTAGATGCATGTTTGCAAAATTTCAGAGCTCCAAGTAGTCGGGAAGTAGGTGAAATGTCGATTTTCCATTTTGCATCTCACAGAAAGTCAAGTTATTTATTTATTTTTAAGTTAAATCGTACATTGTCAACCCTTAGATGCATATTTGCAAAATTTCAGAGCTCTAAATAGTCGGGTAGTTGATGAAATATCGATTTTCCGTTTTGCATCTCACACCAAGTCAAGTTAAATAAAAGCTCGTTAGATTTTCAAACCAAGTCGATCTGAGGACTGCCCAAAAAAAGTCTCTACCCGTCGAATATGGAATTTCCATTCCCTGGTCCACCGTAAGAGATGCTATGACGAACGAGTCAGCTTTGCCTTCATTGACTCGCCATTCAGCGAGTGTGTCAATTAATTGGCTAATTACGAATGATATTCGTTCGTCGAGGATTTCCGAGGGAATCGGGAGAGTCTGATCGATTCGCGCAGCGCGTTAAATGAGGTATTTTATTCTCCTCACCTCGTTCAACACAGAGTCATTACGATCCGTCGTATACGAGCAACCCGCGAGCAGAGCCTGGGTATTCGCTCGTTACACTCTCGCGTTCGTCCACAGATTGCGGTGATGCAACTCGTGTGCACGCTCTGTGTCACTCCGCAATCCACGTGTATACGTATATTTTAACGTATGTACGCGTGCATTTATAGAGTATGCAGACGTTGCATTTAGTAGGGCGATCGTTCCACCGTAACGGAAGGCAAAAGTTTTCCATCGTCTCGGAGGCCAGGTACCGTTCTCAGTCCCTAACACATACCGCCTCGCTACGTCTCCGCACCAATCGGCTTCAATATGGTGCGCTACGATATTACGACTTTTACGTGACAAAGTAATATCCTTGAATTGCACAATTTTCGAGAGGCCAATTCACTACGTTTGAAGGATCTTTGACGGTCTGAGCAGAGGTTGGGTTGATCAGCAAGAGAAGTAGACAAATTAATATTTCAATTAAATCAAACAATTGATATCGAAGTCAAATTTATACGACCGGGGATTTCGTGTCGTGAAATTGAAAATTGGCGTAATTTCTTAGGAGTTCAATTCGAAAAACATTTGCACGAGGGGTAAGACCACTGTGAATGTCTGAAATTAGGGGATTTTTCACGATTTTTTGTTGTTGTTGGAAGGACTAGTAAGAGGACAATAATATTCGAGGATGTTATTAGTTATATCTTAGAGTGAAGGAAAAAAAATTATATAAAAAAATTATACAAAATGGTGACGCTGGAGACGTTCTCGTTGGAAAAAAATGTTAAAAATTCTGTTAATTTACATAAGTATTGCTAGAGAAATACGTAGGAGTTTTTGAAAATGTTAATTTTTGTGTAGTTGGCAAGCATTTAAAGTACAAACTCAATTTTCGACGAAAAAAACGACAATAATTTGTTAATAAATAATGTTATAATTAACTCATGGAAAATCCCGTACGTATCTCTCTTCGGAATGTTATTTTAAAGATGTGCTCAACATTTTGGGTGAATAGAATGAAAATTGTTGGAGTTATGTTGCGTGCCGGTTTGAAAATTTGTGTTACGAGAAAAACGGTCGACGCCTCGCCAATGGGCCAGCCAATGCCACCGCAGACTCACATGGGCCTGCGGGCCTTACTTTTACAGGTACCAAACTTTTTTCCCCTTAATCTAGATGGTTCAAAGCACCTCTTAAGCCAATACATTTTTTTGTTGAAAATTCTACATTGGTAGAATTCCCTCAACCCTTATTCGGCACACTGGGGTGGTTTACACCCCACGACATTCGCAATTTCCATTTTTATTCTCGGAATTTTAATTTATTTAACGTACTCAAATTTTCGGCTGTACACTAATTTGAAAAAGAAGCTTTCAAGAAGTCCCAAAAAAACTAAGGTTAAAAATATTAAATAGTTTATTTATAATATTGGTTTTTGTCGCCGGGGTGCAAACATTAACATTAACCCTTATTCGGCACACTGGGGGGGGGGGGGGTTTGCACCCCACGACATTCGCAATCTTCATTTTTTTCGCAATTTTAATTTTTTAACGTACTCAAATTTTCTGCAATATAACCTACACTACTTTGCAAAAGAAGTTTTCAAGAAGTCCCAAACAAAATTCAAGTAAAAATATTAAATAGTTCATTGAAAATAACGGTTTTTGTCGCCGGGGTGCAAACAACCCCAGCGTACCGAGTACGTCTCTCCACTGACGTGTGCTGAATAAGGGTTAAGGGGGCAGATACCTTTAGGCGAGGAAGCAATTTGCTGATTTTCATGATTTTTTTTAAAGGAAAGATTTCTTGACTATTTTTGAGTCTTAGGGTACGGTATATCACTACTTTTGGTTGCTACTATGTATTTTTATTTATTTATTAATCTTCAAAAATAGTGTAGGTGTGGTAGACTGCGTTTCCAAAACTGGCATGACGTATAGCTTTAAAACTAACCGACAAATTATGATGAAATTTCGTATAAATGTTTCGAACTTTATTCTCTAAAACATGACCATAAATGTTTACGAAAATTAAAGAAAAGAAAGAGTTTTTCATTTCGAAATGTAGCCATTTTTTTCTGAAAATTCAATCTTCTTGCTTCAACGCGTGCCATTTCATCGATCTCCAACATTTCTCAGTTTTTCTTGGTTCATATTCCGCGTATGATTGTTAACGAAAAAAAAAACTTCGTTGCTTTCTTTCGGATTAATGCAGCCGACGCGACGTGTCACGCCGTCTGGCAACATCCGCCGCAACCCATTTCGAATACCGTGCTATACATCCGCCCTTTTTAAAGAATAATAAAAAAAATTACCATGTAACAGCCAATAGTAGTATTAAAACAAACGCTACGTCTCAAAAATTGTTTAAAAAAGTCTGTGCTTTTAACAAAAATCATAAAAGTCAGAAAATGTTTCCTCGCCTAAAGGTATCTCCCCCCTTAAGACAATTAATTCTCGTTAAGAAAGAAATGCATATTCATTTATTTTATTTCTCAACGTTCCTTTATTGTCGCGCTTTCTTGCAATCGTTAACAATTTTTTCGGATAAATTCAACTCGTTTGTAAGAAATTTCTCGACGTAAGGTATTTTTATATCGACACTCTCCAATCACAAGGACACGGATATGCGTAGGCGTATGGACGGGGCAACCACCTCAGATTTTTACACGCAGCGGAATATAAATGAGTTCATAAATTTATGCGACATTATATGCAAATGTTTATGCAGAAAACACGTTCCAAATTTTCTACGTTCGGCCGTTGCTCTTCGTTTCTCATCCACGTTGCAGTTTCATGCCTCGTAGCACATGGATCATTTCCAAGTTGCCCACGGTCCACGTAACATTTATTTTTTCCTTCCTTTTATTTTCTCGTCCAAACGGTTTAATTACCGGACGTGGCGTTGACAGCTGTGCGAGCACTCGTGTTTTCCGAAAACGAGAAATTTGGTCCTTAGCTTCGAGAACGGTCCGCAGCTTTGCCAGAAAATTATTGTCATCAGTTTTTTAATTACACAACTCGTTTCCATTAGAGGCTGAATAAAAGGTTGGAATTTATTATTATATTAATGAATATATGAATTAGTAATCAAATTCAATGAAAATAAATAAATAAATTGAATGAAAACTGATAATTTAGTTTAATAAAAGTTAATGATTAAATCGAATGAAAATTAAAAATGTTATTCAGATATAATTGAAACGCCCATACCGCTAATTAATTTGGAATTTCGTGTACCCATGTATTTTTACTCACTGGTCACGAATACGATAGTGAAGACACCCGCAAATTTGATTTTTAAGGTCTAAACTCACAAAACTGATTTTGTAAAAGTTTTTCTATTTTATTTTAATGAATGTTGATCTTAGAGAAAAATGTTTCCAACAAATGTTGTAGTCTATAGAAACATTGATCTTTTATGTTCTATACAGGTTTTGTCTAAAACCATTCTGTTTCGAGAAAAATGGGATAATGCTCCAATATGTAAATTTTGCTAAACACCATTAGTTTCGATATTATCTACTAACGCACTTTACCACGTGAACGTTGAAGCTTAGCCTTTGAAGTGCACTTTTTCCTTCAAACCCTAACAAACCCAAATAAAAAAAGCAAAAAATAAGCATGATCTTTAAGAACCTACACCCTTGAACTCCAACTACACCCTTTAATTCAATAAAAATGAATAATAAAACAAAATCAACATCAATAATCAAATTCCATCAAAATTAATAATACAACAAAATAAACATTAATAATCAAATTCCATCGAAATTAATCATAGAACAAAATAAACACTAATAATCAAATTCAATAAAAATTAATAATATAATTCAAGATATATTTTTAACTTGAATGATTTAAATCTAATTATTAATGAAATTTCCGAATAATTTCGATACCCAAATTATCGTCCCAAATTGTCCTCGATTTCTGCTCAATTTGTCCGATCAGTTTTTAATCGTACGAACATTTCTCACGAAAGTAAATTCATCAAACATACCCATGCAGAAATTTTTTGGGGACTCCCCAGATCCTACCAGATCCCTATGGGGATTTGATAGGGACGCCCCAAGTAAGGAGTCCACACTGGAATCCAAATAGATTTGTTGGGGATTCCCCAGGTTCTACCAGATCCTTATGGGGATTTGATATGGACACCCCAGGTAGGGAGACCACATTGGAATCCAAATGGATCCTGGGCTGTTTCCAGATTAACGTGGTTTGAGAATTTTTTACTAGAAATTATATAAAATAGGATTTCGCGACGCTCTGTAAAAAAATTATTCTTTGATGGTCCCGTGCACAGATTTGCTTAGGAGTTTCAAGATGCACCAACGTGTTTCTAGGAATTTGTTAGGATATCGAATAATACAATATATAATTATATTCTTTAGTAACTTCTTTACTTTAGTGCTTACCCATATTGTATATTTATAGTTTGTTATGGGCTAGTATTTTTTATACGAATAAAAAAGCTTGTTATAAATTTTAATATGCACACTTTTTTAATTTTTAATACTTGTGCGCATAAAAATTTGTTTTGGACGTGACGGCAATCGGGTTACGATTGCGTCTGCGGTTTATCGCTGTGGGTGTGGAGTTTTGTTAGAGCGGCTTAAATGAGGTTTTAAAAGAAAATTAAATGTAAGTATGAAATCATATTTTTATAAACATGATATCTATTACACATTCGGTTAAGTTTGTAGCCCGTAACATCAATTTCCACCCGACCCGGTGGATTTTTCATCGGGATCCAATAGGGATTCCCCATCGGGATCTAACAGGGATTCCTTGTCGGGAGCCAATAGGAATTCCCTATCGGGATCCAATAAGGATTCAGAAAATCGCTTCCGACAAAAGAAAGACGTCGGGCGATAGAACATAAGCGGCGCAGGGTACATATATATTCGTGTCGTCGTTGAAAAGCGCGCGACGATCGAGTTACTGCGCAATCGCGATCGTAAAATTTATTTACTCCAAACACGCATTAATGTTTGTTACATTCCAATGATGCAAGCATCAACCTTATTAAAGTGTTTAAATTTTATATAATATGAAAAGTATTCAAAGAATATCCCGCCCATAACTGCACAAGTATTTTTGCTTAATAATAGTATAAAAAGTGTATAAAAACTACGTTACAGCATAAGAAGTATTTAAAGTATTTTTAAAAAGTTCATAAAATATAAAAAGTACTCGAAGATATAGATATAAGATATAAGTATTCGAAGAATACTATACAAAGCACTATAAATATTCAGTATGGGTAAACAATTTAAAAAAAAACAAAATAAGTATATTGTGGTATTCGATATGTACTCCTTTGTAAACAATAAATTGATCTCTTTAGTGTATCGATGCTTTTATTTTTTGTAGCATTTTGGGCTTACAGAATGCGATATGATCGATCAAGCACCGTATCGGATTCCGTTCAATACTGTGGGGAAGCTTTAAGATTCTTACATTGGATTCCGATGGGAAATCCCTATTGGATCCTAATAGGGAATCCCTGTGGAATCCCTATGGAATCCCGATAGGAATCCCTACTGGATCCCGATGGGAATCCCTTTTGGATCCCGATGGGAATCCCTTTTGGATCCCGATGGGGAGTCCCTCTTGGAATCCAATGTACGAGCGTGACGTTTCCTGATAGGGATCCAATGGGGTGTCCCGTTGGATCCCTATCAGGGAGTAGGGAGAAGTAGGGGAATCCTATAGGATTCCAAACACAATTTCTACCTGGGTATAATCGCCATACGTGCATCACGGGATTTAAAATGTTTACGTCGTGCGGAACGATGCCATGCGAGAACAATTACCGTTGCGTGAAAACAAAAGTGATCTCACTCTTCAGGCGGACAGATTGTTGGCAACCTCTCTTAGAAACGTTCGATCTATAAAAGTCGGATTATCATCGCTCGAGCGGGACCTTCTTCTCCGTGCCTCGACCATACATCATCCATTCACGGTCTCCTTTCGCTTTTTATCAGCTTTCAATGAATTCCCGTCCATGCGGAGGGTCTCGAGGAAGCGAAAAAAAAGTGCAGAGAGGAGGCATCGACCGGGAGACGAGGGAAAAAAACGCAAAAGTAAATTCCCGAACGGGAAACACACTTGTCACGACACGGTTGGCCAAAGTTTCGTTACTTGGCGCGGAAAGTGGCGAGGAAAATTCATCGTTCGATATTTTTATCCTCGTGACTATATTTGTACATTATATCGCGTCGAAAGAAGGAAAAAAAAGGGGAAAAGCAAGAAATAAAGCCTCGATCGTGCACGTCACGCGACATCACACACTGGAAAAGCCATAAAGAGAGCTCGGACGTGGTAAACACGTATACGTAACTTTGCCGCTGCATGTATGGCCGAGTAAAATGCGTCCAGTGTATTTTGTAGTCGTGTAAACGTCACTGGGGGATGTGTGCGTTTAAACGGAGGATATTCGCCGCATAGGTGTGCCGATGCGTGGTCTCGATACCGGCCTGTTACTTGCACACTTTTCCTGCAATAGAACGCACGACGATCGTAAACTCTCCCTAGTTGAGGGATCATCACCGTGTAACGGATCGAAAAATTGCTGATTTTCGCGATTTCTTTTTTTCGGTGGCTAAAATCCGCCAATCAGTCTGATTTTTTTAGATCAAATTCAAACACTCGTGACGAACGGGAAATACATTTTTCAACTTTTATTTTTATTTTATTTTTACATTTTTTGAACGGTTGAAAATGTCTCCGAAAAAAGGATCCCTCACAGTGTAACATTTGTAAAATTTGTTCACAGAAAAAAGATCACAGAAAGAGTTGTACACATTAAAAAAAAAAAAATGTTGAAGCTTATTCTATCGAAAGAAATTGAGGGATCGTCACAGTGTAACGAATCGAACAATAGCTGATTTTCGCGTTTTTTCGATGGTGAAAATTCGCTAATCAGTCTGGTTTTTTAGGTCAAATTCAAGCACTTTCGAAGAATAGAAAATAATTGGTCTAACCTGTATATATATATATATATTTGATATTTTTTAAACCGTTGAAAATATGTTCGAAAAAAGGAGTCCTCACAGTGTGCACCCTTGTGGCGGTAAATATTATCTGAAACAAAATTTATAAAAAGATTATTAATCAGTTTGGAAGCCGCTATCTTGCTATGGAGGTTTTTTTAAATCAAAATTGACAAAATGGCGGCGATTTGAAAAAAAAAACGTATTGAATTTAGCTTATTTTTTCGACAGTGTTTTGTTTTAAAAAAATATGAAGAATAAAAAACGATTCCATAGCAAGATAAAGAATGGTGTGAAGAATGTTGTGTCAAAATTTGAGACGGATAGCTTGAAAACTCTTCCTTTAAGAGCGTACACCGTTTTGAAAAAAGACATTTCGAGAAAAATGCATTTGAAGTTACAATTCCGGAATTTTCATATAAATTGTCTACTTCCGTTTATGTAAGTATATGAACATCATCTTTATAGCCGTCTATACTATCGGATAATGCAAATAAAATCGGTTTTTTTGAAAATTTGACACTGTGATCATCCCTTAAGGTAGGAGCCTGAATTACGAGGACCAAAAACGCGTTTTTTCGGGAATTGTTTTAGCAGGGCAAAAAACAAGTGTGTCCAGTAAACATTGAGGTATCTTTTCCCGGATATTTAGAATGTATAAAAAAAAAATTAACATGAAACGATAACTGACTGCAGACTCATCAGCCTATTCCATGTGCGTCTTGCCACTGCAGTCCCCAATCGGCGGGAAAGATGCAGCTGGTAATTCTTGACTGAAACAAAAAAAAACCAATAAAATTTTCAATTGTCATATATTTTTCTCCTGGGTTAATTAGAAAATAGCTGAAAAAATCGTGAAATTCAAACTTTTCTAAGGTTTGAAAAAAAAGAGTAAAAATACACTTTAACGTCGTATAAAAATGATTTAAAAAGTCTTTTTCAACGACTCCTTAATTCACCTAGGAGAGATTTTCATACTAAAGAAAATAAACTTCGGTTTGATTCAATAGGTCGTTTAGTTTTTTTGCTATCACGCTCGCCAATTTGGAAAAATCGTGAAAATGAAAACTGGAGAAAACGCGCTTCAAACTTTTCAATAGGAGAAAATATCAATATCAAATATCTTCGAAAATATTTACAATTGGCCTCTGTAACTTTGTCAATGTATTCTTGGATAGTTCATCTATCGATTTAAGCAATAAAAAAAAAGTTTTTTCGGATCTTCTAATTCAGGCTCCGGCCTCAAAGAAACACACAACGTCAGGGTGTGTTCCAGCCGTCCCGCCATAATTCGCAGCTCTGTTTTTTCCCTCGCATGTATCGTCTTACGAAAGATTTCTGCGCGTCGTGAATGCAGACACGATTTTTCAAACGTCTTTGCAAATCAAATATCCGGAGGTAAATTCTTGGGCACCCTTTGCGGACAATATGCATCAATGGGGACCGAGCCAGGTGAGGAGAAAAACTCTTCGCTCGCTGAGCAAACGTACCGACTACCCGTTTCGTAACGGGCTGATGGACAGCTGATTGCGAGTGTCTGATCGAATATTTGCATAATATGTGCGATTGCAATTATGAGCAGGTAGTATGCAATGTTTGATTAGGAATGGAACGATCAGGCGGAATTCAGCAAACTTTCGTAACTTTACACGGATTAGTTTAACGCGTTATTCCCAGTTGTAACAGTCGAAAACAGCTCATTGTTGGGGATTTTTTTTTTCGAAAATAGTGATGATCAGTATCTAGGGTAGTTAGGTATTTGAAAAAGTATCATCTGATGTATGTAATTTTGTGGTGTAAAAATATTTAATCATAATCGACTTACAGCCTTGCCCTTCGGAACGAGACTATCTTATATAAAAGATAAAACAGATTTTGTTAGTATATTAGTTTATCCTACGATTAATCGAAGGAATTTTCGAAATATCAATTTTAAAACAAAATTGTGCGTGTTCAAAGTGAGTCTTGATTTTTGTGGGAAAGAATGGGCATTTTTCGTTTATCAAATGAAAATTATATGCCGGAAAAAAAATCCTTCGATTGAATACTATCAGGGATACAAGTAAGCTTTAAAGGATTTACAAGAGAGGGTGTTTCTAGTGTTAAATCGCATTGGACCATAACGTAACCACCTTCATGTTAAAGCGTCATCGTTAAGCTTTAGTTTTCAGTATGTCGCATTTTGTCGAGGTGTAAGCAACATAGTTTTTTTGAACTCCAAGTATGTCGACTTTTGTGCCAACGAAACGCAATTTGCAGGAAGCCTTACTTTTCTGCGTCTATTTGGAAAAAAAGAGCGACTCTACAAGCAATTAACTATTTTTACGAAATAAATCCCCAAATTTTCACAAAAAAATCCTTTAAAACTTCCTTGTACCCTCATTATATTTTTACATCTAGAAAAAGCCCCAATTATTTCAGAAAGATAAATGCGGTAGTATTTGAGATACTTTGCTTACCCACTTTGAAAACGTCCTTCCGAAAAAAGATCGTTTAAGGTTTTCGATAAGCATCAACATACACCCTATAAATCTGTCAATTTTGGTGCGATCATCTTGAAGTTTTCAGTAAACATTTACAACCTGATATACTGTCAAAGTATACTGGTTTTGAAAAAAGTGATTTTTCGACTTTTGCTAGGCACAAGTCCTTGAGGTAGAACGAGCGCGCTCTTAATTTGTATAGATTTTGTTTAAATTTTAATCGGACATTGTTCATATCATTATCCGTGTTTGAGTGAAATTTCAAAACAGTCGACTATTTGGATTGGGAGATAATGGGTTTCAAAATTGCAACTTTTAACACTGGGCGTCCATTGAACAAAAGTCAGGTCACATAATTCGTCGTAGCATTTTATTGTGTTTATAAATTGAAAAAATAATAGGTTTAGACAGCGAACTAGTTAGGAAAAGAATGAAAAAAGTTTGGATTGCCTTTACTATTTACTTTAGCTAAAAACGTTCAGTAAAGACAGAATAATTTTCGGTAAAAAATATATGTCTCCTATAATAAGAAGACATATGGCAACATGAAAAAATATTATTATCCTGTTCCTAAAGTTAAAAACTTTTATCATAATAAAATATTTGCGTTATAAATATTCATATTTTATATCGCTTATGTTATCTTCATTAACAAATAAAAGTGTTGGTTAATTCATAACTAATTGAAAACTTTATTCGATTAAAAATTACTTCCAAATAAAAATGTGTGTTGCAGTATTGATTTAAATATGCCGCGCAAATTTACGTCATTGGATACGTGGAACGATGTGGCGTTGCCCTATGTCTTCTTATTATAAGGGACAAATATTTGGTACAGAAAATTATTCTGTCGAAATTTCAATGCGGACCCCGCAGTCTTGAAAGTTGCAATTTTAAAATCCATTATCTCCCAATCTAAATGGTCGACTGATCTGAAATTTCGCTCAAACAGGCATAATGACACGAACAATGTCTGGTTAAAATTTGAACAAAATCCATAGTAATCAAGAGCGCGCGCCCGTTCTACCGTAATGGCAATGATAATCGATTTTCACCCCAAGCGCGAGTAAAAATCGCCAAAGAGGAGTACAAAGATTGTATGAGAATTTCCTTTCCATTGTCATTGACATTGTGATTGTGCAATAATATAATAATTATTACAATGGAGAGTAAAATCCAAAAACAGTGACAAACTAATGCTACAAGTAATTACATCTTCCTTCTTTTTTTTTAAATTTTGATACTACTGTTGAGTGCTAGTAATAATTAAAAAACAAATTTCCACTGATTCTCGGCCCCGTCATTTTTAGCAGTGTCTCCCTGTTCGAATCGCCGACCTCCCGTTGACGCCTGTTACCCTGCTCGGTAGCCGGAAATTCGTAGGATCGATTAATCGCGATAGGCGAAAGCATACGAGAGAAAAGTTTCTTGCTCCCGTTTGAGGCAATCTCGCGGATCGATTCTCGGACCTATTGCCGTGCATAGTAACGGTACATCCCGTGCATACATTACACGAGTACATGAGGAAACGTTGAGCAAGCTCTCGGACAAAAAAGACCCGCAAAATGCTTATTACGTTGGCGAACGGAAAGGAGCAGTGAAAGACGCAAATGTAACGAGAAACCGACGAAATTTAAGGAAAGTGCCTCTCAGCAAACATATTTGCAAAGGAAAAAAACAACACGACGGTATTTCCGGACACACTTTGCTGTCAACTGCCGGCTGTAGTGGAGGCGTTCTACGTACACGTAAATTGCAACGGTACATGCAATGGAGAACAACGAATAGGTGTAACATGACAGTGTAGCCGGAGCACACGGGCTCTTGAATACATAATCATTTTTTCTCGTACAGTTGCTCTTACGAAAGACAGTTGAGACACCGTGATCCGCGTGTTGTGCACACATTAGCCATTTATATGCACACATATCCCTCGCTGACCGAATGTCCATTCATACGAGGCTTCTAGTAACGAGCCAATGAGTCTAAACTCGACGGGCTTAACGGCGGGGTAAAGTTAATTCGGCGAAAAAAAGGCATGTTTATGAGATTTTTTTTTGGCGTAACGAATAGTGTTCGTTTATTGAAAAATTTACATATAATAAAGTAACATTTGAACAACATTCTCCTAAATTTGCATTGCAAAATATTTAAAATTGAGCGAGTGAAAATTAAACCCCGGAGGCGCCTCGAAAAAAGTTGGTTTGCGGTGTGCACCATAACTCGCAACAGAATCATTTGAAACAAAAAAATCAAAATGCATTTGTTAAAGGAGATGTTTCTCGAGGTAATGACGGGAGGATTTTTTTTTCGATTTTTCGATTTTTCGTAGCACTTGGGAGCCAAAAACCCGATTTTCGCTAACAAAATCGGCTAATTTGTTGTTGAAAAATTAGTAATTATTAAAAAAAAAACAAAAAAGCTCTCGACAATACCTGGTGAATTATGTGAAGAAGTACTGTGCAAAATTTCAAAGCGATTGGTCCAGTAGATTTTGAGTTATCGTGCACACGGACTTCAAATATGACAAGTCTCAGAAAAACGGTTTGAAAAACGCAGAAGAGAGAACGGCATGGAGCAATAGACGCTCAAATACTCATAACTTCGTCAATTTTACTCCGATCGACTTGAAATTTTAACACAATATTCTTGATATATTATGCATTCATTTAAAAAAAAATTTAAAAATGAAAAAAAATTTTTTAATACTTTACCCCGCCCTTAAACTGCTACCAGCTAGATATAGACTACCGAAAAACAAGAGCAAGTCAATTAAGGCCTTAGGCCACTCTAGAGGCTGCAAAATAAACTTTTTGGGGACTTTTTTTTCAGAAAAACTACAAAATAAATCGAGGTTACAAAAAAGGGTGTTTATCATACAATAATTTTCTGAAGCGTTTAAGGGGAGATATACACCTAGGAGCCGGAAAAGGTCATTTTTGTGAATTTTTTCAAGGAAAACTATTTGAAATTTCGGATTGGGGTTTTAATTATCTAAAAGTATATAAATTCAAAAATATGTTTAATTTTCTTTATTTAAAAATATCACAAATATACAAGGATATTGTATGATCGTTGGAGCGTCGTAATCAAATCTGCGTATACGGTACCCACTGGCGTTTCTTCAAAGATCACCTGAAAAAAAAAACCAAAAAGATTATTAAATTAGATACTATAATCTAGTACTTGGCATAGCCGATTTTGAAAATATCGATTTATGATAAAATGGCGGACCTTTGAACATAAATAGTAATTTTTGGGCCAAAAATAAGTTATTATTTTGCCTATAAAACAAAAACGGGGAAAAAATCCTCTGACAAGTACTAGATAATGGTGCGTAGAATAACCACAAAAAACCTCAAGGCAATCGGTTCATTGGTTTTCGAGAAATTTTGGGTACCGATTTGACAAACGTGGCTTTGAGAAAAACGCGTTTGAAAATTTGGGAATGAATAAATAATGAAATTTGTCAACTTACATGGAATTATCGATACCAGGCCCATAGAGTAGGTCTTCTACACTAATGTTGAATATATCTTAAAAAATACATTGTCTATGGAAGTACGACGGATTTTTTTTCATATTGCATAGTTAATTTGCTATTAACAATTATCTAACGATTTTTTAGGCAAACTTTTCACTTTCCAAAAATTTGCCTAAAAATCAGATAATTGTTAATAACAAATGAACTGTGCAATGTAAAAAAAAAAATCTACGTACTTCCATAGACGATGTATTTTTCAAAATATATTCAACATTTCAAGTGAATCGGTTGAAAATTGTCTGAGTTAAGTTTCCGGCCAACTTAAAAATTGCAATTTTGAGATGAACGCTGCACAGCCGCCATTTTGAAATTAATCGCTTCAACAAATCGATTGTATACAGTCACTGATATGTATTATAAACACCCTTTTTGCAATCTCGACTTATTGTGTAGTTTGTCTGAAAAAAAAATCCCCAAAAAGCCTATTTTTTCGGCCTCTAGAGTGGCCTAAGGCCTGAAGGTTGTTATGGGGTTAGGGCGAAATTATACCACCGAAGTGAATTTTTTTTTCTGAAAGTTTATAATCCCTTTACTGATCATCCTGTGCAGTTTGGATGCGAACCGGAGTTCGGTTTTTTAGAATAAAAATCGGCAACTTGACATATTTCACGGGCAATTACATTACGCTTGTGGAAAATTCTCGATCATTTTTCAATACTTAATTATTAATGTCTGCTAAGAAAATGCTACTATGGAGATGAAGATGTAAATGAAAAATAAATGTTAACCACGTTTTTTAAACAGACTAAAAAGCATAAAATAATTTCTCCTAGCACCATGCAGATTTATAACCCAATAGAGATTCCTAACCCCATACAGATTGTCTTGAAAATTTGTGATTGTGAATTTTTAATAGCTATGGAAATACTTGTAAGATTTAAAACGAAAAACGTGGGGCGCATGCAATAGATAATTGATACATGAATAGTTCACCTAAGTCACTAATAATTTTATTTGTATGGGGTTAGGAATCTGTATTGGGTAATTGCTATGGGGTTAGGAAAATGGACTTTTAAGTGCATTTTCAAAACGTGGTTTAAAATTGTTTTATTTAAATGATTTTATTTTCTGCATAGCCTTGTGTGTGCTAAATTTTGCTTCTTCTTCTCTAGCTGTCGCTTGCGTTGGGGGGCTGTCTCCTTGACCATCGTAAAAATTGTCACTAATGCACTACTCACTATTAATATTATTATGCGTTGTTTTTAAATTCTCTTAACTAAACTATATTTTTTATTTCTATATTATTTTTTTTTAAATTTTTGTAAACCTATGTTCAAACCTTTAAGTCTTAAGCCCATCCGGAAGTTAGTTTAAAATCGATTGCAAAATGTGTACCGAACAGACAATCAGACAACCAAGAAAGAGAGTCAATAAGAACGTGGTAAAATAGGTACGGTTCCACTAATTATCGGACCCTCAGTACCATGAAAATGAGGATCTCCAGTACCGTTATAGAATTATTCATGTTTTTAATAGCAAATGTGTGCGAAAATCAAGCACACAAAATGGCTGTGCAATAATGGCAACGTCGTAGACGGCACAAATGCTATCTTACCCGTATTCGGTGATTATGCCCGGGAACCTCAAACTACTAGGTCAGGATAATTAACAACGAATATTATTTGTCCTTGTTCTCTTAATTAGTAATAATTAATCATGAGTCGATAACTATGTTCACAAATTATATTGTTTTCAAAATATCTAGTCAAAGCCAAAATAAAGCGGAATTTTTTTCACCCGTAACATTTTCTTTCAGAATATCGAAAAATTATTATAGTTTTTTTGTATTTCTTCCAGATCATAGACAGCTTTAGTACACGCTTTTTCTTTTCAGCGAATTTTTTTTTTTACTCCGATCGCTATTCATCGTGGACCGCTTCTTGGGCCGATATTGAGGTTACGAACGGAGCGCGTATGTCTCTAACTTCGCCACACTTCTGCCAACTTGAGCATTATGATATACCACAATTTACAACATTGCCAATTCGTCTCGCATTAATTGGGGGAGAAAAAGTTATCGAAAATAGTTATACAAAGTAATGAAAACATTTAACGTAATCACCAAATGTTCAAAAATACATATTTTTTTAAATAGATGTAAAAAAAAATAGTTCGAAAACGTGCGTTTGATATGACGATTATTTGATAGCTGACAGTTGGTACCAGTCAATCGGCTCCATGAATAAGCATAGGGCGCTCCCCTCGAACTTCACTCCCGACGGCTAGATCACACAACAACCTTAAGCGAGACAACGCGAACACCTGCATACGTGGCTTATCTCATTCCGTTTGCCAGTCGGCAATTGGGTCGGCTCCGACGACCACTCGAAAGTTGACCAGAGAGCAAGGCAAACACCAAATATCCGAATGACGATTTAGCCGCGGAAGGAAAATACGCGCGCAGGAATCGACGCTTGTCGGGTTTGGTTAGGAAAACACACAGAAATGTCCCACTCTGGATGCAAATTAAACATCCATTGACATACATGGGTTCGCTCTCGACGCAAACATTTCGTACAGAGCTGTCAAAGACAGTGTGACGTTTGTCGTCATTTGCTCCGGACGAAAGCTGGTCCTTCGTGAATTTGGAGACGTCAGCTGGGTGGTTCAATCGGTATGGTGGATTCCTTTAAGGGGCTATACCAGTGTGGACGGTGAAAATTTGGGTGACTTACGGGAATTTTTCGAAAGAGAAGTACTAAATTAAATGTTTCGGAAAATTAAAAATATATTTTGCTATATTTGACCTCTATTACATACATTTTTCATAGACAAATATTGAGATCCAAGCGACTTATGCGCTGCCTTCGGAGGCGCCAAAAAAAAAGTTCCTCCACTGCTGACATGATTCCGGCCGATTGAGTAGCTGAAACCGAAAAAAGGGAAAAATGTCGTTAAACTGAAAGGTATTTCCTGTACAATGACGTAGGATTTTCGAAAATTATCAAAGTCTAACAATATGGCGTAATTATGAAAAAAGTGTGTTTTCTTGCCTATAAAATGGTCGTTTTTTTCAATGCCAAATCGTCAATTTTCTGCCAATAAAAAAAATCCTACGCCACTGTAGAGTAAATATATTCAAGAGTACTCAGTTCAAATTTCAAGTCAATCGGATAATTGTACTTAGAGTTACAATGTCAGCAAATTTGAAAAATCTCATTTCGAGAAAAACGCGTTTAAAGATTTAACTATCGATTTTTGCAAGATAAAATGATATTTACCATAAAAATGCTAATTACAGGATATTCTTGGAAGTGTAAACTGTCGAAAAAGGCAAAAAAAATTAATCGATTTTATAAAAGTGTCACACTTATATAGCCCCTTAAAACGAGCTGTTTTTAGCTTACCTTGTTAGTGTCCAGCGATCGCTTGGTCCACTAAATCATAATAAATGAAAGGAGGAAAGAATCTGATAAAAAGAGAGAACTTGATTATCCAGCTAGTTATAAGGAAATCGGAATCGGAGAGCAAAACTACGAAACTAAGGTACAATGACGCATCACTTGATGGAATACGTTCGGTCGTTCACTTTCACACCAGCCGAAGACCAATACAGATGAGCGTCTTGAAAGCTGGTCGTTCGTATGGAACCCATTGACCCAGCGTTCAAGAGACGTAACTTGACTGCATCGGTGCATAATTGCAATGCTCCATGAATCCGATCCAAAGTGGAATTGCACTTGAGAGATAATTGAGCGATCTTCGATGTCACGTCCAATCGCTCGGCTGGCTTTGTCAGGCTGACGGCATTCGGAAAGGCTGGGGAATCATGTGGCTCGAGGAGCGAGAGTGAGAGTCGTCGAGAGACGAGGATATCCCCAGGTTGGAGCTTCCCCGAGGCAACATTGGAGATCTACACAGTGTATCGGCTCTCCGCATTGATACAAGATATGCCTCTGTTTTCCACAACCTCCACTGATCCGTTTGACTGTTGTATGAGGAAAAAAAGAGGTGATCGTTTAGTACGCAAACGAGACAGTGTTATGAGCTTGTTAGAGACCTTCAAAAGTTCAAGTACACGACGGGGGTCATGTCCATGTAATAATGTGCCAGTGGTCCCCTCTAGACGTGAGTCATGTTCAACACCGCCGAAGGCGTTACACGGCATACATATCGCGGGGTCTCTCTCGCGATAGAGAGAGAGAGAGAGTCTCGTGGCACACGAGCCGGCACGAGCCGCATTATGGCCACTCGTAGACCGTATTTGTACCGTAAAACCGGGACCACCATTTTTGTCATCTACATTGCCAGCCATGTACGCTGATCCGACGATGGATATCCGCGTGTTTATTCCCGCGATGAATTATCCAGAGCTCACTAATTGCTTGTAAAAACTTAATGATCATTCGTCTCGCGACATACTCGTAAATCGTCGCTGTCATTATCAACTTCGACAGCTCGTGTCATCGCTTCTTGGTGCTGGTTAATGCGCGATTGAAGGCGCGTGCCCAGCTAGTAGAGTTTAGAATGTGTTGAGGTGGCACAAGCATGTACTCCATTATTAGATCGCTGCTCGATCTTTTTTATATGCTGGCGATAGCGCGGACAGCGTTTGATTCAAACCGCAAGTAAGGTTAACTACGGCGTTGTTCAAGAACGTCAGTCTCAAGGTCCAAAGAAATCTGTAAAGTTCGAGCAGGAATAAATCATACGCAAATTCATAGTCAAACATGAAATTATAGCCATAAAGCTGCAATGCATGAATGCCAAGTCTTTCCTGTCAATCAATAGGAGTCGAAATGGTTCCTGCCTCCATATTTTAGATATTGCGAAGCATAGAATCGAATGGCTCCATGTACAGGTCAAATGACACTTCATCATACTATATTTTCCGATGTTGGAATTGGGATGTTTGATCATCTGATTAGGAAAACTGTCGTTTGACTAGCTAGTGTGCACGCACTACCTCAATGGCTGGAGTCGTATTGACCTGAAGCTTATTCAGAAGAATAACGAATGGAGTGGGTTTCTGCAACTGGAACATCGATTGATCGATGGGAAAATAGATGGGGGGAAGAGAACATTGGCTTGCATGCTTCGTTTACGGATATTCATTTGGAAATGCACGCTTCATCAACATATCAATATTCATCAATCAAGGCTAAATATTTGTGGCATGTACGCGCCAGCTCTGTACAGAATGCAATCAAGTGTATAATCCCGAATGAACGATACCCCCGAATGATACGAAAAGTAACACGATCAGCTCGTGAGGCAAATGATCCGTAGAAAAAGTCACTCCGCGTGTCTTGGCAGTTGGAGTCAACAATGGTGTTTTCACTTTTGCAGAAGATTAATGGAGAAAGGTTCTTCGAGGCCGTGGCAAGAGACCCTGCAGGAAGCAACCGGTGAATCGAGATTGGACGGAAGTGCGCTGCGCGAATACTTCAGGCCGTTGGAGGACTGGCTGAGAACGGAAAATCTGCGGAACGGCGAGGTCGTCGGTTGGTCATACGGTGAGTTTATTGGAGGTAAGAGTTTGTATGCGAAGGAATGTACTTCGTACGCGTACAGATTCTTATCGCCCAACCACCAACAAGAAAATATATCTATGACATGTGCGTTTCACCGCGCGACGATAATTCTTCCGTTTAAACGTACCGGATCTACAGAGTGAAACCGACGGTTTCTTTACTGCAGTTCCTATTACGGGATCACTTGAATCACAGTAAATCGGTCAACCACACTCGCCGCACATAATTCCCGGGACATAAATTCTCTTGGAGTTTCCCATCCGCATAATCATCGCGTTCCTTCAGCCCGGAATACAAATCAGCTGCTGGTTAATTGAACCGCTTACGTGTACAATTGAACTCCCTTGCCTGTACAAGAGAGTGAAGATAATGAGAGAGAGAGATGATGTTTCATTAGACCCTTTTGTCGCGCTGCTCTTGGCCTCGATTGCAATCCATGGTGATGACACCACCAAGCTTACAGTTCGACTCAGCAAAACGAATAGATCTTCACGAAACCCCAAAGGCAGTGAACCCGTAGTGGAATTGCGAGTTCAGCTGGACGAATTGGACATAGCCAAAAGACCAAAAAATGGAGACCTATGCCCTCTAGGCGTTTCGTTCTTAGCCAAGTAGGCATTCCAAGCTAGAGTTTTTAAATGTCAAAGTAGCAAACCTGGCACGAAATCCCGAATGATTGGTAGGGTCGATCGTTAGAGAAATAAAACTAAAAGCAAACTTCGCCTGGCCCCAATAAATCTCGGGCGAAAATAGAGCGAATTCCAGGCACAATGACGAAACAGCCTAGTCTCCAAAGACCCGTGTCTCAACCTATCCAAATTGAGGAATCTCTATTTTGGTGATGTTCCATGTCATTCTTGGCTACGGATTTGCACCCGAGGACTTTTGTCCGCCATTTGCAAGCTATGAAATTACCGGGTCCGACGCGGACCACGATGGTGGTTCAGGGAATATCGCTGATAATCGGCCGATAAATCAAGCCCTCCGGGGCGGCTCTCTGCGTGTCACGTAACGGAAACGGATAGCGAGCAAAAAGGAGCACAAAAAATGGAAAACGCCGCCCGGAAACTACGGGGCCACTTGGCGTTCTCCCTGTGACTGTTCCACGAGAGAGTGTAACTTGCAATCTCGTACTCGCACGACCCGATACGTGATTATATTAATTTTTCCATCGCGTTCACCGCGGCATTACGCTGGGCTACGTATAATCGGCAGAAATCCCAGTTCTCGGCTTTGTCCCACACCCGAGGGCCTAGGAACGCCACCGCGGCGAGAGGAACGATAGGAGCGAGAGCAAAATCGACCGTCTCGAGTCGATTGTAAAGTCCGTCCCTGTGCCGCGATTTCCGTGGGACTGCGACTCATGGATACAGCGTTCAATTGCTGGGTTGACTGGGCCAAGCGAGAATTATTACGAAATAGGTGGAACGAGAGCGAAAGGGGCTGGCGTCAGCTCACCTCTGTTAAGGATCTATTCGCGGTGCCACAAAATTCTTAACCTCAGAATCCAGAAAGCCCCCGAAGCTTAAGGTGGGCCACGCTTGGAATGAAAAAGTAGGCAAGGTATATTTTTTTTTTGCAATGCTGAGCTGTGACAAAAGAGAGAGGTAGCATTCAGCTAGGAGAATCTGATCCTCAATCAGCAAGAAGAAAATCAGGCCATAGATTAATCATCTATGACTCACAAACATGGATTTAGTGGAAATCAACTTGATTCTTGATTTTTCGTAGGAAGCTCCACTAAGTTGGCTAGCTTTTCATTTTTTGCAATCCAATGAAATCAATTCGAACATGATGCTGGGTACTTTGAAAGGGAGGAGTTCAACTTTTAGCGGACATGTGGCAAAGAAGTTCCTTGACATAAATATCATCATTGATCTATGGCAAATAGGATCATCATTCCAAGGCAAAACTCAACATCAATATCCTTTAACATCAATCTATAGATATATATATATGGCAGAGAAGATCCTTTAACATAAATATTATCTTTGCTCTTTAGGAAATAGGAATCATCAATGTATCGCAAAACTCAACATCAATATCCTTTAGCATCAATCTATGGATACATCTATAGCAGAGATGATTCTTTACCATAAATATCATCATTGCTCTATAGGAAATAGGAAATAGGAATCATCAATCTATGTCAAAACTTAACATCAATATCCTTTAACATCAATCTATGGATACATCTATGGCAAAGATCCTTCAATATCAATCAGTGAAACGCTGCATTGTTCTCAAGAGTACTAGGACATGGTAGTCCCATTATCATCTTGGGCTCTCCATTTTTCTTTACTGCTAAAGGTTTTCTAGACCACGTGGGTATATTATAGAAGATCGAACGTGAATTTCACGAATATCTACCCAGTAAAGCTGTCAGCGGGCTGAAGAATCGCGATAGAAGAGCAGACAGCACCCTCAACTGAAGACAAAGATTTTGACCCCTCTAAATTCGAAACACCTTTGAGGTGGCAACGCGTTCTGGATCACAGATGCCAAACAACGGCGCAGCATGCATACCTTCAGCAGTAAAACTGGCGGATTAAAATCGCGTGCGGCGGCCACCTTGAGTGAGGGGCGATGAGAGAAGGAGAGCAAAAGACAGAGGGAGATAGAAAAGGAGCGGATCCGGTAGGAGCGTTTAGCACAAATATAGGAGCGTCTAGTTGAGTCGTGAGACACGTTCGACGTCCGGACTGGCGCGTTTTATCTCGAGCAGTATCCGCGGGGAGGCGCTGCCACACTGTCCGCCATTCTCGACATCCAGATCTCGTTTCCATGCCTCGCTGCTCTTTGTTTTCGTCCCACGACATACTTCTTATCCCCCGTACAACGCTCTATGTACAGTTACATGCGCACGGTTACCGTGTCTCGTGTCTTTTTTCCTCCACAAACTGGCTCACATAATATTATATACGACAACTATACGGAGATATATGCGCCGCGGCAAAAGTGAGGTTATAATGCGTCGGACGTACACACGATTCTCTCGGTTTCGCGGCCATTTGTAATCCTCATTCTTGCGTCCAAACACTGTCGGGGAAGACAATGAAAGCACTAACAAATCGCTGTGCAATATTGTAATCAAAGCGTGTGCACAGACTCGCCCATATTTTTCAATTTTTTTTCGTCAGTTGATCTGTAGCATTTCACTCTCGTGTATACATGTGATAGGGTAGGATTGTGGCAAGTGGGATTATTTTTATATTTTAAGACAACCCCTAAAGGGATTCTTGGCGACGCGTAACAGTTTTTGGGTTTGAGTTTAAGTTTGCGTTTTTTTTTTGTTTGTTTAGGCAAAACCGAGAGCACGATGCCATATATAGGTATGAACGGAGACGTACCAGATATGGATATAGTCAGCGCGCGGAAAAAAAACTTTTAAATTCAATATCTTAATAACTATTGCGCGTTACGAAAAATCCCTTTAACGGTTATCTTAAAATATTAAAAAAAAGGTTTGTGCAAAATTTCAGCTCGATCGGGGGGTTCGGAACCTTACCCTTAAGAAAAAACTTAATCACTCAATATCTCGAAGACTATTGCGAGTCGCCAAAAATGCCTTTAGGAGTTGCGTTAAAATATTAAAATAAAGGTTTGTGCAACATTTCAGCTCGATCGGAGGTTGGGGGTTTTCGGAATCTTATCCCCCAGATCGCCCAACATAATGTTATTTATCCTGTGAAATTTCAGTATTGCCAGGTCTTCGTGAAACTATACAGTGCCCATAATATCGTTGCTTTTTGTACACAGATTTGAAGACGTCCATACGTAACCACAATCATTGAACATGTAAACATATGTTTGTGTACTACTATGGAAAATATGGGTCCATTTTACAAATTTTAAAGTCGCGAAAAACAAGCAAGCTTTATTATTCTTCGTTCCTCATTCTCTTCCACGTATTAACGCATTTGATGATCGTGAACATAGTTATTTTTTGCGATCTTCTTGCTTGCATAATGTCACGTGTCATTTTTTTGGAAACATTAACCGTTTTAGGCTTAGAGATAGATTTTAGGATGTTACCGTCTATTTAATTGTGTATTTTATATCAAACTGATAGCTCTTATATAGTAGGTGAATGAAGCGTTTTAAATTATACCATTAATTTCTACGAAAAATCGTCAAACGTGTATGGAAACGCGTGATTTTCGTTAAGTCGGCGTAGTTTGCAGCTTTCGATAAAATAGCCGTGATATTTGTAATTTAGACAAAAATTCCCATTGGATAGATCAGTGAAATAGTGTCAATTTTGAAAATAACAATTTCGACCTTCTTGGCCACTCTTGCAAAATGGCAAAAATCCTGAAAATTGAAATGACCGTTTCGACGGTTCTATTTGAGGCATGGACTTGTGTTGGGGCATTTCCGAAAAGAATTTTGGTAGACTTAGAGACTGCCGCATCGTTCATCCCGATATCTCGATTAGTTTTCCCGGAAAGTGCAATTGAAAAATGGCCAAAAACGCGGGAAAGGGATATGTATGGGAAATTTCGCAAAAATCGTTGGTCCATCCTTCCAAAAATCGAAAAATAATCGGAGCTCGATTAATCAAACAGCATTTTAAAGAGAGAACGCTACAGAAGAAAGTAAGCACAGAACGGACTTTTAAATCGAAGCAGAAAAGAAATTATCGACGGTTCAGTGACGATATTTTTTTTACCAAAATGCGAAAAAATGTATATTTTCAATCTTTTTTGTTTTGTGTCCCTATCAATGTACTTGTACCCCCTGAATATTAATTCACCATTGATTTACCCCCAAGCCGTTAATTTCCATTAAAAAAAATCCCAAAATATGTATGGAATCACGTTTTTCGCGTTAACCGGCCTAGTTTTGAGGTTTCCATAAAAACTCCATGATATTGGTAATCAACGGAAAATATCCCATCGGATATACCATGGAGATGGTGTAAAACTCGAAAAAAAAAAGTTTGCCTATTTGGCCACACTTTTAAAAGCGCCAAAGTCGGAGACTTACTCTGACGTCATCGGGAAGAAGGCGGCATCTACAGAGAAAAATAAAAAAATGTGTTTTTGGTACTGTTCGAATCAGTACAAAATATCCCATTGTTCTGTATAGTGAAACGCATTTGCGATTTTTTGTAGATGCCTCCTTTTTCCATACGATGGCAGTACTGGCGGGCTCCGATGTACTGGGGAATTTCATTTTCATGGCACGTTCCAGGTGCCGGTTCAAAACGCGATTCTCCGATCTCATGACAGGCCATAATTTCAAGCGTTCCCGTTGCTTACAATTCCAATGTCTTGCAGACGGTGACTACTGCAAGCGGAGCATCGAGACAGCGGGTCTTCAGGTATTCGGCAGCGGTTTCTACAACTCGGCCATGAATACTCACGGATCATCATTATTGTCAGCAAAATTGTCGATCCTCTTGAATGCAATACTCGGTTCAGTGCTCTCCTCAACGCTGTCACGTTTCTAGATGGGAGGCTGGTGTCATGGATACTTTTGGGTGCTCGTCTCGAACGTACGTGTGCTTGACCCAACGATGAGACTCGTCTCTTTGTCAACGTCGTCGAACGTGTCAAGAGGACATCCAAGTGCAGCACACAGCGGCCGCATAGACTCGTGCCGCACTCGATATGTTTATAATGACTGACGAGTGGCGAGATCAAGCACCAGAATTGCAAGCAATCGGAGAAAACACACAAGTTCGAAGCGATATGCAATGTATGAAGACGAGATACGACGATTGAGAGCGCGGGAGACGTGCGCGGTGGACGAGACCAGTTCGAGAAATCCCGACGTATCGATCCGCCTAGAAAGTGTACCCAGTGTAGAGCTCGATATAAAAATCACGTCACGTCACCGATCGCGTGTCATACATGCTTGGTGGCGAATGGCACTGTTCGCGGACACGCGGAGTACGAAAAGAAGAAGAAAAAGAAATTTCTCGTCATTTCAGGTTCAATAACGAACGTTGCCTCTTTTGTTCATTCAACGATTCGCCAACTATGAGCAAATAGCACCCAGCCCAGCTAGCTCTTACATGCAGCCCCATTTCGAGGACAGGGCGCAGGCGCAGCGTCCATATTGAGGACCAGCGCGCAGGCGCAACGTCCATCTCGAGGACCAGCGCGCAGCCGCAGTGTCCATCTTGAGGACCAGCGCGCAGGCGCAGCGTCCATCTTGAGGACCAGCGCGCAGGCGCAGCGTCCATCTTGAGGACCAGTGCGCAGGCGCAGCGTCCATCTCGAGGACCAGCGCGCAGGCGCGGCATCCATCTTGTGAACCGCGGCGCTCGACATGGCGTCCAAAAAGTACCCCATACAGTGCCCGGAGACATAACCGATCATCCTAAACCCAAAAACACATCCTATCGAACGTCGCGTGTCTCTGACAGGACCCTCAGCAGTCTGATCACCGCGATAAATAAACAATCCCAAAACCGCGTTCATTTTCGAAGAGGTCAACGAGCCACCGGTGAACCGCACGGAATGGCCGCCCCGGGAGACCCCAACATCAAGACCGTCTGATCATCCGAACCCTCCAATCCCTTACATCGAAATAAACCGCCTTCGCTTTCCATTTCTCGCAGATTCCCTTTCATCGGATCATCACGTTGATCCCTCATACCCATACGTACACAAAGTTCTATATATATCCGATACGAAGGATATACCGTAGACCCGTCGTCGTCTCATCAATATTAATGGCGTTCAATCGCGGCTTCGATCACAGTCACGCATACGTGCCCATATACGCCATCGAAAGAGCCCCACGGCTTTTTCTCGAATTCGTTCACGAGACACGTGAAACTGCTGGACGAGTTTCTTTGTACATTGTCTAATCAATTGTCCATATAACAATCTTATTCAATTATGTGTATGTGTTGAAACACTTTTTATATGTATGTACATGTATAGATAAATATATCGTGAGTCCACATAGAAACGTATCTCGGTCATTCGGCTGCCAGTGAAGACACTGGTCGTGTTACTTGAAACAGTCGCGTATGGAATGCGGAAACAGCGAATGGTGTGCGCGCCAAACAGTTGCCTGGATACCTTTATGCAAAAGTCTGTTTAACGCATATATATATATATATATATATATATATATATATATATATATATATATATATATATGCAAACGTGTAGGTACATACATTTATAGCAGTGAGTGCCACACGCATCGGCCCATGCAAAAAAAATGCCACGAGTACGAGATCCTATATTTCGATTACTGTGGTGAGTCGAAACGAGCGGACTCTCGCTTTCTCGATGAAAGCATCCGAATCGTCGTATCGCAGGGTAATTTCACCGCCGTTCAATCGACAGCTCTTTCTCAAAAACGATTCAACGAGGATTTCAAGGTCGGCTGGGATAACTATATCGCGTGACGTCGGGATTTGAAGCTGTGGTAATGGAATGTCACAAAATTTATGGTTTCTTCGTGGGTAGGTACATTTTTTTACTGCATCCGTCATTTGATTTTTTCTGGCAATGGAAGGAAATGGAAGCTTGTGCAAGGAAAAAAACTGAAAAATTGCACGTTTTCGTGGTTTAATTGCTAAATAATATGTTTGAATTAAAATTCATGGGTTTTTGGTTCTGTTAATTGGGTGGAAAAAATATATGAGGATTTGTGTCCGTGCTGTTGTTCGATTTGTTGATGATTTGATACAGTTTGATGATTTAGGAATTAGATTGATGATTATGGCATCAATTGCCATTGATTAGCATCAATGGCAATCAATTAGCATTAATGGCAATCAATGGCGATGGCGATTTTTTTAAATTTCTCGAATTCCCTTTGGTAAATTTGATCTGCTTGAATCACGCAAACACTTTTTAGTATTCTCGTTTAGCGATCTACAAACTGAATCTGCAACATATGATTTTGGATAATAATGAAGATAAGAAATGGAAAAGAATTTTCGTTGGATGCCAATGATGCAAGCTTTAACCTAATAAAAATATTGCCGTTACTAGGCACTTTGTACCCAACTTATGAATTGAAGATTCTGCCTGGCGAGGTACGGCAGTTGGACGAAACGAAATGACGTCCGCAAAGGAATGGGCTGTCATAAATGAGCCTCCGCTTGAACCCAAAATTTGTTCGTGTGCATTCGACAAACGTTTTTACAAGCTTTTATTTAACTTGATTTGTTGTGAGATGCAAAACGGAAAATCGATTTTTAACCCACTTTCCAACTATTTAAAATTTAGCAAACATGCATCTAAAAGATGACAGCGAAGACTCAACTTAAAAAAAAATATCCCCAAAATGTTCAACTTATCATGTAAAATTAGCGATATCTAATCATCCGTATAAAATCTCACTAACCCATACATACAAATTCGTAGTCGACTGTGTTTGTATGTGAAAAGTTCATATGCAGTAATTAGTCGTAAGTTCAATCCCAATTACAGTCTTTGTTATTTTCTACAAGCATTCCATGTTCCTAACGTACAAACTCGTGAACTAGTAAACTACTAGTAACAACTAACAAGGAAAATCAATTAAAGACTGACAACTAGAAAATAATTTAAATGTGAAAAAAAATATTAAAAAAAACTAGCTTTTATTTAATGTTCCAAAAAGTAGAAAAAAATTTGTCTACCAAGTCACCTATCTGTGAATAAATAAAGGCTTGGAGCGCTAAAAATTTAGCCATATAATCTTTAATTTACATAGATCCGTTAACGTATCAACTGTATTTAATTTACTGTAAAAGAACCTTAGATTTCTTAAGGGGTCTTCTCAATTTAGACTCTAAAAAAGGCTATTGTCATGATTTTTTTGATAGATTTATATTATAGATATTGATATAAAAGTTGTTACACTTAATAAATACACTTTCGAAATACATTTGGAAAACAAATATTTATTTAAGTCACTATTTATAGACAAAAATGGCATTTGAAAAGGTGTCCTAAAAAATAATAGGTCTGTGCTGTTGATGAAATCTCGGAGATGGATCATCCGAAAAAAAATCAAATGGTTTTAGATTCAGTATGTTAATGGCTACAGCGCATATAATACGATTTTTGACATATGTAAAAGTAACAAAATGGCGGACGTTTTAAAAAAAACAATAAAAACGTGTTTTTTCACTAACCGAGTAAGGTTTTGGATAGAGGCAAGAGAACTACTGGGAGAAGGACAAGCAGGTTTCAGGGCAGACAGAGGGACACGGGACCATGTCTTCGCACTGAACACGCTAATCAACAATAGATTGAAGAGAAAAGGAGGCAAACTGTTTACGGCATTTGTGGATTTCCGGACGGCCTTCGACTCGGTAAATAGGGAGAAAATGATAAGAAAGATCGAGGGAGCAGGAATACAAGGAAGGCTGTTGGCAATGATCAAGAGAATATACAGGGAGACGCAAAACCAAGTGATAACGACGGACGGAGTGTCGGAAAAGTTCAGGACAGCAAGAGGGGTTAGGCAAGGCTGTGCTCTGAGTCCTACACTATTCAATCTCTTTATCGAGGACATGGAAGAGGGCTGGATAAAGAGAGGGGAGGGGGGTACGGTGATTGGAGGGGTAAAAATCTACGCCCTAAAGTATGCAGACGATGTAGCGCTGGTGGCGGACACGGGGGAGGGTTTAAGGGACATGATTAGAGAATTGGAGAAGTACGTGAAGAGGAACGATCTGGAAATAAATATTGAAAAAACAAAAGTGGTCATCTTCAGGAAAGGAGGAAGACAGAAGAAGGAAAAGGGGTGGGAAATTAATGGCAAGAAGGTAGAAGTCGTAAAGGACTTTAAATATTTGAGGGTGTATTTTTCTACGGGAAATACTTTTGAAAAACATTTAAGGATGGTGGAAGGAAAAATACTGAAAGCCGCGAACGCAGCGTGGGGCATCGCTAAAAGAGCTAGAGTGGGCAGACTGACGGAGAGGCTAAGGATAGCGGAGGCGATCGCAAGGAGTGGATTGTTGTATGGAGTGGAAGTGTGGGGCTGGAAAAGGAGAGAAAGAGTGGAGAGAGCCCAAGCCAGGTATACGAAGATGGCGATGGGACTACGGAGAAATACACCCGAGTATATTTGGAAAATGGAATCAGGAAGCAAAGGGATTGACACAGTAATGGTAAAGAGAGCAGCGGGTTATATTTCAAAAATTTTGGAGATGGAAGAAGGGAGATGGCCGAGAGTATGCCTGATGGAAGAGGCGCGAGGCTTAGTTAACAACGATGGAAGCAAATGGGCTAAGCAGCTAAATGCAGCAATGGAGCAAGCTGGAGAGGGACAGGTGGCGGAAATACTAAGAGGAGGAAACAAGGAAGAATGGAGGAAGAAGAGTGGGAGAGCGGTGGAGAAGTTGGAGCAACAGGAATTGCAGAGAATGTGGGGTAAAATTCTTAGCTCCAACTTCTGCAGGGAGTATAAAGAAAGAAAAAGAGATGTGGGGATGGAGGAGTATTGGGTTAAAGGGACCGTGAGAGGGGAGACTAGGGAAATTTGGGCCAGAATGAGGTGCGGGAGCGTAGGAAGAGAGGCGGAAAAAGGATTCCGAAATACTAGGTGTAGAGTGTGTGGAGGAGCAGAGGAAACATTGGCACACGTCTGGGTATGTGAGGAGGTGCGAAAGAAGTTGGAAGGGGGGGCGTGGAGAGAATTTAAAAACTGGGAGCGACAGCAAGGCACAAATCCAGAAGGGGGGTGGAAGAGAGCGCTAGAAGGAAAAGAGGTGGTGCCAGAGATGTGCGAAATAGTGCGACAATTTGAAAAAATGGCAAGGGAAAAGGACAGAGAAATAGAGGGGTGAAAAGAGGGAGGTGAGGACGAGTAATATGGCGAAAACGGGAAGAAATTTTAGAGAAGGATACTTAAGATAAGATAAGTTAGGTTAAGTTGCGAAAGGAAAAATGTAAGACAAGAGAGGAGTTTGTAAAAAGCCCGCAAGGGTGTACAAGAAATAAAGGAATGTACTACTACTACTACTACGTGTTTTTTCACCGTTTTGGCAAAAAAAATCGTAAATATAAAAAAATCCTTGATATGCGCTATAGCTATAGTTGTAAAGAATATTTGGTTAAAGTTCCTTAAGGATCGGTTCAGTAGTTTTGAAGATTTTATCGACAAGCCTTTGAAAAATGTTGATTCGAGAAAAATGCGTTTAAAGTTTGTTTGCGTTACATAAATACACGACATTTTTTTAAAATGTATTTTGAAAGTGTATTTATTAAGTTCAACAACTTTTGGATCAATATCTATAAAATAAATCTATCAAAAAAATTCTTGAAAATAGCCTTTTTAGCATCTAAAGTGAGAAGACCCCTTAAATAAAAATCCTGAAACTGAGTATAATCGTGTGATAATAATTTCTCTAATTACTATTGTGCCAAATTAAATAGGTTGATGAAACTGAATTCATCAAATTCATTGAACATTTCAAAAGTTGAGCGTCCCAGCTTTTATTTATACCCACATATAAGTGGCTTGTTAAAAAAAATTATTTTCCACTTACCAGTACATTAAATGAAAACTTGTTTTTTTTTTCAAAATATTTTTTACACATGAATTTTCCAATTTTGATCTTCGGTACAGACGATGGAAATGTGGCGCGAGAACGGAGGATCGAAACGACCGTGAGTGCGCGTTTTGCGTCTGACCGCTGTTTCCAACGAAGACAATTGCGTTTGTCGAGAAACTGCCCCAAAACTGGTCGGCCGGGGCAATTGCGCAATGAAAATACTCGTCGTCCGCGAGAACGTTTCCGGGTACGCATCGCGCGTCGTCAACTATAATGCCAAACACAATGAGACCCGTTGTGCGAATACCGCGCCCTGCGAAGATTTCTTCGCGATTTCTTTGCACGCACAGGCTTCTCGCTTTCACCGTTTATGGATGTACGGCCGTGTTCTCTTCCCCGGTATCCCCGAGACCGCGTCGTTTTCTTCTTGTCGCGAGAACGCGGAAAAAAAAGAACCCGCTCGGTCCAGGTGTTTTTGAGTTTTGGTGAAATCATCCCCTGGTAATCAGAGGTGGACTTTACTAGATTCGTGGTCTCGAAGCTTGTGCAATGCTCGAGCAATTTGTCTTATTCGGAAGTAACGATCGATCGGCGTTAAATATGCAGCGATTTCAAAATAAGTGGGATAGTCTTGCAGGAGTCGAACTCCCTAGGGACTTTTGTTATTATTTGCGGGGATATTACTATATCTGTGGCCGATAATTCTGACCACGCAGCCCTCATATTTGACCCAAAATAAGAATTTTCTTCGAGAGTGGGCAAAATCGGAATTCGACCCTTAAGGGGGTGAAACAGGGGTTTTGAAGTTTGCATGAGACACCATATGTTTTTGACAGATTTGCCTGAAACATAAACCTGAAGCGTAAATACAATAAAATACAAATAATTAAAAATGTATTTCAGCAATTTCCAAAATTTAACCTTTAAGGGGGCTAAACGTGGGCAGTAACGTTTGTATGAGAAAACATATTGTTTGACGAGATTCATTGGGAACTTACCAAATTTATTTTATATAGAACACTGTATGTTTTCCTCGCTGTTCGGCACGTGTAGACAGTCAAGTAGTACTTTTAACCCCCAACTGTGTTTGTTTGGGTTCGTTTGGGTTGGCATAAATACACCAAACAAACCCAAATTAATACATGTTTAATTGTTCGTATTGGAGTGTACTTGTACCAAGTTTCAAGCAAATGTGACCAAAAAATGTGCTGTCTCATATAAACATTGAAGCCGCTGCTTCAACCCCTTAAGGGTTGAATTTCGACTTTTACCACTCTTAAAGAAAGTCTTATTTGGGGTGAAATATGAAGACTGCGTGGTCAGAATCAGGGGTCACAGATATCGTAATACTGCCTTATTTGCAACACTTTTTATCGTAAATATAAACTATTAGTGTCATTAGTCAATATGTTAATTTTTTACGTGCGGAGAATTCGAAATGAACTATTTTTTGACACATGAATATTGTATGCACATTATTTTCGATGTCCCAAAGGGAAGTTTTTTAAAAAATCCTGCGAGCCTCTTCCACTTTAGAAATCGCTGCACATTTGACACAGATCAATCGTTATTTGCGATTTAAAAAAATGCTTGAAAAAAATTGCAAAGAAATGTGCATACAATATACATGTATCCAAAAATGGTTCATTTCCAGTTCGTACTATTTAAGAAAAAAACAACACGTTCACTAATGACACTAATCATTTATGTTAAGGAACAATATTCCTCTATACATATAAATTGAGGAACAATATTCCGTAATTCATTGAGGGACGATATTCCTTAATTAATTAAAGAACAATATTCCTTCACCGTACCTTGGGGAAAAAAAGGTACATACAAGATGCATGTGTTACAAAATAGTTCATTTTGATTTCGTGCCTTATATGGAAAATGAACACGTTGACTAACGACACTAATCATTCATGTTAAGGAACGGTTTTTCTTAATTAATTGAGAAGCAATATCCCTTGATTAACTAAAGAACAATGTTCCTTTAATGTAACTTCGGAGAAAAAGATGTGCATATAATATGGGTGTGTTAAAAAATAGTTTATTTTGATTTCGTGCTATATAAGAAAAATTAACACGTTGGCTAATGACACTAATCATTAGTGTAAGGAACGACAATTCTTAATTTATTAAAGATCACTGTTCATTTATTGTACCTTTGGGAAATTAAAATGTGCATGAAAGTTACGTGTCTTAAAAAATAGTTCATTTCGAGTTCGTGCTGCATGAGAAAAAAAAACACGTTGACTAATAACACCAATCGTTTATGTTAAGGAAGAATATCCCTTAATTAATTGACGATTAATATTTCTCAATTAATTACGGAACAATATTTCTTAATCGTACCCGTGGGAAATTATCCCTTAATCGTACCTTTGGGACACCATTCCTCAATCATGCCTTGGAACAATATTCCTTAACCGTACCAGGCTCACCCTATGCCATCTTTAAAAATTAAGATCTATTCGTTCCCGCGTATCAATTAAGAATACGATTGTGTAAAACTGAATAACAAGACCATCGAAACCAAAATAGATCGCGATTTTATTTCCGTACGATTTAAGCAATTTTACCCTAGTTTTAAAAAATAAACGAACAAAAATCTTTTTATAAACAATCTTCTATTGAAGTGGTACTGTACTAAAAAGTAAAAAAATAATGTTCCGTTAAATTGAAAATCAAAGCAGTATAACTACAAAAAAGCGCTTTCCTTGGTCACTCATTATAGCTGCAAGTACTTAAAAGGTACATGAACGTCGATATTTTTAAAATATGACATATAAATTTTAAAAGCTCGAGGCTTTTTTCCGAAATGTTTTAAATAGTATTAGTACTTATGGTGTTTGAGGCCTCAAGCTTTTAAAATGTATATTTGACATTTTTAAAATATCTATGTTCGTGTACCTTTTAAGTATTTGCAGCTATGATGAGCGACCAAGGAAGGGACTTTTTTGTAGATATACAAAAAAGTCCCTTCTAGATATACAATATATGTTTTTATTTTCAATTTGACTGAACATTATTTTTTACTTTTTAGTACAGTACCTTTTAAATAAAAGTTTGTTTTAAAAAAGTTTATTACGTTTATTTTGTTTTATACACTCTAGTATTAGAATTTGTTTATTTACTTGCCATTATCAGACTCTCGTTATCATGTGTAATGAAAAATGCTCACGATAAGAAAATAAATGAGCACAAACTCGACTGTCCTAGTATATGCTATTAAGGAGTTGCATTGCCCACCTCCCACCTCCATCATCAGACCAGCTCCATGATACCATATTATTGCATTGTCACGGAAGTTACATAGGGATGCCAAATTTCAGCTCAATCGGATGCCAGCAAGTGCTTGAAAAATGAATTACAAATTTTGAACCGGAAAGACATACGAACGAAGCGAGTTTAATAAAAGCTCGTAAAATGGCATAATGACTGCATAATGTTTGCTCCGGACATGTGAGCCCGTCGGTGTGTGACCGAAAGTCGCGAAGCTGACGAGAGAATTTTTTCTTATACCGCGCGATATCACCAGTATGGCAATTTTAATTGAGCGAAGGCCGGAAGAGAATTCATAAGAAATTTATGTGCCAATTTTCGATCTCGGAGCTGGCGTGGTCGCCATAACGAGGTACACGCCTTTTTCTTTCCCACCTGGTATCATCAATGGCTCTCTCTCTCTCTCTCTCTCTCTCTCTCTCTCGCTCGCTCTCTCCGTCGCGTGAAATGTAAAAAGAAAGCGGCGGGCACCCTTCGGCCTGCGAAAGAACCTTCCGCGGAATCGAAAATGAAAGGGAAACGCTGACACCGTTCCAAATTTTAAGACGAGAGAAAGAGGAAAAGAGGGAGAGCGGGTGGACGAGAAGCAGAGCATGCGACACAGTCGACTAAAAGAGACGAAAACCCAGCACTTTTTAGCGTAACATATGAATTTTTGACTAAAGTTTGATGGTTGTATACTGAAATTAACCCCAATAAAATGTTGACCCCCAACTCGTCCCAACTCTAAGAAAAAGGGATTGAAAACTTAAAAATTGCCGTATTTCGATACTTAATAGCCTGATCAAAAAATGTTTCCAACAAAAATTGTTTGGAATAATAAAATACGTATAAAGTTGTCCGACGTCCAATACCCTATCATTGAAAATAGCGGCACAAAAACGATATGTCTACTCCGCTCGCACACGCATCAACCCCAAATTTTCGAATGGTTTTTGTGCCGCTATTTTCAAAGATAGGGTGTTGGACGTCAGATAACTTTATATGAATTTCATTATTTCAAACAATTTTTGTTTGAAACATTTTTTGATCGAGCTATTAATTATCGAGATACGACGATTTTTAAGTTGTCAACCCCTATTTCTTAGGGTTGGGGCGAGTTGACAGGCAACATTTCATTGGGGCTGCTTTCAGTATACAACCATTTACCTTCAGTCAAAAATTCATATTCTATGCTAAAAAGTGCTGGGTTTTCGTCTCTTATACTGGACTAACACGGACGTTCACGCAAAGGGTTTCGCGATCTTAAAACCCTGCGAGTAAACGCATGAACGTATCTTGATCACGGATTAAAAGACACACCCAATCTTGTCTGCGATGCGAAACGGAGTGGCAAAACGCTCCGGTTACGTGTACATACGATCCTCTCGGTTCACTTTTGCCTTTCACGAGGATCTCTCCTGCCGGCGTGGCTCGCAGAAGATATATCGAGCACAGATCACGGGGACGCTAATGATCCGAAGGACAGATACAATTATGTAACGGTGCTTCAAGAGGGGATACCTTTAGAGAACATTTTTTGTGATTTTCATGATTTTTCTTTAAAGGAAACATTTCTTCGCCATTTTTGAGACACGTTTTATTACTACTTTTGGCTGTTACATGGTATTATTTTAGTTTTATTCACGTTTAAAAATGACGGAGGTATGGCCCGGTCTTCTAAACGGACCATTAACGGACGTTGTCAGATGGCGTGACATGTAGTTCCGGCGCGCTTGATATAAGAAAAACCACCGAAAATGTTTCTTTCATTAATACTTATACGCAGAATATGAACCAAGAAAAAGGGAGAAATGTTGAAAATCGATGAAATAGTACGCTTTCAAACAAAAAGATTTAAATTTCCGAAAAAAGTGGCTATATTGTGCAATTAAAAAAAAAACTTTTTTTTTATTTTCAAAAACATTTAGGATCATATTTCGGGCAATAAGGCTAGGAAAATGTATACTAAATTTCATGAGAATCGGTCGATTAGTTTTTTAACCATACGTCATTGCAGTTTCGAAAACCGTGCCATACATCCGCTATTTTTAAAGATTAATAAAAAATACCATGTGACCGCTAAAAGTAGTAATAAAACATACCCTGAGTGTAAAAATAGCAAAGAAAGCTTTCCGTAAAAAAAAATCTTGACGATCAGGATATTTTGTCGTCGCATAAAAGTATCTACCCCCCTTAGAGGATCGCGCTTATTTGCGATTCAGTGTGCAACAGGCACGCTCTAATTTTATATACATTCATACTGGGTCAAAATTGTGAGATGAATATATGTTTTTCAACCTTTCACAACTCAAAAGTTAAAAAATAGTTGACTTCATATTAGCTTTTAGTAAATAAAGAAACACGTATTATTTAGTGTTTAATTTTTTTTTAATTATGAGGGGACTAGTTATAAAGCAATAAAGGAAGTGTGACAGGCATGTTACATTGCCGTAACATTCCTTTATGATGTATGGAATACTTTGAAGCAGTTGTTTTGCTTGTTGTAGCTCAAAGGACTTGAAAAATCATTAACAATCATATTTTTTTATCGCAATATTTTCGCGCAAGACCCGTAAGGGTTTAAATCGAGATGAAATTTTTGAAAATCCCGTTTTTTTGGTTTTCGACGAATTCTCAAATATAATCCCTCAAAAATATTTCCTGAAAATTTCAAGTCAATCCGTTTAAAATTGAGGGAGTTATGGGGTTTTCAAATTACATTTTATTATTTTCTCAAAATTATTATTTTTTTAATCGGTGACCACGATATCTCAAAAATCACTGCACCGATCAGCTTCAATTTTTTCAAGGTTCTTTCACATATCAAAAAACAGTGCTTGAGCGAAGAGAATTTTTTTTACGCATAGTTTTTTTTATCAACGTAACTATTGTTTTTTCACAAAAAATCGATATGCTTACTGTGAGCTGCGACCATTTTTCACAAATCTATATTTTATTCAATCCTTCTTCCAAGTACTCGATAATTTTATGCAAAAATGAAATACGTGTAATTTCGTTCATTCCGATGATTTGTTTTCATGCAGCAGTGTCAGCAATCACCGCGAAGGACGTTTTTCAAGCAGCGGTCTGCACAAACCATTGTATATCTGCCACATTTATAAATATTTTTCAATAAAAAAATGGTAAAAGGTACGTAAATCCATATTCTTTGACGTATCGAAATTTTGCATAATTTTTAACGGAAAAAAATTTACGAAAATTTTTCTTTTTTCGAGCCACAAGCGAGGTGTGACGCCTCAAGAAACGCATCTACCTATAATTGCATATATTCGAACGTGCGCTTTAAAGTAGTGCCTCTGCGAAAATCTCAACCAAAAGGTTACATATCATGTTCGTGTTTAAAAGATTGATAATTGGTTTAATTAGTGATAAATAAAATTAAAATCTACGCAATATTGACTCGGTACTAGTAGATAATACGATGGATATCATTTATTGCCGTAAAATATATTTTATATTGTGTTTTTGATCTACTATTGCCAGTGAACTTTTTGCCCGGACGGTCCAGGCTTTGCCCCAATTGTTTTTTTTTTCCAGGCTTTGCCAAGCTTTGCCAGGCTTTGGACCAAAATTTTGAGGGCTTCTCATGGTTATATCTTGGAAACTAGATGGTGAATGAGTCTCATTTTTTTTCACATTATTCGTGATATCTTACTCTAGCTTATCCTCGATTTTTATCAATTTCTTAATTTTAGTTTTCGCGTAGAATTAATGATGCTCTGTTTGCCCATCATAACACATTCGTTACGTGTAAACCAAGCCAACTTTAAGTGTAAATATCTCATGTTTGGGGTGGTAAAACTTATTCAAATTGCACAGATGTTTGGATAATGTATTAAATAACATATATGTCAAATTTCAACCATTTCTTAATTCAACTCTCCTGTGGAGGTACTACCTTAAAAAACAAAATCTCACGCTCCATTCAGGAAACGAGATCCCCCGTATTCCTTGGTCAAAACAAATTAGTGATTTTGGTCATAGTCAAACTCGCACCGTCTTTGCAAAATGTTCGCCGCCCTCTCGTCTCAAATTCGACCCACTGTATAAACGCATATCGATGAATACTTCTGCCGTGAGAAAATGCATTGCCTCGCGGTCGATCTAAGATCAGCATCGTCGACAGACCAAGAATATTGTTTTTTCCACGGAGTAAAAACAAATTTTAATGTATAAGCGCTTGAGAAAGTCGAGGAGCGTTCACTTTGTTCGCGTGCACTTTATGTTGCATTGTGCCGAGTTCTGTCTCGCTTGTCGCGCGGGTATTCACATATTTCATGTTTTCTTTGTTATTCTTAAGAATCCGCTTGATGCACGTACGACACGTGGTTCTTGCAACTTGAACGACGTACGAACGATTGTGCAAGAGTTCGTTCGGACCGACGACTTAAGGCCTCATATACGCGATTTCGCCGATTTTCGAAGGCCCTTTTCCAGACGCGGTTACAAAAATTACGCATCTATTGAGAACATTTTTTTACAGATCATTTATGCACATGGTTTAGTATATGTAAATTAAAAAAAAATCATGAAGATCAGCAATTTTCAAGCCAATCACACTGTTATGGTCCTTTAAATTTTCCCAATGTGAGCAATCTCGTAAAACTATTCTTCTCGTTATGTTTGTCAGTCAGCGAGAATGTCAGCGTTGGGGCGTCGAAGAGCGCAGTACGGAAATGCATCGGACAAAGTACGTCAAATTTTTTATGGCCTTGCAATGAGCGTACCTGGTTTAGTGGAAGAAATTTTCAAGGAAACACACGTTGCCTCGAGAGAGAGAATAGTTGACAATGAGGCACCGTCAACGTCTCGTTACCTCTCTCTTTTTTTTCATGCCTCCTACATATTTGTCCTCGCACTCAATCGTAATTACTTTAAGTACATACCAATGACGACATACGTCCCAGAATTGTAATACCAATAATAAAATTGATATCAAGTTAAATGATAAAAAGTTAAATAATAAAATTAATAATAAAATTGGCAATTATTTGATCCCTTTTGTTATTTTATTTTGATAATTTAATATATATGATTTATTATATATTAAATAATAATGATAATAAAATTAATATCGAGCTGGAAACGTATCAGATGTTTTGTACGTTTTCTCGGTGGAAGTTCTCTCGACATAATTAGGCGATGGTTTTTTGAGACATTATAAAGTATTAGGATAAGAACCACTAATAGGCTGCCCTTTCTCTCTCTCTTTCTCTCACTCACAAAAAGTCATGTTCGTTCAATTTTCATCACCACCGTCGAGTTTTCTTTCCTCATTATTTTTTCTCCCGAAGAATGTCTCCCGACGCTAATTGAGACAACGTGAAAAAAGTGACACACGCACTTCAGCCTATTCCAGCACGAATGCGACGTGTTACGTTTTCTCAGGGGTTCAACGGTCCAAAGAAAAACATCATCTTCGTAACAACTGTCTGTCCGGAGAGTGATTATTTCGGTGCGAAATTGTGTGAATAAAGATGCTCGAAGAAGATTAATTGCCATACAGAAATGATCGTCAGCACAACGATCATAACACACTCGTACTTATTACACTTTTAAAGCGCTCGGAGCGAACGAGGCGTCAAATCCCGCGCGCCTCTTAGCCCAACTATTGCGCAAACGCTTGTGTGGAAGGTGTTTCTTTTTTGCATTCGTCATTTTGGGTCCCGTGTAGCGTTATGCCCACAGTTACGAGTACTCCAAATTATTGACGCTGAGTCCTTGTTGTGTAAATTAGCGAAAGCGCAAGTGGCTTTACAAAAAAACACACGTATGTACTTCTGTCATCAGAGAATACGACTAAATTGCCGATATTCTTTCCTGTACTCTCGCCTGAAGAGAATAAAGTGCTGGGCTTTCCATTTTTTCTTTTTTTACACGAAGTGGTGTGCTAATGTTAGTGTTGCAATCTAACGCTAAAATTACGTTTTTCAACGCTTTTTTTTACGTTTCTCCCTGATGCGTAGAACTCCATGGAACTTGTCATCGACAGTTTTATAAATGCCCCATGTTGTACAGAATCGAGAAACGAATATCTAATAACGACAACACTGAAGAGAATAATAATAACGTATTTGAAACTATTTCGTGTTTGTTAAATAAAATTTTAAAACGTGTCGAAGAATGATGGCAAAATAAAGGAAAATCTGACAAAAGTAACCTTTTTTACGTAGAATAAGATGTAGCTGTGAAAAATATGGGTTTCCACCTTTATTACAAGCTTTTATTTAACTTGACTTTCTGTTAAATGAAAAACGGAAAATCGATTTTTGACCCACTTCCCGGCTACTCAGAGCTCTGAAATTTTGCAAACGTGCATTGAAAAGGTGACAATGCATGATTCAAGTTAAAAAAATCAACATATCCGTAATCTTCAACTTTTCATGTATAGTTAGCGATATCTAATCGTCCATATAGAATCTCACTAACACATACAAACAAAGTCATAGCCGACTGTGTTTGTATGTGAAAAGTGTATATGCAGCAATTAGTCGTAAATTCAATCTCAATTACAGTCTTTGTTACTTTTTACAAGCATTCCATGTTCCTAGCGTACAAATTCGTAAACTACTAGTAACAACTAACTGTCAAAATCAATTAAAGACTAAAAAGTAGAAAATAATTTATATGTAAAAAAATTTTATTTATAAAACAAGCGTTTATTTAAATAAACGCTTGTGTTATAAACCAAATTCTCTTCTCACTTTAGAGGCTGAAAGAAGGCTATTTTTATGCATTTTTGTCATAGTTAATATTATAGATTTGATATCAAAGTTGTAACAATTAGCAAATACACTTTCGAAATACATAAAAAGATTTGTGAATGTATTTATGTAACCCAAACAAACTTTAAACGCGCTTTTCTCGAAACAACGTTTTTCCGATCCTCATGAAATTTTGAACTTTTATATTTACTTTTTTTTTGCCAAAAGCGGTAAAAAAACACGTTTTTTTTATGTCCGCCATTTTGTTATTTTTGCATATATTCAAAATGGTATGATATGCGCTATAGCCAATGAGATACTGAATCTAAAACCGTTTCATTTTTATGTTTCGGTTGATCCATCTCCAAGATTTCAACAACAGCGCAGCCCTACAATTTTTTAGGACATTTCTTTAACTACCATTTTCGTTTATAAATAGTGACCTGAATAAATAAAAAAAAAATTTAATGTATTTCGAAAGTGTATTTATTAAGTGTAACAACATTTATATCAATAACTATAATATAAACCTATAAAAAAATCATGAAAATAACCTTTTTAGCATCTAAAGTGAAAAGCCCCCTTAATGTACTAAAAAGTAGAAAATATTTTGTTTTACGAAGTCACCGAATAAATAGAAACTTGAAGTGCTCAAAATTTAGATACATAATCTTCAATTTACATGAATCCGTCAACAGATCAACTGTATTTAATTGGTTGTAAAACAAGCTTAGATTGTTAAATAAAAATCCTGGAACTAAGTATCAACGTGTGATAAGAATTTCTCTAATGACTATTGTGCCAAATTAAATACGGTTAATTAAACTGAATTAATCAAATTTATCAAACATTTGAAAAGTTCAGCACCTCAAGCTTTTATTTATAGTCCCATTTAGGTCACTTGGTATAAAACATTATTTCCTACTTTTTAGTACATTAAATAACAGCTTGTTTTTTAAAATATTTTTTTACATATACATTTTTTAGTTTACCTCGAAATCACTTTGAATACGATATATATACCGGGTGGTATATATATATATATATATATATATATATATATATATATATTAACTGGTACATATGTCGTTTTTAAAATGATTTCACGTAAAATAAAAAAAATGGAAGCCCATTTTTTATAGCAGCATTTTATTCTACGTAAAAAAAGGTTACTTTTGTCCGATATTTTTTTATTTTGCAATTATTTTCCGACATATTTAAAACTTTTTTTTCAACAAACACGAAGAAGAGTTGTGCATGACGATGGAGGCTACTTTTTCCACGATATGATAAGAAACACGATAGGCACTCCCAGGTAGAAATTGTGTTTGGAATCCTATAGGATTCCCCTACTTCTCCCTACTCCCTGATCGGGATCCAACGGGACACCCCATTGGATCCCTATTAGGAAACGTCACGCTCGTATATTGGATTCCAAGAGGGACTCCCCATCGGGATCCAAAAGGGATTCCCATCGGGATCCAAAAGGGATTCCCATCGGGATCCAGTAGGGATTCCTATCGGGATTCCATAGGGATTCCATAGGGATTCCCCATTAGGATCCAATAGGGATTTCCATCGGCATCTGTATTTCTGTAATTCTGTAAGGCCAAAATGCTACAAAAAATAGAAGCATCGATACACTAAAGAGATCAATTTATTGTTTACAAAGGAGTACATATCGAATACCACAATATACTTATTTTGTTTTTTTAAAATTGTTTACCCATACTGAATATTTATAGTGCTTTGTATAGTATTCTTCGAATACTTGTATCTTATATCTATATCTTCGAGTACTTTTTATACTTTATGAACTTTTTAAAAATACTGTAAATACTTTTTATTCTGTAACGTAGTTTTGATACACTTTTTATACTATTATTAAGCAAAAATACTTGTGCAGTTATGGGCGGGATATTCTTTGAATACTTTTCATACTATATAAAATTTAAACACTTTAATAAGGTTGATGCTTGCATCATTGGAATGCAACAAACATTAATGCGTGTTTGGAGTAAATAAATTTTATGATCGCGATTGCGCAGTAACTCGATCGTCGCGCGCTTTTCAACGACGACACGAATATATATGTACCCTGCGCCGCTTATGTTCTATCGCCCGACGTCTTTCTTTTGTCGGAAGCGATTTTCTGAATCCTTATTGGATCCCGATAGGGAATTCCTATTGGCTCCCGACAAGGAATCCCTGTTAGATCCCGATGGGGAATCCCTATTGGATCCCGATGAAAAATCCACCGGGTCGGGTAGAAATTGCTGTTACGGACTATAAACTTAAGCGAATGTGTAATAGATATCATGTTTATAAAAATATGATTTCATACTTACATTTAATTTTCTTTTAAAACCTCATTTAAGCCGCTCTAACAAAACTCCACACCTACAGCGATAAACCGCAGACGCAATCGTAACCCGATTGCCGTCACGTCCAAAACAAATTTTTATGCGCACAAGTATTAAAAATTCAAAAAGTGTGCATATTAAAATTTATAACAAGTTTTTTTATTCGTATAAAAAATACTAGCCCATAACAAACTATAAATATGCAATATGGGTAAGCACTAAAGTAAAGAAGTTACTGAAGAATATAATTATATATTGTAGTATTCGATATCCTAACAAATTCCTAGAAACACGTTGGTGCATCTTGAAACTCCCAAGCAAATCTGTGCACGGGACCATCAAAGAATAATTTTTTACAGAGCGTCGCGAAATCCCATTTTATATAATTTCTAGTAAAAAATTCTCAAACCACGTTAATCTGAAAACAGCCCAGGATCCATTTGGATTCCAATGTGGTCTCCCTACCTGGGGTGTCCATATCAAATCCTCATAAGGATCTGGTAGAACCTGGGGAGTCCCCAACAAATACATTTGGATTCCAATGTGGACTCCCTACCTGGGCCGTCCCTATCAAATCTCCATAAGGATCTGGTAGAATCTGGGGAATCCCCAACAAATCTATTTGGATTCCAGTGTGGACTCCTTACTTGGGGCGTCCCTATCAAATCCCCATAGGGATCTGGTAGGATCTGGGGAGTCCCCAAAAAATTTCTGCATGGGCTGTTATTCGACATGCTTGTCTCAAAATCCACGGAAAGCCTCTCTTTTTAGTTTCTGAATTATGAATTCGCCGTACTCAGTATAGGTTAATTTATGTTTCGAAGTGGAGTGCTCTAATTTTCAACATCTTTCGTCATGTTTTCCAAAAAATAATGGCCAAATAAAAAAAGTGTTTCGGACAAAAGTCACCTGTTTTTTTTAGTAAAATATAATGATGACACTATAAAAAAAAAAAAATTTGATATATGTACATCAGATCGCGGACTTCCTGAAAACCAGCAAAGGGCAGGGAAGTTGAGAATCGTTAAAGCGATTAGCCTCCCGACACTGCCGCCTCCATACGACGATGATGAAACCCGAAAGGGTCTCTCCTCCATGCAACTAACGAGGGATGCTGCTGCCGACGATGTTTTTTTTTTGGCGTGTCAAGACCGTGAGAAAAACAGAATTTCTCGAGAGACGCGCTGTTTCGATAATTATTACAGCAAAGCACGTCGTCACGTATTAGACTCGCTTTTAATACGTGGGAAATTTAGACTCGCGCATACACGACTCGACGAGGATCGTCGCGGGTATTAGAACGTTGCTGTACGAAAGTAAAATAAAAATGACAAGATCGATAGTCTTTTCTCGTGTAGTTGGAGCAGCGAACTGTTTCTCGTGTGAAAGTTTGGCGGGTGCAAATAATTGCGTGACAATTATATTTTTCGATCGATTATATGGAAAAGTCAAACTTTTTCGCCTCGTGACATACACTTCTTAAGGGGGGAGAAACCTTTAGACGAGGAAAAAATGTCTGGTTTTCATGATTTTTTTTTCTTGATAAAATATTTCCTTACCATTTTTTAGACCTAGGATATGTGTTATTACTACTTTTCGTTGCTGCATGGTATTTTTTAAATTAATTTTTAAAAACAGCAAAGGCACTTTTTACGTTTTTCAATTTTTCAATACGAAAATTATAAAAGATGCTTAATCTCATCGTCTTTAACGTAAAAAAAATCGAAAACCCGCACACTTTTTCACAGAAAAAAATTGTTTTATTACGAATTTTGGTTGTTACATGGTTAGAAAAATGTTTTATTACTATTTTTAAAAATGGTGAAGGTATGACACGGGTTGCGGTGGATGTTATCAGACGGCGTGACACATAACGTCGGTAGGATTAATCTGAAAAAAAGCCAACGAAGATTTTTCTCTTATTAACACTCATACGCAGAATATGAACCAAGAAAAAGTGAGAAATGTTGAAAATCGATTAAATGGTACGCTTCGAAACAAAAAGATTTGATTTTCCGAAAAAAATGGCTACACGCTGCAATAAAAATACTTTTTTTTTCTTCAATTTTCATAAACTTTTAGTGTCCTGTTTTAGACAATAGTGTTAGAAAGATTTATACCAAATTTCATCAGAACCGGTCGATCAGTTTTTTAACTATACGTCACGCCACTTTTTAAAATGCAGTTCAGAAGAACGGGCCATACCTCTGCCATTCTTAGATTATTTTTTAAAAATACCATGTACCAGCCAAAAGCATTAAAAAATATACCCTAGGCCTAAAAAATGGTGAAGAAATCTTTCCTTAAAACAAATCATGACAATGAGCAGTTTTTTCCTCGCCTCCCCCCTTAAGACTGAAGGGGTATCTCCTCCCGCAAGACTGAAAAAAGAGAGAAGGATGATCTGTCGAGCCCACGAAATCCTCCGCTTTCTCGGGAAAGTTGAAAATAAATCTATAATTTATGTCATATTTTAAATACTGAAATTCTCGCGTCGCGGGTACAAGTCGGTCAAGTTTCCGCACGCATTGGCACGAAACTCTCAGGATGTGAGAGATTTATCCGTAATGCGTTAAGTGGCACTGTTGAAAAAAAAACGAAAACGACGTTTTTTTTAATTGAATTGGCCCCGACCCAATCGCCATCGACTTCTCCGAGACTCTATTAACTCCGGACACGTGGATTTTTCGTCCGGTGAATGTTTAGTCGAGCTCGTTTTATTTTTCCGCGCTTCAGTTCTGTTTCCAATCAATCCTACTCATATTATGCCCATGTATATTCATTTTTTCGGGCTGAAATTAAGGTGGTAGGATCAGTAAACAATTCTGAAATGTTACCAATCGATTTTGGAATTACTGTCCGTCTGTCTGTTCATTCTTAGCGAAGTTTGCATGAGAAGGGCTGAAGCTTTTTCCCTGAACCTTTGGAATGCGGAAATTAACGCCTCCAGAATTTTTCTGCAGTTCCTTGCATCTGGATCCGTCGAGAAGAACGTGAGAGGACGCGATTTTCTTTTTGAAAGGAAAAGTGATATGCGATAATTTTTTCCATAACAATGCAGTTTTTCTCAACATAAAGAATGTATCATTTTAAGGCAGTATTCTAGAGACCTTCGAACGCTTTTTCGGACTTAATGAAAAAATATATATATATATATTGTTTAGCATACACTTTCTACAGCCTTTTCATCGCTGTTTTAAGAACCTACAAAAAAAAATGCTGTGCAAAAAAATGAAAATTTAAAAAGTTATGGGCGTTCAAATATGGCCGTGAAAAAAGGCCTGACATGATTCCAAAGTACCCATTCATCTAAACCAGAAATAAAACCAATTTTCTTGAACAATAAGAATGTCAGTATGGCAGGTACCGAAGAGAAAATAATATTTAATGGCGACTGTCCGAAAAAAGGTAAATTTTCCGCCTTATTTTTTTCAAAGATAATTTTCTAATAGTAATAATATTTTTTTTTCGCAATTCCCGAGATAGGGATGATAGAGGGACATACACTGAACATTCATACCAAATTTGAAGTCAATCGGTAGAATAGAACTCGACATTTTATGTCAACCAGGGTGAAAAAAGTACTTTCGAGACAAACGCGTTTGAATTTTGCGTACAATTGCAGACAACCGCAACTATCTAAGTGGTATAAGGGCATGTTATACTTACGTTATATTAACCCTTAGACTGCACACTTTCCGCCCAACCCAGACGTTTTCAGATCGTTATATTTCGATAAATATGCATTTTTTGTAGAGACGTTTTTTATAGTCAATGATCCTTATTTTGTGGCCCAAAATTTATATTTTAAGAAAAACAAAAATTAAGTGCCCAAACATTCGTTCAAAGTGGAAGACGCACTGAAAAATACGTAATTGCACGAAAAATAATATAATTATTTTTTCAAAATATAAAAAAAAGTCTTTTGAGGTTTTTATAAAGGAAGGTTTGTAGATATGAAAAATAAGCCAGTGTCGACCGTCTTTCGAAAAAGAATAGTGAAAAATGGAAAAAATTGATTCCTTCGGCGGATTAATTATTGAAAACGTATATTTTCCGATCTTGTTTTACTTCAATGACTTATACCGCACTTATACCGTTGACATTTACCGCAATCGACGCATAAGTACATTCGGTGCTCGTTGCACATAACCCTCCTGCATAACGGACGCTTGCTTTTAGTTTTATCATCGGCATTCTAAATACATAATTTACTATAGTAGCGCAAAATAGAAAATATCTATGAGCATTTTCTGTCATAACTCACATGTGGTAATAAAACGCCAAATTTTACAAAAAAAAAAAATGTTTTCACTTTCACCGCACTACTGCAAAAACGGGGTCGATTCGACCCCCGGTCCTTTTTAGACAGCTTCCATACATTGAGTGAAAAATAATGGGGTCAAAATGACGCAGTGTGCAGTCGAAGGGTTAATCGGCCATTCCTGCCTCGTAGAGTGTGCCTTCCTCGACTTCGAAATGATTATTTTTCGAACTTCGTTCTTCCCCGCGAGCAGTTCTAGCTTCCTCAGAAGCTTCTGAAGCTCGTAGCTCGACCAATCGATCCTACTGTTGTTTGCTGGCGTAAATATTGGGAATTTCGAAATTTCCTTTCGAGGACATATTCTTGAGTCTATACCAGTGTGACACTTTCAGAAAATCAATTTTTTTGTTGCCTTTTTCGACAGTTTATACTTTCAAGAATATCCTGTAATTAGCAGTTTTTATGGTAAATATCATTTTATCTTGCAAAAATCGATAGTTAAATCTTTAAACACGTTTTTCTCGAAATGAGATTTTTCAAATTTGCTGACATTCTAACTCAAAGAGCAATTATCCGATTGACTTAAAATTTGAACTGAGTACTCTTGAATACATTGACTCTACAATGACGTGGATATTTTTGATTGGATGAAAATTCACGATTTGGCATTGAAAAAACGACCATTTTATAGGCAAGAAAACAGACTTTTTTCATAACTACGCCATTTTGTTAGATTTTTATATTTTTCGAAAATCCTATGTCATTGTACAGGAAATACCTTCCAGTTTAACGACATTTTTTCCTTTTTCGGTTTCAGCTACTCAATCGGCCGGAATCATGTCAGCAGTGGAGGAACTTTTCTTTTTGGGGCCTCCGAAGGCAGCGCATAAGTCGCTGGGATCTCAATATTTTACTATGTAAAAATTATGTAATATAGGTCAAATATAGCGAAATATATTCTTAATTTTCCGAAACCTTTTATTGAGTACTTTTCTTCCAAAAAATCCCGAAAACCACCCAAATTTTCGGCGTTTACACTTGTATAGCCCCTTAAGAAAATGCTAAAAAAAATCGATTGTTTCCCCTGTTTCTAGACTAGAATACTGCCTTAAAGTACATGTACCTTGTCGTCCAATTTGTTTTTATTTAAATTTTTTCACACAGGAGATGCATTCGATCACCGAAAACGACTTTTATATCATGATGATTGTAACGGGGCTATTGGCAAGCTTCCCACGAACTGGAGCGGCGAGTTGTCAAGGTGTTTATGCACTCGGACATATTGTGAATACAAGTAGTCAATTTTGAAGCGGAGAGTTCCTCTCACCGACCGGATGAGCGATCGTCTACGACGAACAATCGAGAGGGGACGAGCAAGTGACTTGAGAGCTCGCCTCTTTTTTGCTCCACTTTGCTGTATATCACTTTTACCGTGCCTATATAAATCCTACACACGAGCCCACCACAATGCACACATGTGCACACGAAAACACAACGAATGCTCGTTACGTAACGATAAGTACTGGCTCGTGACATTCGCGTTACAATAATGCGTCTACAAATAATTGCGTTCCTCATTATTATTATTATTATTATTATTATTGTCGTTATTATACAATGAAAAACGAGGATGTTTCAGAACTTAAAAATTGGAAAACCAGATGCGTAAATTTAATCGTTTAGGGGTTATGCTCATTTGGAATTAAACAAATCACTTTTTTCAAAACACATAAAGTTTGACAGTACATCATCTTACAAAAGTACCCTGAAAATTTCAATGTGATCGGATCAAAATTAACAGATTTATAGGCGGTTATGTTGACGTCCGTCCGAACGTTCGGAGCGTCGTTCGAAACTTTAAACTTTGAAGCTCTTTCAAGATGTAAACATATGGTATTTGATCGGAAGATTTTTTTCCGATGTATGCTTTCGATGTGATGAACGAAAAATGCCAATTTTTTCACATAAATCAAGACTTATTTACAACACGCGCCATTTTTATTTAATTTAATATTTCAGAAATTCCTCCGAATACTCATGGGATGGAGTAATATACTAACGAAATCCGTTTGGTTTTTTATTTAAATAATCTGCTTCAGAAAGACATTATTGCTCACCGGAAAAGACGTTTTCGAGGTACTTCCCGGAAATCGTTTATAAATCGATTCTGATTGAATATTTATACACAAAAAAAATTACAGAGTGTTCTTAAGATGATACGTTTTTAAATACGTAATTTTTGTGTAAACTAATCACCACGATTTTCTTTTAAAAATCAGAAAAATGATGAGCTGTTTTCGACTGTTGCTACTAGGAATGACACATTAATACGAGTTCAGTGTGAACTTATTTAATTTTATTTATATTACTTATATACACTACCGGCGGAAAGTTTCCGGACAAGAGTTGGAAAAAGTGCCCGAACGGTTCTTTATGCCATTTCGCCGGTAGTTGGGCTAGGCCAATTTGACCAACGGCATTTTAAAGAGGGGGGATTTACCTACATTTTGGCTTATCAAAAAAAAATTTACGATTTTTTTTACACTTGGCACCCAGTTTTGAAAACGACAATTTTTTGTTGTTTTTTTGTTGTTTTGTGAGTGGACCCCGTTTACAGTAAAAATTTTTTTTAGGCATTTCTCCTATTAAAATCATAAAAGGGGAAGTCTAAGCTTCAATTTCGTTTTGTAGAAAAATTTTTGCGATTTTTTTCCCAAAAATATTTCGTTTTTTCGATAAAAATATACAATATGAAAATTGCTCCGGAGTACGAAAACGACGAGGTTTACAACAAAACCTCAAGATGGTAAAAAGTTGCGTTACTTTTCGTTGAGTTCATGAGAATTTTTTCAGATTTTTTTTGCGAAATTTTTTTAAAATTTATTTCCGGTCGGAACTCGATTGATCTCAACACCATGATAATAATATAATTATTTTTTTTATTTACATATTATACTTTGGTCTCGTCGAAAAAACCTCCTCTCGCTGACAGCACGCTCTTAATCGTCGTAATTGAAATGTTTTTTCCACGACTTTCGACAAACTGCGCTTGGATGTTTGCCGCCGTGAGTTTTCGATTCCTTTTAGACATCACAATTATTGATTAGTCTTCCGCTTTGGAAGTAACAGGAGGCCTCCCGGAACGATTTTTATCGCGGTTCGATTGTGTCTCTCTGAAACGTTTTATAGCATCCCCAACGGTTGATTTGGATATTTTCAATCGATTTGCAATGTAGCGAATTTTGAACCCTTCATTGCAAAGAGCAAGGATTGATGCACGCTTTCCGATGCTTAAATTGGGACGACGACCCATTTTCGGCAAGTGCGCAAGGTCACGCATTCATCCGCCGAAAAGCTATGGGAATCCCTACAAAAATCATGGAAAGAAACACCCCGAGAGACATTCGAAAAACTTGTGGAGAGGATGCCGCGTGTGGTAAAGAGCGTGCTGTCAGCGAGAGGAGGTTTTTTCGACGAGACCAAAGTATAATATGTAAATAAAAAAATTAATTATATTATTATCATGGTGTTGAGATCAATCGAGTTCCGACCGGAAATAAATTTTAAAAACATTTCGCAAAAAAAAATCTGAAAAAATTCTCATGAACTCAACAAAAAGTAACGCAACTTTTTACCATCTTGAGGTTTTGTTGTAAACCTCGTCGTTTTCGTGCTCCGGAGCAATTTTCATATTGTATATTTTTATCGAAAAAACGAAATATTTTTGGGAAAAAAAATCGCAAAATTTTTTCTACAAAACGAAATTGAAGCTTAGGCTTCCCCTTTTATGATTTTAATAGGAGAAATGCATAAAAAAGATTTTTACTGTAAACGGGGTCCACTCACAAAACGACAAAAAAAACGACAAAAAATTGTCGTTTTCAAAACTGGGTGCCAAGTGTAAAAAAAATCGTAAAATTTTTTTTGATAAGCCAAAATGTAGGTAAATCGCCCCTCTTTAAAATGCCGTTGGTCAAATTGGCCTAGCCCAACTACCGGCGAAATGGCATAAAGAACCGTTCGGGCACTTTTTCCAACTCTTGTCCGGAAACTTTCCGCCGATAGTGTATGTACTTACATTATTTTTATTATTTAAAATCATTATTCATGAAAATGAAGATAAGTTTATATTTTTATAAACTCATACTCATTTTCTACATATAAAATATTGTATGTTTATCTATGTCAATTACGTAATAAGAAAAAAGAATCGGTATCTCCACTAGCCATTATATTTGTTTCGATAAATTTCCACCCCCCCCCCCCGCCCCGCTCGTTGCACTAAAAATGGCAGAAGGCAAAGAAAATCATCAAGCTGCCTGAACAAAAATATCACATCATCATTTTCCACCCAACGTGACTATTGTAACCTACATTGAAAATTGGAGCACATATTCATCCATATTAATTGCACACAAAATAAATACGTCGACACGCAGCGAGTGGATCTGTATTGTGATAGGATAAAGTTTTTCTACGACTCTCACAACGTTACGACGTTTTCACTCGTGGTCCTCCCGCTTTCAAGAGACACTCGTGTGTTCATGTACAGGCCATTCCATTCCAACATCGGCCACGCTTGATACTCGCCACCCTGCGTTTCTCCCGTGACTATTTTTAGAACACTTCACATCCACAAATTCTAACCAGTTTTTTTTTTCATTTCCTACGAGACATCGTCCTATCTCGAACTTATCATCTGGTGACTTCCGTCAATCGTCTAATTTCCTCCTTACTACAGAAATTCAAAAATCTCTATACAAAAATAAATCAATGACACTTCTTTCTCATTCTTCTTTTTTGCCAATCCAAAACATATAAATTTCAAATCAATTCGAAACAAATATTTTCGAAAATGGAAATTAAAGAAATGTCCCTTTTTGCTCGGTCCTTTGTCATAAAAATCGACAAAAAATGATAGTGTTGACCATTGTAATAAGACCTTCGCAAAATACAGACATACTGAGCAACGTCCCATTGGCCTGGAACGCCGTGCATATAATCATATATATATATATATATATATATATACACACATACAATTTATATATGTGCACACATACATAAATCGACTGCTGACGAAAGATAGGGCTCAGCCCACATCTTTTAACGCCTAGAGTAATGTGAGGCGCGCCATTTTGTTCCGTACCAATCAGTACATGTATATGGGACGAATGTCGACTTAATGAATATCTCTGTCGTCGTGATCCCCACGCACAGTACGGCACCCTTTAGCCGGCCGACAAGCAATATGAATGGACACGCTAGGCTGTGGGGGACAGAGAGAGAGAGAGTGAGAGGGTGCAGGGGTCGGAGTTCATTGTGCCACAAGTGCATTCCGAGTGTAGAGACACGAGCAATTGCCCGGGGCTTCGTGTGCAGGGAACATCCCTCATTTGTGTGGTCTTCACATACGTGTGTGTGTATATATATATATATATATATATATATATATATATATATATATATATATATCTGTGTGTTTATGCATACATATGTACATATGTGCGTAGATGTGGGTGTGTGAATATATATATATATATATATATATATATATATATATATACGGAGTGATCTGACTCGTGACACTTGGACCAAAAGGAAGAAGCAAAAAGAAGCGTAGTCGCTAGCAAGTGGTAGCAGTAGCCAGTTGACAAATTCAAACATCTTCCATTCAGAGCACATTAACCTCCAAAAATTCGTAAATAAAAAAATAATTACGGCACAATTACGTTTTCGTTGTGAAAAGCAATTTTGCGGTACTTGGCCAGGTGACAATTAATTCCGCGTCGAGTAATCGTCGAGATCGCGAGGACTCCGATCTCGCGTTATCATCGGACGATCGTGAAATTTGCTCGAAACGATAGTGGGAAGAAAAAAAAATGTGAAAAGAGAAAAAACCGAACGAGCGCGATTGAGGCCTCGTTACGATGCCACGGACGATAAGCCGCAGGATTGTGTGATGTAATTGGAATCCCGTTTTTTGTTCAAATCTCTCCTCGAGAAGCATCCTCGAAATTCTGGTAGAAAGCACAACAAGAAAAAAAAAAGGCAACGTTTTCTCGCCGAGTGAGAGTTCCAATAAAGTGGCAATTGATAAACATTCGTACGTAAATTATGTACATTCGTACGTGAAAAAAAGGAGTGTAAATATAGGTCTGTGAACATTGCGATAATTTCGCGAATTCGAGAGATCCCGCAGTTTAAATTAAACGAGCATTCGAACAGGTAAATTTTTTTTTTACGAGTGGCTATTCGTACGTATTTATGTGTTTATTATGCGAATTACGTGATATGCAATTTCTCAGGTTCAAACGTATCGCAAACACGTATCGTCACTGACGAGTGAGCTGCGCGAGAAAATAAAAAATAATTCTTGTAACATTCGCGAATAAAAGGTGTCGCAATTTCCTCGCGGGAGCGTCCGCGCGATCTCCGTCTCTGTCGGCGTGACTCGCTGATGGTCACGCACTTGGTGCTCTCGAAGACGTTCTTCGGGGCTCTTTGAGAATTGTCGCGCGTTTATTTCTATGCCGACGGAGTCGTGGTATTTATCACGAAATATATACTCGTTCGATTCGACGTATGTGCACATTTGCAAAACCGAGTAAGTACATTGTTTATGGTCAATGATTCGCTGGTTAATTAAAACCGCGAAAAATGTGCGGCAAATTTCGAAAAAAAAATTCACCATCGATAGCCCATTTTTAGTTAAATTTGCCCGGTGTGTAGCGCTTGGTTGTTTAATTTGAGACGGGACAAATTTAATAACAAAGTTCCCGGACCATTTCGAGGCCTCGTAATATCAATCTGTTTATTTTTATTATTATTATTTTTATTGCAGATTGTACGGGGTCGCCCCCCTTATTACATTCCGCACCATATTCCACGACTCATCCCCACCCAAGTTGTTTATTTGAATGCATTAATGCGGCGGGAGAACAGTCCAAGGGTTACATCTGAAGAATTAATTAATATACGAAATTGATTTCTATGCGGTAGAATAATATTATTATCCACATCGAATAGTCAAAGATTATTTGAATTTATATGAATTATTTTTTATTATCATCATCTGAAGAATTAATTAATATACGAATTCGATTTCTATGAGGTAGAATAATATTACTATCCACAGGGAATAGTCGAAAATCATTTGAATTTATATGACTATTTTTTATTATAAATGAATTAAATTTTATACCATTAAAATAAGAATATTCATAGGATTAATATCTCGTTAAGATCAGAAGATTATTATCTCATGATCTTAACTAAAATTTGAGTAGATATTGTAGAAATCATACTGGATAATAGAAACTTAGTTCGATTTGTCAATTGATAGATTTAATACATCTGGAAAAGTTGTTAGCATCGTCATCGCGACAAGGGTCTAGGTCCCTTGGGCCTTTGTCCCTGTCGTATCCCTTAGCTTCGAAATAAACGGCCCGGCGTTTATGACCCTCTCAAGAGTCATGCAATCCGATAGCCAACCGAATCCCGTCAACGCTTAACGAAAAGCAACGAAAAGCTTTTCCCCCAAGTGTTCTATCACTTTGGATAACTGGAAAATTTTCCATCACTTTGGACAATTGAAAAATTATTTCAGAATAATATAATTCATTTTATTTATTATTTTACGAAGATACCCTGTGGCTCGATAAAATGAAATATACTTTTATAATACATTTTTGCATCTATCCAAAGTGATCGAAAACTTTTGACCGGTACTGTATACGATGACCAATTAATTTCAATTTGAATCGAGCGCCGGCAACAATCTTTTCTTTTCATCGTTTTATTTTTGCCTCGTATTTGACAATCGCGACTCAAAATTCTTCAAATAAAGATTTATACGATGTTGAAGTTTCTCTTGTTGGATTGCAACGAAGATACTTTATAATTTTTTATTTTCTCTTTTTCATTATTATCAAAAAACTTTTCTTATACATTTAGGCTGAAGATCTCTAGTAAGAATCCTGGAAAATGTTTGTGTTTTTGTGTAAAAAATGTTTGTGTGATTTTGGAAGGCTGAATGGGCCAGAAAAAAATTGGCCTATAAAACTTTCGTTGACTTCCAACGATGCGAACTTCAATATCATAGATTTATTCAAGTGCGCATTGAAAAATAAATTCTCAATAACCAAGAACAGTCGTTGATAAAATACATATATATTTAAATCGTCTGTATATGAATGTTTTTCAATATACAGGGTGTCCTGTTATGAATGGACAATCCTGCAATTGTCGATAAGGAAGATCATGTTCTACTGTATGCTGAAATATTCTAGTTTAGTAAAAATCCTACGGTTTTCGAGATTTTGGGCCTTATGTTATTTAAAAAAAATCATCTGCTTTTGATTTTTCGCATGCTATTTCTACAAATGATATGAATCGACAATAACTAAGCAACTTTTTTAAGTAATTGGCACGATATGCGTAGTACATTTTTTTTACACCGCAGGCTATCAAAGTCAGATGTCCGAATTTGTTTGTATGAAAATTCTGCATAAGATCTTTTTTCATAAAGTTTTCTTAACATTTGATGTTAAAAAAAAGACTACTAGGTAAAATAAATATCCAAGAGTATTTTTTTGTAAACCGGGTCAAAAAAGTTATGATTTCTAGAAATGGCATGCGAAAAACCAAAAGCAGATGATTTTTATGTCGAAAACCGTGGAACTTTTACTGAACTGAAATTCCAGCCTATAGTAGGGCATAATCTGACATATCGACAGTTGCAGGATTATCCATTCGTAACAGGACACCCTGTATGGTTATATACTTCTTGGGACTCGCACCGCCATAATAAACCATACGATATATCTCTGCATATATTCATATTTATTGTATATGAGGTATTCCACGTGAATCCGGTGGACTTTTTCCCTGACCCCCGCCAATTCGATTAATTTTTAAAAATCTGATTCCATTGACTCTAAAAGTCACCCTAAATTTTTTTTACATTTTTCGAAATGACCGTTAGTCAAAAGAAAAAATTCTCCGAAAAAAAACCCCCCGATTAAAAAATCTGAAAAAATTCCCAAAAATGCGTGATTATATGTAAAAAATTTCAAGCTATCACCCGCAGTGGAAGTATGATTTTTTCTGTGCATTCTGAGCGATTAACGTTGAAAGAAATCCGAAAAATTGACTGCTAATTGTTGAAATCCATGATTGTGATTTGGTTATTCAAAAATGGTAAAAAAATGCATTGTGGGTATCAAAATGTTTAAGTATCCGCCGGAAGTAAGCGGTTCTTGAATTTTTCGGATTTTTTTTAACGTTAATCGCTCAGAAAGCACAGAAAAAATCATACTTCTACTCCGGATAATAGCTTGAAAATGTTTACATATAACAACGCATTTTTGGGAATTTTTTCAGATTTTTAAATCGGGGCGTTTTTTTGAAGAATTTTTTTTTTTACTAAGGGATGTTTTGAAAAATGTAAAAAAAATCAGGGTCTCTTTTAGAGTTAATGGAATCAGATTTAAAAAAAAATAAATCGAATTGGTGGGAGTCAGTGAAAAAGTCCACCGGACTCACGTGGAATACCTCATATATATCCCATAATGTTTTCCAAACACTAGACGAGTACGGCGTAGAAATTTGAATCGATCGGTAACGCGATCTCTGTAGAAACGTTTGGAGTCCGCGCTCGTCGTTAAAGCCGTCCCTGTTATATTTCTACGGTTGTCGCGTTGTCTTCGTCTCGGTGACCGCTTCGTCATAATCTTAAACTCGAGACGAGACCGTCTCGTAGGGCCGCGAAGATACGAAGTCGCGTCAGTGATTAATCCTAACTTAGTCCACCGAGATATCGGCGAGGAGAAGCCGGAATAAAATCCGCTGCCGGAGTGACTGGAACTGGCAGCTCACTTTCTTCCGGATAAAAATATTAGGAGTGACGAGAACAAAAAAAAGAGAGAACAATAAAAACGTGCAGTGTAATAAATTGCGTACAATCTTAACGGTTCGTGAGAGCGAACGTGCCGGGGACATGTAACGAGCTACCAAAAGGTATACGCGGCTTAGTGCGAATCGGGATTGAGCGCAATGTCACGGTTCATGGACGATGGATTAAAAAAGTTGATGCACGTAGCACTTTTTCTAAAAACTATTCGGAAGAAAAATTTTGCGCGGAATTTTATTCCATAGTTTTGAAAAAAGCCGACGAATAAAATTCGATCAATCGGATTCGAAAATCAATGGTGTATGTTGATTTTTAATGCTGATGAAGTTTGCGTCGTTGGAAATCAGCGGAGATTCTTTGATATTTCTTTTTTTGCTATTTTTATTCTTATCCGAAATATTTTTCGATGGAGTTAGTTTGTAGGTCTCTAATGCCAATTTAAAAAAAAAGTTTAACGTAGCTTTGATTTGGCAGGAAAAAAAATTGCAATTGGGGAAAAAAAAGTTTCGTTGCATTCCAACCGATTTCGATGCAAACTTCAATATCGTGATTTTTATATAAATGTTACGCGTGTTGGTCGCAATTTATTAACGCGAAAAAAACGAACAGTTGAAAAGTACGATGTGCAAATACTTTTTTGGTAAATATTCCGACTAGTGTCGACTCGACCGTGATATATTTTGAAAAAAAAAAAAACATTCCAAATTGTATAAAATGTTTACCGTGGCTTGGGGGGGGGGGGGGGATTATTTCTAAAAAAATTCGTTGCATGCTAATAATTAAGTTATACAGTGAGCTAGTACCTAATCAATTACCAACGACCCCAAAAAATCCTAAGCAAACCCAAACAAGGCTCAATGTGATCATATTCGAGTATTTTTTTTCTCGTAATCTTTGAGATTAATTCCTTACATACACAGTTGTGATTTTTTAAATAACGTTTTTTCAATAGCAAAAGGTATTATTTGATGCAGTGTATTTAAAAAGTGTTTTTAACGTTAAATAAAAAGTAAGGTATGCAAATACTCTTTTGGTCAACATTCCGAATAGTACCTGCCTCGTGTCGACTAGATCGTAATAAATTTTGCAACAAACGGTATTCCGAATTGCATAAAATTTCAACCGCGGTTTCGGGGAGAAAAAAAATATTCGTAAGAAAATTCGTCGCGTGCTCATAAGTTATGCATTGAGGTAGTACCTGAACAATCACCAGCGACCCCAAAAAATCCTAAGCAAACCCAAACAAGGCTTTCTCAATGTGATCGTATTCACGTTTTTTTTCGCAATCCTTGAGATTTATTCCTTACATACATATATATAATTTTACATGAATAGCTTTTTTTAATAACAACAGGTATTATTTGATGCACTGTATTTCAAATATGTTTTTGACGACATGTGTTGAGTTGTAATCAAATGTATGTTAGATAAAAAGTAGCAGGTGCAAACACTTTTTTTGTGAATATTCTGAATAGTACCTCCCTCGTGTCGACTCGATCGTGATGTATTTTGGAAAAAAAAGTATACCAAATTGCGATAAATGTTTACCATAGCTTAAGGGGGAAAAAATTATTTATAAGAAAATTCGTCGCATGCTCTCAAGTTATGCAGTACCCAAACAATTACCAGCGACCCCAACAAATCCTAAGCAAACCCAAACAAGGCCACCCAAAACTCAGTGTGATCGTAGTTACATCTTTTTTATTTTCCGTACTCTAAGAGATTTATTCCCTATGTACAATACAGAGTGACAATCCCAAAGTAGCTATACGTTTTTTTGAGGGTCTGGCGCGGAGATTTGGCAACCGAAAAAATACGATATTCGATGGCTTTTCAACTTCTCTTCGAAAAAAAATACAGCGTACTTTAGTTATGAGTAGTATTGGCAGAAAAAAAATTAGCAGTCTGTAAAAAAAAATCAAAATTCCATTTTCGGAACAGCAAAATGGAAATAATTAAATTCTGGCTACAAAAAACTTCTTAAAAACCATCTTTAAGGAGGTTGGAGCGTTAGCCACAATCCAAGGTTAAATTTAATAGAAAAAAAATACATGTTATTGTTTAGACTATACTGAGTTTTTACGAATTTTTTAAAACTTTTTTCACCACCAAACACTAGAGATAAAAAATAGTTTAATGTATGTAATTTAACGTGCGGTTAGATGGGCAAGACTTTCACACTAAAGGTTATGTAATTTTTGTTGTTATTTAGCACCAAGATAAACCATTTCCAACAACGGATTAACGCAAACTGAATCTTTGTAAACATTTAGAAAAAAAATCCCCATCTTGCCCATTCTGAACCATGGGCCAATAATCTCGTGACGTAAATATTAAGGCATAATTATAAATTACTCAAAATTTCATTGTGAATTATATAAAACATTCTTTGTGGTAGTTTTTTCATAATAACCATCAATAATGTTATACTTTTTCAAGTTGATATACCACAAAAGTTTTTCTACTTTACGTATAAAAAATATTAAAATGCATAATTTTGCCCTTTAATTATATATTTAAAAAAAAATTAGCATATACAGAATAAATCTGTGCCTCGTATGCATATTTTTGAGGTTCATTGAAAAGAAAATGAATAAACCGTCATTTGACTCGACTGAATCGCTCCAACCTCCTTAAATGTAATCAAATTCCATTTATCCACTTTAAAATGCATCTTTGATCATTTTTTTCTCGATAACGAGATGCACGAAAGGACTTTTCCAGGAGCGTTTCGTATTCGCAATTTCGTTATCGTTATCCGGCTGTTCTCAAAGTGGAATTTCGATTTTTATCCAGAATGCTTAATATTTCTCGCAAATACTACTCACAACAAAAAAAAACGCATTTTTTTATTCGAAGAGGACTTGGAACAATCATTAGAAATCATATTTTTCTCGGTCGCAAAATCTCCGCTGAAGACCCTTAAAAACACATGGCCCATTTATAATTGTCACCCTGTATATACAATGTTTTATCATAACTTTTTTAAATCGTAACGGCTAATATTCGATGCAGCGTGATTGAAAAGTTTTCGACGACGCAATTCAAGTTCAATCTGGGCACGGTGGATCACACCCAACTTTCCATTTGAACAATTCCTATGACTATTGTAAATAAATTCGATGACTATTTCATAAATATTGACTTATGAATAAAATTCATAAATATTTAACATCCAATTGCCATCGACCAAGGTTGTTTGCCATTTCCCACTGATAAAAAGCTACGCTAATAATAATATATTATTATTATTGTAAAGGGAGAAGTTTCTTTTGTCATACGACACATTTGGTGTTTAATTTCCCGACGGATTCCTCGTCGCTTATCCGCACCGCCGATACTCGCAAGAGAAAACAACGCAAATGCGCTTGTGTTGTTCTCCACGCTGCTCCACGCGTTCATCTTTATTGTGTTACGACGCAGCTTTCAGCACACTGTGTGAAATTGGCTGTGGGTCGGCAACCGGCGAGAATGGGTTTATCCTGGTTGAGTCAACGCGACCTCGTCCTCGTCCTTGTTCTCGTAATAACGGTAACGTCGACGGCGATCGAGCTTACCGGAGACAACAACGTGTGCCGCCGACTGGAAAAGTGAGCTGTGCACATGAAAACTATTTTTTTTCATATAACTTTCTCATTCTATCGTAATATGTCATGGAATGCGTGTCATCGAGGATTGTGATTACTCGTGATGTTGAAATAAGGAAATTTCTTTATTTTTTCATTATTATTTATTCATTATCGATCACTATTTCGTCGCTTTTATTCTGCGTTTGCATTATGATGATCAACGTGAGTTAATAATGGAATAAACTTATTTCCCACGTGCGTCGAATTATTCTGTTATTTCTTTATTTAGTGATTGGATCGTAATGTAAAAAAAAAGAATTCAGGCTTAGAATGGTAGAAATATTTTGCTGCTCCAATAAATCTTGGGTTCCAATTTTTGCTATTTATTTATTTCCACTCGAAACATTCATTTATTATTATCGCGATACAAAGTTTTTTACTGTTTCTGTGAATTAAAATGATTTCAATGAATTAAAATAATTCAAAGAAATTAAAATAATTTTAATGGAATCAAATAATTTTTCTAAATTCAAGTAACTTCAATAAATTGAAATAATGTTAATAAATTGACATAACTTCAATGGATTCAAATAATTTTAATAAATTCAAGTGACTTCAATAAACTGAAATAATGTTAATAAATTAAAATAATTTCAATTAATTAAAATAGTTCCAATAAATTCAAATAATTTCAATGAATTAAAATCGTTCCAATAAATACAAATAATTTGAATATGTTTAAGTAATGTGAATGACTTCCAATAATTTCAATAACACCCAATAACTTTAATAAATTCCAATCCCTTCAATAAATTCCAATCACTTCAATAAAATCCAATAATTCCAATAAACTCCGATCAATGCAATAAATTCCAATCACTTCCTATTTATTTCAATAGCATGTCTCTCGGATATTTATTGCTGTACCTCGCATCGACTCACAGGATCGCTTTTATTCGCTTGTAGCTGCCGCTTGATATTATTGCGCGTACACGAATCTGTAGATGAAAACATGTATACACATATCAGCATGCGAGTAATCAAGTAAAATACGTAATGCTCCACCTGTTACAACATTGAAAATTACCGGGGGTTGTGCCCAGCTTCATTGAATCTCTCATCGCTGGATCACGGATATGAATACTTCACGATCGCGCCACGCACTGTAATCGCTGCTGCTTAACTTCTCTTGTGTGTGTATGTGGTACGAGCAAAAGCTTGCGATGTGATAGTAGTAAATTTAGTCCAGACAACTTCAACAACAATGTAGCCTCATTATGCGGAAGATTCAATCTTCTGGATTGCATTTGCCTCGATGATCTACGCGAACCTACAGATTAGAGACTGGACGTCCAGTCTCTGTGTCTGTGATCTTAGCGTTTATTTGTTTTATTATTGTACAATTTTTATGGGAATTTTATACACTTTTATCGATTTATTTCGTTAGAAAACTCGTAGATATTTCTTTTCTAGACTAATTGCCAGATAAATCGGTTATTTGTATAGCTATTATTGGAATTGAATTCTGATCGTTAAGATATGATTTTTAGTTACTTTTTCAAGCGTCCATGGATACCTTAGTGCGAGTAGTATATCCAAACGGGAAAAATCCAGCACTTTCTGTTATTTCATCTTTTTTTATCATTAATTATTGCGAAATTTTAATAATCATTTGTCCCGCTAATTGATATTTTTTATTTGATTTTGAAAATATATGGCACGTCTCCTCTGCATAAATGATCAGATAAATGGGTAATTTTTCCTGCAATTATTGGAATTGGTTTGGTTAAGACATAATTTTCAGGCGTCCCTCTTTTCCAAGCGAGTGTGGGTATGTTTATTGAGAGCTTCACTCGCGTGTACAGATGAAGAAAATAACGTAACAATTTCTCTCGCGATCGCTCCTTATATAAAAATATTAAGATTAAATTTCATATCCATCAGTCGTTTTTCATCGAGTCTAGAACAATTTTTTTTAACCACAATTATAGAATTAACGGATTCCAAGCCTCGTAATGGGGTCGATTTTTTTACCAGCTCAAAGCCGGGAAATTATTGGGGATTAGAAACTGAATTCACATTATGCACACGTGGAAAATTCTAGATACAGAAAATCAATCATAATTGACAATAATATTTCATTAATAATAATCGTGCTAAAAAAACTTAATTGAAACAATTATCGACAATAAATTTCATTCAAGCCTTTACTTTTTCGTCCCACTGTGGTGAACCAGTTTAAGTTTTTAAACAAAGACTTCATCGTCGTTTTATCACAAAACTCAACAATATCCAGTTCCCCCAATCACTCAATTTCATGAATAATTATGACGTCATATTGAAAACGATTTTAAAGATGCACTTGGCCATTTCGTATCCAGCCAAAAAGATGTGATGAAAGTTGAGCCTACATTGGCACGCTGGGTCATTTTGACCCGGACCAATTTGAAATAAAATGCTCACCGATATATTTTTGCCGAATATAAGTGCGTCAACGAAGGGTTGATGGACAAAAAGTGCTGCCAAACTTTGCCAGTTCGAACCATCTTAAAGTTTTACCCAGGATAATAATAAATAATTTAAAAATTACCCAATTAGCTGGTCATCAATAATTGTTCACAACAATTCAATTTTATACTTTTCCAATTGAAATTATGCAAAAATATTAAGAAATGCTTAAAGTGTAACTCTGATTTTTCTTCACGAAACACCGACCTGAGGGTTGTTAATGGCAGGTGGACGAAGTACTTTACGGTGACAATTGACCCAGTGTGTCAAAAATGGAAAAAAGTGCTGTCAAATTTTGCCATTTCGAACCATCATTAAATTTTACCCAGAATAATAATTAATAATTTAAAAATTACCCATTTAACTGGTTATACATAATTTCAATAATTTTTTACAATTCAATTTTATATTTTTCGAATTTCAATTATGCAAACATAATAAGAAATGTATAAAGTGTATCCCTGATTTTTTCAATAAAAACCGACCGAGATGTTAATGGCAAATGGATGAAGTACTATCCGGTGTAAAATGACCGTGAGTCAAAATCGTGGCCAAATATAAGTGTTTCAACAAGGGATTAATGGTAAAAAGTGCTGTCAAAATTTTCCAGTTCGAAACGTCTCCAAATTTTACCCAGAATTCCCCATGTACGAATCGTCGATGTCTGCGTGAAATGAAGAAAAAAAAAAGGAATCTTTACTGACGTGATTCGCAAATCGCGATAGTCAATTGCACACGCACGCATGTCCTGTCCGCTTTGAGCAACGCGATTAGATATTACCAAACTCGCGCAGGAAGCTTTCGCAACGTCTTGTCTATTGCGCCATCGCGAGCGAGATACACACTCGAAGAGACACTCGTCCTCGAAAGGCCGACGTAAAAAAGAAATCTCGGGTGTAACGAGGATATTATACGTGATCTATAGATAGAGGATTTCCCAGGTCCTTTGTGTCATAGTAAATACTTTGGCTGAGTGTACCCCCCCCCCCCTCTCTCTTCCTGATTGCCCTTATACAAAAAGTGAAAAAATGGCACAACCAAAATCAATTGACTCCCCAAGTAATGTGGGTTGGGGTCTTTCGCCTTTCATCATTCGATATTATCACTTTGATGGCATTGAATTCTATTTATCATACACGCGATCCGCGGATTCCCCGTGGCCAGAATGGCGCGAATTTTTCTCGCGTGATACACGTTTTATGGCAGCTAAACGGTGTAAAATGAGTTTTGCAAATTGAGTCATTAATTCGAAATAAATTACAATAAAAAACGATATTTTAAAAAAACTCATCTATGTGGGCCTAAATTATTTTTTAACCGGTTATGCCTAGATGTAACGGTCGAAAACAGCTCATTTATGGGATTTTTTCTTCATAAAATCGCGATGATTCATTTCTACGAAAATTTGGGTTTTTTTAAAGAATAATGTATCACTCTGCAATTGTTGTGTGTAAAAATACTGAATTATAATCGATTTACTCGATTCATCGAATTTAATTCGTTCGAATTTATCTGGAATATCGAATTTGAAAAAAGGTGACGCGTGTTCAAAGCGAGAGTTTTGATTTTTGCTAAAAAAATGGGCATTTCATCGAATCGAAAGTAAGCATCGAAAAAAAATCCTTCGATCGTATGCTATGTTTTTACGTTTAGAGACAGCCATAAAAATTTCAGAAAGATCGATGCAGTATTTTTTAAGAAAAAAATTCCGTCGGGCATCAACATAACAGCCTATAAATCTGTCAATTTTGATCTGATCACATTGAAGTTTTCGGGGAACATTTATAAGACGATATTTTGATAAAGGTTTTGAAAAAAAAACGATTTTTAGACTTTTACAACTAGGCATAACTCCTCAATTGCAGACGTTTATTTTCTTTCAATTCCATGTACACCCTTTGGTGCTTGTCCTCAATGTCGCATTATTCGATTGAATCAACGCACTGTCAATAACGCAACGCGAGCCTGATGGTACAGAAAAATCTGAAAACTGGGAGAAACGAAAAAATACTCTTACGAAAAACTCTCTTAAAAAAAAGTCTTACGAAAGAAAAACAACATCTGGAATATCCTTATGCGACATCGACGGTTCTCCTTTCGTTGTTTCCCACGTTAAACGTATATACATCTTGACTGCATAATACCGGAGGGAAATGTTATTTGTATCTGTGTATCGTACGAGTTGAAATCTCGCTCCCCCATCACAGTTTCGTTTGGGTTGGTTCGAGTTGATCTTCCTGCTTCAAATTCCAGCGCATCTTTTTCCATGCACGTTTGCTGTACAGCGAATACCTACCTCCGTTTTCCATTAACTTAACCCTTCGACTGCACACTTCCGCCACGAACCTTTGACTGCAGATGGGGTCGATCCGACCTCAGACGTTTTTCAGATCGTTGTATTTCGGTAAATATGCATTTTTATGTAGAGACGTTTTTTGTAGCCAATGATCCTTATTTTAGGGCCCAAACTTTACTTTTTAAGAAAAACAAAAATTAAGTGCCCAAACATTCGTTCAAAGTGGGAGATGCGTTGAAAAATACGTACTTGCACGAAAAAAATCATAATTCTTCTTTGAAAATATAAAAAAATTTCTTTGAGATTTTTAAAGAGGAAGGTTTGTAGATACGAAAAATAAAACAATGTCGAACGTCGTTCCAAAAAGTATATTTATTCGGAGGTTATAATTTGAGCATTCGAGCGCTGCACTTCGGCCGAATAGATTACCCCGTTTTGCGATAAAGTTAGTTGAAGAAAAAAAATGGGGTCAACATGACCCAGTGTGCAGTCGAAGGGTTAAGGCTAGGATTAAAAGAAATACATTTACAACGATCAAAAAATCGGAATTCTTATTTTTTCTATTTAAAAAAAAAGAAAAACCTATATATGTAGAATATTTTCCCAAAGTTTCAAAGCGAAATTCGAAAAACTTCATACGTTACAGCCCGTCAACGCTGTGCCTCACCGCTCGGATTCGGAGCGGGCGTGAACTTCAAACGCGTTTTTTCTCAAAACTGCATTATCGATATTGGCGTGCAAGTTTACTCAAAAACTATTAAGCCGATTGTGTTGAAACTTGGTAGAAATATTGATAATATTGGTATCTTCTACTCGACGAGAATCGTTTTTGAAAAATTGGCAAAAAAACTACTTTTTTAATCCACATTATACAGAAATGTTGCGTGAAATGTTGATTTTTTTGTAAATGCGTGCCATTTTCTTAAATTCCCATTTTCTTCATCTTAATTATCGTCACATAGAAACTATACATGTTCTAACTGAAAAAATGTTTGAATTTGTTTGCAAATCAAGATCTACGGGAAGCTAGACCTTGCTGTAACACTCCGCCACAGCTCCGTGATTTTGAAAACTGTTTCGTATACTTAAATATACTGTTAAAGTATACCTAAAGTTTGATAATTGCAGAATAATTATTTTTTAGTTTAAAAAATCCCTCAAAGTTGCTTATTTTCTTCCTGTCTAAATGTATATCCCGGCTTAAGAAAAAAAACTCCTCGCTTGGTCATGCCAACAATAAGAAAAACCATAATACGATTATCACCAGGAACAATAATGGCACCATGGCAAATTATAAAATTACAGTTACACCGTTAGCACCATGGAGAGCTACGCGGAACCCGTCGTCGTCAACACATTCGCTTGGTGCCTTCAAATACCACCGCGATGTCCAAAGTCCCGAATTGAGATGCGCGAGAGATGGCGAATAAAAGTGAGTCAATAATTTTAAACTCGCTCCCATAGTAAAAATGCACGTCAGAGTTGCGAGAAAATGTAATGTAAAAATATGATATATCGCTAGGTGAAGCATAAAAAAGGAAATACAAGTACTTTTTGGTAACATATGTATATGGGTTACGTATAGGTCTGACATTATTTATGAGTACATGGATACCTGGATCATCTTGAGGACATTCCATTTCGTGAATTGGGGCTGAGATTAACTACATTCGAATGGCAACAATAGATAAGAAATAGAGAAATACACATTCCAATCATTCGAATGTAATGAAAATTAGCAAATTCCATTTTTTAGTCCATATAACTTTCTCATAAAAATTTTAATTTTGCACTCGGAGTTAATTGATTGTTTTCTATCAATTATCGGCTAATCAATCGCTCGTAATATTGTGCCCACAATGCTTACCTATATTCTTAAGGGAGGACGGCACAGTCACGGTCGAAAAAGGCCCGTTTTTTCGATTTTTTTGTCTACAAGTTTATTTATTTGGAATTTGAAAAAAGCGTATATTGTCAAGCATACATTGAACTTACTTCCTATAAGTTTTTATTTAAAAATATGGAAAATCAACAACGCTATTGAGGTGGAATAGAGCCTCTGTGTATAAAACGTGGTCTGACGGCCGGATCGATAACTTGACAATGGTAGTTCACAAAAATAAAAGTAAAAAAGTTCTATAATCTATATAAATGTAGTTCTCGTTGTAGGTAGCCGTTTTTCGGGGAAAAAAATCTTCACAAAACGGCGAGTGTACGAACAACGTGCAATTTTAGCGGAATTTTTACTTATATTCGGAAGCTTAAAAAATACTAAATAAAAAACAGCGACTTATAACGGTAGCTAATGCAATTACGGAAATTTTAGTTTTTAATATTGAAAACCGGACGATTATAGCGACAGTTATAATTCTCGGCGAGGCCGAGAAAAGTCATTTCGAGAAAAACGCGATTAGAAATTTGAGCACGCGTTAATCGTTGCGGTACCTGTTCTCACTAAATCGGCTGTAACTTGGTAAATTTACAATATTTTGACTTGACATTTTTTTCACATAATCTTTAATAAGTATGTATACTTTGAAAAAATGCAATAAAATCGATTTTTACCCGTCACCGTAGTGTCCCGCTTTCAGCGTTGATCGATAAACTCCTCTCCATAACTCCTGTACAAAATTGTAAAAATCGGAACCAGCAGACGTACTTGTGTGTCTAAAGAAATCCCAGTATTATCCTGGCATGTGACAAAAGTCCCTATATGTACCGTAAGAGTGCGGAATTGGTCCGTCGTGTATATATATATACAGGGTGTCTTGTTATGAATGGATAATCATATATGGATATATACAGGGTGTCCTGTTATGAATAGATAATCCTGCAACCGTCGATAGGTCAGATCATATCCTACTATATGCTAGAATTTCAGTTTAGTAAAAGTCCCAGGGTTTTGGAGACATTGAGCTTTATGTTATTTAAAAAAAAACCATCTGCCTTTCGTTTTTCGCATGCTATTTCTACAAATGATATGAATCGACAATAACTAAGCAACTTTTGTAAGTAATTGGCACGATATGCGTAGTAAATTTTTTACACCGCAGGCTAGCAAAGTCGGATGTGCGAATTGGTTTGTATGAAAATTCTGCATAATATCCCGTTTCATAAAGTTTCCTTAATTAGGCCACAGTAACGGGTATAAAATCATGCGCGAATTTAACAATTTTTTTCGTATGAAAAAGTGATTCACTCATAAAATTAATTACACACCTATTTAGTATGAATATCAAGCTGTTAGAAAATATTTTTTCTTTTCGATGTCCAAAATGGCTACTAAACTAATATTTTCTTTTGTTATATTTTTTAGGCGCTCCGCGGCATGACATTTAGCATCCACAATTGTTTACCTAGAACAAAAAACAAAGATTCTCGTCAATCTACATTAGAATACCTAGAGAAGTACGTACGGAATTTAAAAAATATTGGTTTATTGAAAAGTTGTAGGTATTTGAACTTAAGAAATCAATTTTCAGTGAAAAATTTCGATATAACTGCTCATAAAATGAAAAGTTTTCTATTAATCAGAAATTCCGTCCGTACTTCTCTGCGAAATGCAATTAGGAACATAACTTTTAAATTTCAAGTAAATCGAGTGAAAATTGTTGAAGTTATTTGTCACAACAATTGGAAAAAAGCCGTTTCGAGAAGTTTCGAGTGTTCGGCCATTTTGTACATCGAAAAAAAAATTCTAACAGCTTGACATTCATACTGAATAGATGTGTAATTAATTTTATGAGTTAATCACTTTTTCATACGAAAAAAATTGTTAAATTCGCACATGATTTTATACCCTTTACTGTGGCCTAAAGCTTTAATGAAACTTTATGAAAAAATATATTATGTACAATTTTCATACAAACCAATTCGAACATCTGACTCTGCTAGCCTGCGGTGTAAAAAAATTTACTACGCATATCGTGCCAATTACATTTGAGGTTAAAAAGAAGACTTTTCTAGATAAAACAAATAACCAAGAGGATTTTTTTTAAACCGGGTCAAAAAAGTTATCATTTGTAGAAATGGCATGCAAAAAACCAAAAGCAGATGATTTTTATCTCGAAAACCGTGGGACTTTTACTAAACTGAAATTCCATCATATAGTAGGACATGATCTGACTTATCGACAGTTGCAGGATTATTCGCTCATAGCAGGACACCCTGTATATATATACATGTACACACACACATATGCATATGCATATATATATATATAGTGAACATGTAGCATGTACGCGCAATTCGAAGCGCTTTATGACCACTCATTACGGGGAAAGCTACAAGAGGCTCGTCGCGCTTGAGCCGCCTATACTCGCGGTAAATAACCGAGCTCCTAATTAAATAACTTGTGGAAGATGAGATAGATTAGTAAAGCGTACAATTTGCGAGCCAAAAGTCAGAAAGGCCTCGTCCCACGCCATTTCAAATAGGAAACCACGTCACGAAAATGCCCTTCTGACAATCAGCGATCGATATGCGTGTCGAGCGTAATCCTCGATCGTAGTACGACTACATCGACTACCGCGAACATAAATAGCAACAGCCGTGCTTCGCATAGTACTAGGTGGTAGCTATTTTACATACCAGCTAATAAAGCGATCGATAAATTGCACTGACTGCGGTAACTGTTGCGATTACTGTGATAGTGAATATTGCACCTTGCAATGTTTGACTACGCGTTTTAGATTTTTTTTCAATATTCTCCCGATGGCAACACGCTGCCGTGTTTCTTGATTGAACAAATCGACTGTAATGTCGAATGTTTGACGCGGGCGCGGGCGGACCAAAAGGACAACGCCAACGTTGTCCTTTTGGTTTTAGAACTGAATGATGGTATTTTTTTTGGATGCAAAAGTAATAAATTCAATGGACAATTCTGAATAGAGAAAGTTGTACACATTTTTAAAATAATTCCGAAGCTTATTTTGTCGAAAGGAATTAAGGGATCCATCACAGTGTAACGGGTCGGAAATAGCTGATTTTAGCGATTTCTTTCTTGATGGTTAAAATACGCTACTCAGTCTGATTTTTTTATGTCAAATAAAATCACTCATGAAGAACAAGAAATAATTTTTTAAACGTCTATTTTTTTTTTACATTTTTTTAACGGTTGAAAATGTCTTCGAAAAAAATCAGCACTCACGGTGTACACGGTTATGGCCGTAAATATTATCTGAAACAAAATTTGTAAAATGATCATTAATCAGTATGAATGCCGCTATCTTGCTATGGAGGTTTTTTTCAAATCAAAATTTACAAAATGTCGGCGGTTGAAGTAAAAGTATCGAATTTAGCCGTTTTTTCAAAAGTTTTGGGTTAAAAAAAATATTAAGATTTCAAAGAAAAGCTTCCATAGTACGGTCCGTGCGCGCCAGGTCTCACGCAGCTGGTTGAATCTCTTTTTCTGCGAAAGGCTGTAGCAACCGGAATAATTCAAATTTCGCCCCAAAAATTGAACCGTCTATACTATCGGATAATGCAAAAAAAATCGATTTTTTTAACTTAACTGTGGAAATTACATAATAAAATTAAGTATGCAAATAATATCGAAGCTTATTTAACGGAAAAACGTGAATGTAAAACTTAAAATAGTAGGGTTAAGAATAAGAATAATTTCGAACCTTCTGTTGGAATAATTGATTAAATATCAACAATAGTAGTATAGAATAATATTTAAAAAAATTCATTTATGATAAAATCATTTGTGAAGAATGCTGTATAGTTTTTAAGAATAAACTTGGAACTTTAATTCACAGTATGTGTATACAAGTGTGAACACAATAAATAAATCATAAAAAATAATGAATACGAGTAATTTTTTTTTCATTTTCATTACGAAAAATAATGATTTTCACGAAAAAAAAATATATTACGGCATTTTTAACATAAAATACAAATTTTATTTTGCGTATAAAGTCGAAGGAAAAAAGACGTATCACAAGAATAAATATAATAACGAAGCTTATTTTACGGAAATGAAGTGAATGTACAGTTTATTATAATAAATTGAAGGGTAACAAAATATCGAACCTTATTTTGTAACAATGAAATAAATATAAACAACAGTAATAAACTGTTATAAACATCGTAATAAACATCGAACTTTAATCTACAGAAATAAATTAAATATAAAAAAGAATTATAACGAGTTGTTTTTTTTTTTCATTTCATTACGAAAAATTCGTAATTGCAGAGGAATGATATACTACGGCATTTTTTAACATAAAGTTCGAATTTTATTTTTCAGATAAAGTCGAAGGAAGAGAGACGTGTCACAAATCACATTAACTTGTTGCATAATCCAGACTTGCTATCTTTAAAAAATTCTCGACCAAGCTATTCCTCGTGTGCCACATATCTCTTGGGTAATCCCCGCGAAAAAAAAAACAGCACCACATAACCAGCCAAATAATGCAGACAAAATTTTACGTAATGGAAATCACGTGCATTTGTGCCCGTTCGAAAGTTAGACGCACAGGAGTAGAGAGCCGTTAAAAATGTGTCGGTGTGTATTATTTGTAGCGACAATAGCGACAGTAATGGCATAATAGCAGTCACGAGTGTATTTATGGGATTGGGAAAAGCGATAGGCAAGTCTTCCCCGACAAGCCAGACGTATGCAAGAGAATATATAGTACAAAAGTTGCGTTTGCAGTGTATAGGCGATGTCTAGGAACGACAGGGTAATAGCCAAGGGACTTACTGCCAATGATGTTGTTACGTAGGCGTTGAATTATCCCAAGACGTACGATCGTGTGCTTGGAAAGAAGCTTCACCTTGGAAAAAAAAAATTGACCTTAATTGACATTTCGTATGCATCGGAAATAATAACTTTAATAAGATGTGCCGGTTAACATTTCGGATTTCGATTTTTGCTCCGCAAAAACGTCATATCTAGCGGACGAGCGCCAAAACCACATTACAGTTTTCAATGCCGACAGTAGTGAACGCACGAGTGGCCCGAGCTGGAATAGTGGGATGGCAATTTTGCCAAGCTTCCGATGAAAACACGACTGAAACTTGGCAAAGGCGGTGGGGTGGGGTAAAATGTACAAGAGTAAAATTTCAAAATGTCAAAAATACAGGTAAACATACAAAATACAGGTAAAATTTCAAAATTTATGGTGGAATGTCAAAATGAAAGTTAAAATGTCAAAAATTAAGGTAAAATGCAAAGAAAAGGGTAAAATGTGGAAAATGAAGGTAACACATCGATGGAATTAAAAAAATGAAGGTAAAATATAAAAAATGAAGGTAAAATGTCAAAAACAATGCGTTCGTAAAAACCCAGAAAGGTAAACGAAGGAGCATCGGGATAAGAATGGTATTTTCGTTTTGAATATCGCCCGCACTTCAACCCACCCGTTCAATTACCAACAGTATGCGTGATCCAATGTTATAATCTCGAAATGAAAATCACTGTCATTTCATAGCTCTGAATTCTCGACATTTCTCTCGTGTAGGCGGAGATCAAGCAACGCAACGTAACGGAATGCTGCGAGGGCTACGTCGCCAAGAGAGACGGCAAAAAATCAACGGAAGCTTCGGATATCTTGGAGTGCGAAGCTCGGTGCGATGTTTGCGAGTACGGTGATTGCGTGGCGCCGAACACTTGCAAATGCGCACCAGGTCATCGAGGAGATGGCTGCGTTTCCGGTGAGAAGTTTAGCTGTATTATCAACCCTTTCTCCACCTCCCTCTTCCTCTTCCTAATAGTTCCTCCTACTCGTTTAACTCTTCTTCTATCTCCGCCCTTATCTCCTTATCTCATCCACGAGGCAAGGGATCCAATTACCAATTACGTATTTTTTTATCGTAAGGATGTTGCTCTTTTAATCTGTTCATTACCAAAAAGACAATCTCAGATATCAAGCAGGCCAAACAATATCTCACAAGTCGTTGCGCAGTCCGTGATTTACAATAAATTAATAGTGAAAATCCCGTATGAGAGAGCTCCTCCGACAATATTAAGTATTTTTAAATGTTGATAGACACGGTAGCAAGCTTGTAATGTTGATAGAACACGGTAGCAAGCGTAATGTTGATAGAATACGGAGCAAGCTTAATATACATATATGGGCACTCGTAAAAAACAAAACAAAATTCATACTGCATTGTTAAATATCGATAAACTAAGTATACTAATAATTAAATCATTTTACTGGAAATAAACAAGTACTTGGATGAAAATAAAATCAGAATTTGGGGACCGGGTTGAAATTTCGAACTTTGAATGATCAGAACGCTCAAAACTCCGAAAATATACTACCCCGAAAGATCGAAACTCTGAAAAAAATTTACACGAAAGACCAAAAGTCCGAAAATCTAAATACCGTCAAAATAATTCGGCTATGGAAGTTTTAAAAGTTCCAAAATTTCCAATAAATCGACGAATTATTTCAAGAATTTTTTTTTAAGTGATTTTACGTCAATTTTGAAATTTGTTTAGATAATGTTATACGTTCTACATCATTTACAGTCAACTGTGTAGACTTTTGCTGGCATAATCTAGACGAACCTTGTAATTTCGGAACATTAAAATTAGGAATTTTTAACCGTCGGCGCATTCAAAGTTCGCAATTTGAAACCGGCCCTTATGTCAAGATCATGCCAGCGAAAGCCTACACAGTAGCCTGTAAATGATGTAGAACGTATAACATTGTCTAGACAAATTTCAAAATTGACGCAAAGTCGCTTCTTAATAAAAAAAAATTCTTGAAATAATTTGTCGATTTATCGAAAATTTTGAAACTTTTAAAACTTTCATGGTCGAATTATTTTGACGGTGTTAAGATTTTCGGAGTTTTGGTCTTTTGGAGTTTTGATCTTTCGGGATACTATTTTTTCGGAGTTTTGAGCGTTCTGACCATTCAAAGTTCGGAATTTCAACCCGACCCTATCTTGAATTTCGGAACATTAAAATTCGGAATTTCAACCCAGCCCCAGCAAGTGTGGTAAATCTCATTTAAAGGGCCATACATTCATGTTTAAGTACTGAATGAACAAAAATTCCGAGTACACTAAATATATGGATAAAATTACTAAATAAATCGATAAAATGATAAAGTACCGAAAATATCTAAATAAATAAAGTACGCCCTTATATGTACAAATATAGACATCTGGTCAAAGAGATGGGCACAGACCATGCCGTAGTATATACTTTAAGGCGTTACCCCCACCTGTAGCGCAAAGAAAGGCTTTTTTCATGGATTTTTTAAAAGAAAATTACAAAACTTTTTTAATCGATCAAAATACCATCTTAAAGAACACATCTTGAAGAACTTTCGGTAATTTTTTTATTGAAAAATATTACATTGTTTAGTGGCAAATGGCCGTCAATGAAATAATGTTTTTATATACACGGTTTGCGGTGACCAACATTGCGGCGAAGTGGATCATCTGAAAAAAAAATGCGGATGGATTTAGTCAAATATAAGTATAAACTAGTCGTTAATCGAAGGATTTTAAAAAATATTCATTTTTCACAAAATGGCGGACAGTCAAAGTTAATGGTTCGATTTTAACGAAAAAAAAAACGGCCGTTTTTTGCCTATAAAACGGCCATTTTTTCGAAAAAAAAATCGAACGATTAAAGACTACATTTTTATGTATTAAATAAGCCCGCAAAATTTCAAGAAGATCGGTTCATGAGTGTTCGAGTAATCTTGGTCACCGACTTCAGAAATGCCATTTTGAGAAAAACGCGTTTAAAGTTTCAATTTCCAGTCGTTTACACAACAGATTCTTCTCTTTCAACGCTCATATCTCAGTCAATTTTGTTCGGATCGACTTGAAATTTTCAGGACATATTCTCAGATACTTATACTTCAAAAAAATGCAATACAAAAAAAATCGATTTTTTCAAAATCGCAAGTGGGGCTAACCCCTTAAGTAATGGAAGTTATTCCCCTCTGATTCTCAGTCCTACCAATGTACAGGCCTATATACAGATGAACTGCACACGTGGGCATGCATGTAACACTGTTACGTGGTCTTTGCAAAAAGACTGCCTCGCGCTGGCAGAACGAATGCCGTCGAAAGTTGCGGAAGCCCGGAAGTACCACGAGTCCGAAACTTTCGCAAGGACTTTCAAGAGAGTAAGAAAGACAGAGAGAGAGAGAGAGTCAGAGTGAGAAAGAGAGAGAGAGAGATTTCAGGGAGAGGCTCGATCGCTAGTTATCAAATCGCCGTGTGGTCGCAGAATTACCAGACAGTTGGCAATGTAACAAACAGAGCTGCGTATCTGAGCCTCGTGTTGAAGAACTCTCAATCGGGCGAGCACATTCTCCACCTTCGTTCACCAAGGAATATTATATCCTGTTGTGAACTCGCGCTTGCCGGACTTAAATCTGTCATGCCTTAACGTCTTGAGTTACATTCGCGAAAGTACCGAGGGAACGATTACAGCGGAAAATATTATACTTCCAGTTTCACTCACACGTGGCTTTACGCGCGCGCAATATACGAGACACACGCGTGTACACGTATCTGAAAGTACGTCGCACTGCGTATTAGTGCTGAAGGATGGAGACAACCTTTTCACGCAATCCCAATCTCGAGATACATCCTGGGAAAAAAATGTATGATGTTCGGAAAATATATCATTCAGTTGGATGTTTGCTGTATTTTGGTCGGCTTTTTTGCGCAAGATTTTCGCAGATACAGTACATCTGAGTATTGCTTTTTAACCGGCAATCCCTGAACCGGGGTCGTTTTCGTCCTACCCAAAATTCATTTTCTCCCCAGGGTGCTTAAGGGGTCTTGTCACTTTAGACGCAAAAAAAGCTATTTTCATGAATTTTTTGATAGGTTTATAATATAGATATTGATATAAAAGTTGTTACACTTAATAAATACACTTTCGAAATACATTTCAAAATTATTTTTATGTATTTATCTGTATATATACACATGTATATATTAGACTGATAAAATATACGTGTCTCAAAGTTTTCGATGCTCTATCACATATATGAGTTTCAACAAAATCGGAGGCGGACACCTGAGGGATGTTCCTTGTAAGTATAGTCTAGACAATGATATATATATATATATATATATATATATATATATATATATATATATATATATATATATTAGACTGATTTAAAAAAAAAAAATTATTTTTTTTCCTTCGGGATTCTCGTGCTATTGTTGGGCACTGATAAAACAAAATTTCTCTAAAAAGATGGGCGCAGTCACTCAATTTTTAGAGGTGGCTATCTAGACTTTTTTGTATTTGAATTTTTTTTAACGAACGTATTGCATTTAAACATAGTCATGGCTTCGGATTACGGATAAAAATCACATCCAGCAGCTGTTTCGTAACAAAAATAAACTCTAACAATTTGAAAAGGGTGCAATATTCACAATTCAAATCCAGGTAGATCAATAATGGCGTCTATACTACTCTCGTTATTCATGTAGATTTATTTATCCGCATTAACATTTCGCACTTTTTACGAAAAATTAAATTATAAGCTTTTATTCATAAATCGTATATTTACATTTTCAAAATGCTACGCTTATATTATCTTCAAACTCATTTACATTTCTTCAAATATGATGAAAATTCAAATACAAAAAAGTCGAGATAGCCACCTCTAAAAATTGAGTGACCGCGCCCATCTTTTTAGAGAAATTTTGTTTTATCAGTGGCCAACAATAGCACGAGAATGTGTGTGTGTGTGTGTGAGGGTGTGTGTGTGTGTGTGTGTGTGTGTGTGTGTGTGTGTGTGTGTGTGTGTGTGTGTGTGTGTGTGTGTGTGTGTGTGTGTGTGTGTGTGTGTGTGTGTGTGTATATGCACAAAGTACGGGAGGACAAAAGCAGACCGACATTTTTTCTGGTGTTGTGTATCTGTTTGACGTTTTATTGCAAACATAGTTAATTGAATTGCAATGCGGGCTTGCGCGATTTTACCGTGAAAGTAACGAGTTAAGCGGTCATATATATCGGAGTGATAAATGGGATGAGCGAATACTGTGACTGAGGATATTATGCGTTTTCACTACCGGGAGAGAATAAATATGAATATAAACACTTATATTGGTCGAGCCCACACACACATAGGTATACAGGGTGTCCTGTTATGAATGAATAATCCTGCAACTGTTGATAGGTCGGATCATGTCCGATGCTGGTATTTCAGTTTAGTAAAAGTCCCACGGTTTTCGAGATAAAAATCATCTGCTTTTGGTTTTTCGCATGTCATTTCTGGCAATGATAACTTTTTTGATCCGTTTTTTGAACACTCTTGGTTATTTGTCTTAAATAGACAAGTCTTCTTTTGAATCTTAAATGTCAAGGAACCATTATGAAAAAAAGATCTCATGCAGAATTTTCATACTAACCAATTCGAACATCTGACTTTGATAGACTGTGGTGTAAAAAACATGTACTACACATATCGTGCCTATTACTTTAAAAAGTTGCTTAGTTATTGTCGATTTATATTATTTGTGGTAATGACATGCGAAAAACCAAAAGCAGATGATTTTTTTTCAAAAAATAACACAAAGCCTACAATCTCGAAAACCGTGGAACTTTTACTAAACTGAAATTACAGAGTATAGTAAAATATGATCTGACCTATAAACAGTTGCAGGATCACCATTCATAACAGGACACCCTGTATATATCGCATGGGACATTAATATCTCGTTATGAGAATTGGAAAAATAATCAAGAACCTTGTTGCTTTTTATTACTCAGAAGAGTGATTGGGTTGGAAGAGAGATTTCTCATATTTTAATAACACATATCAATTTGCATATATACAGATACGGTGAATTGACTTTTGGTTTTATTTTATTGATATCGTCGATAGAATAAAAAATTGAGCACCCTTCAACCAAATTTAGAGACCCTTAACTTTTGCAACTAGCATATTACGCTTTGTCAAATCTAATTGCTCTTATTGGTTCTATCTCCCTTTCATGTCAAACATACGAATATATTGTTAACATTGTATTCGTGTATTCCGGTCAGTGGCTATAAAATTATACAACTGTTATCTACTTTCAAATCAGCAGAAACGTCCCAAGTACTACGTGATACGTAGGTGGCATTAAAAACGTTCTTTACACAAACTAAAAAAAGGTACAAACCATTACGCATTGATAAATTACATACTCATTCGGGCATTGTGACGCACGAATCGCAGATTGTTTTTCAGCGATGAAAATTTGAATAATACATCTTCATTCTACTACCTAATAAATTAATAATAAATAAATAGTAAATAAATCTTAGTTCAAATAATAAACAAATGATAAATAAAAAGTAAATGAAGCTTAGTTCTAATAAGAAATAAATAATAAATATATAGTAAATAAATCATAATTGTAATAATAAACATAACAGAGAAAAATCTCCACAATCTTAAAAACGGTTCCGCAACGTAAATAAAGCGCCAGTTTCACGATTAATTATAACTGACCATTTTCGACCAGTGATTCGTTCGACAAAAATATTACGAACAAGGAACATCACTTAAGTGTCCGCCTTCGATTTTGTTGCAACTCATATATGTTATAAAACATTGAAAATTACGAGACACTTATTTTTTTTTATCCGCAGTAAAACAGTTGTAAGGGTGCAAACCACCCCTCAAAGAAAAGCACGTGGAGGTGTGATTTTGCAGTTTCACTCACAATCAGTCCACCTATCTAAATGAAACACAAACCAAAATTCTTCTAATGTAAAACGATGAAAAATCCACTACCAAAGTATTAAAAAAAAAATAACATTAAAGGCCGACACGTCTGTGTTTGGGAGGTTTCCCCCCTTAAAACCGTTTTTCCGCCGATGAAAAAAAATACATATATATGAGTTTGAACAAAATTACGGTGGATACTTATTTGGTGTTGCTTATAAGTAATGCAGCTATTCAAATCAAAGCCTGGTAGCCAGAGAAGAACCATTAGTGCGAACAATTCGGACGCAGATGAACGACCGCGCGCAGACGTCGCAACGAAAATATTTCAGGAACCCGGAGCACTCAAATATTACGGATCGACCATCATCAAGGCACCAGATACATAACTGCGATATTTCAAACCAAAGTGGCTATCCCCAACGAGAGCTGCAGCCGCAGACCAATCGATCGTTCTTCGATCGCACGAGTTTACTTTCTGTCTTGCTCGCTCTTCCTTCGGATATCGCCGCGGCGATGGCAAGTGATGGCGAAATTTTTGCATACGGACGGCGAAGTAGTTCCAAGCGGATCCCACTTGTGTTCCTCATATATATATATATATATATATATATATATATATATATATATATATATATATATATATATATATATATATATATATATATGAATCATGTACCACGAGACTCTACATAACTATGCAGCATACTTCGCGTTCGAAATTCTCACGACCATACACATATGTGTATATAGATCTGCGTGTACAGTCACATCCAAAAATACCGAATACAATACCGAATACATTTTCAATACGTGTTTCTTTTTTCAACGCAAGGCATACTACAATACAAATATGAGGTAATGGAATATTGCGAAAATTAATGTAAATAGAATTTTATTAATAAACATAATTCTACTCACGATAATATAGGGTGTCTCAAAATGATCTGATATTTTTATTTATTAATAAAACGTATTATTTATTTGACAAGCACGAATATTTTAATTTTAATATAAGGTACAAACATGGATTCGAAATTGTCTGTGGATCATTGGCATACACTTTTCCTTTCAGAAAAGCCCAAAGAAGGAGTACAATTGCGTATGGTCGCACGATCTTGGCGCGAGATAACACGACCATGAAACTTCGTCTGCAATAACTGCATTGTTTCGCCCGCAGTGTGGCAGGTTGGGGCATCTTGTTGAAAGAATATGTCTTCCAAGTCCATGCCGTTTATGCAATTTAGCGGATATTGTGTTCCACACATAACCTCCATGTTTGTACCTTATATTCAAATAAAAATATTCGTACTTTTCAAATAAATCATACGTTTTATCAATAAATTAAAATGTCACGTCATTTTGAGGACACTCTTCAGAACTCCATTCATAATTAAGGCAGTATTTTGTGGTCCAAAGCACTGTTTTGGAAATGATTTTTAAGATGGAATATAACAAAAAAATGCATCTTTATTGATTCTTTAAGAATATGTAGACAAAAATAAAATAAAAATATGTGTTATCGTATACTTGTGTACGTTTGTTTACAAGAGTGCGCGGAAAATGCCCCCATTGACGACCAATGCTGTGGACGTTGTATGAATTTAAAAAAAAAACATATTCTTGATCTGTATGAGTTTTGTGCTATTTGGTACCAGATTCAGGAAAAAATACAAAATGGCGGCAAGTTGAACTTTGATTGTCAATTTTTCCTATTTTTTCTGACTGTTCTACGAGTTGTATAAAAAAAAAAAAAATATTTCGCCTCAATTTGGCTACCAATGTTGAAAAACAGCCTACTGAAGGCGTATACCAAATCTGAGCTCAATCGGCCAATTGGTTATCGAGATATCGTGGTTGCCGATTTGAAATGCATAGTTTCGAGCAAAACGCGTTTAAAGTTGATGTGTCTCGACCGCCCTCCCTGAGCGTGCGCCTTGTAATTTCCATACCTCGGCTAATTTGATGAGTATCATTAAACGGTTTTCACAAACTTTTGTAGAGAGGTCTGTAGAATCAAAAAATTAAATTGAAAAAATGTATTTTTATAAATTTCTCGACAACAGTACTGTCCTAAGTTCTATTTATTCCAATACATATAAGATTGTTTATCCAATTGTATTTTTTGGAAGTCTTCATTGCATTAAAAAATAACGAAATTGTTAGCACTTTTATTCGATGCTCAGTAGTCTCGGACTTTTGTAAAAAGGTCTGGAGAATCATAAAATTAACTATGAAAAGTATATTTTTATAAATTTCTCGACAACAATACTGCCCTAAACTCCTATTAACTTCAATTCGTCTAAGATTTATTATTTAATTGTATTTTTTGGAAGTCTTCATTGCGTTAACAAATAATGGAATTGTTAGCACTTTTACTCGGTTCTATTTATTTTTATTTCGATTTAGTAAGCAGCCGTTTCAAAATATGTAAAATTGCGGAGTGACCGCGTAGAATCGACGAAAATGACGAAGGATAAAACAAAAGATTACATTTTATTTGTAAATTTATGAAATAATTTGCACCAGAAAATTTGCAAAGACGGATTCATAAAAACATTCGTGATATAGGCAATACGTGTGTCAGTGTAAAATGGATATTGCGTTCGAAAAATCCATGACCGATTTACGACCGACTTTTGAATGATGCCGTATAGGCTAAATATTCTTAGCGTGGCCGCCCCAAATTCGTGGTGATTTATTGTCCGTGAACGGTGAGACTCTTCGTGATATTTCCACATATTACAGACTATCCATAAAGATTGTGAAAATAAATTATACATTTTTTACGGAGAATAAGTGCGATAGATTAAAAATTTATCGTTCGCCATATTACATCGACTCTATTCCATTTCATATTATCGCATAACAAAAATCCTGTCGTATTTTCTCGAATAATCGTGCTCCTATATTTTCTGCACATGACATTTTATTAAAAAACGTAATTTTTTCGCGTTGCAAGGATTGATTTATTTATTTTTAAACTTTTTTATTTGAAGAAATTCCACATATGCCTTTTTTATTTTCATGGTGCCCATAGAATGTCCGCCAGGTACGTGGGGTGAAAAATGTTCACGTACGTGTGACTGCCAGCCACTGGAAATATGCAATCCAGTCGATGGCAAGTGTCATTGTCCGCCAGGATGGCAAGGATTGGGGTAATTTTTTGTTTGCCATTGTTATTTTAACATTTATAATTAACCGATGCAAATCCCGTGCAAAAAGTGCAATGCTAATTTATCTGCGAAAAAAAACGAATTCCAATTTAACTAAAACTTATGTCACTATCATTGATCCTGTACCGTAAAACGGGGTTAAATTGACGTGAAGGGTAGTTTTGACAGTTTTTAGGGCCACTTTAACAGAGCACCAAAATACAGTTCAAATGTGTTTAAATTTGTGGTTCAAATTTATTGTAATGTTGCTCAAGTTAATTTTAATCTCGATGATAATCATGAAACTGATTAAGGCCGTATAGACGCGATTTTGCCGATTTTGGAAGGAACTTTTCTAGACGCGGTTAAAAAAATTACGTATATATTGACAACATTTTTTTTACATACCATTTATGCACATGGTTAAGTATATGTAAAAAAATCAGAAATATTAACAAATGGCGGAGATATAACATAATCAAGCAATGTATTTTTTTGCGCGCGCCTTGATGGTGAGAGTTCTCGGCATCGATGTGGGTGTCTGAAAAAAATAGGAACATATTTATAATTGCATATTGAATGTATCTTCAGTGTGAACCAACAATATTACTTAAAAAAAATTCGAAACTTAAAATTTTTTACTCAATTTTCTGTCGGTACTTAATTTTTTATATTTTTTTGTGTCATTGAAATTTTTGTTTCTGTGGATCACACGATAGGTGATGATGCTAAGAATATGTTGTAAAAATTTCAAAGCGATCTAAACCTTCGTTCAAGAGTTAGAACTTTCACAAGGTTCAAAAAAGTGAATCATGGAAGTATGTTACTCGTATATCTCCACAATTTGTTAATATTTCTGATTTTTTTACATATACTTAGCCATGTGCATAAATGATCTGTAGAAAAAATGTTGTCAATATCTGCTTCATATTTTTTCAACCGCGTCTAGAAAAGTATCTTCGAAAATCGGCAAAATCGCGTCGATAAGGCCTTAAGTGCCTATAATAGTACCCTAGGTACTTTATATTTTTATGTAAAATGTTTTCTTACGGGCTCACATACACCTGAAGCGGCTAAAAGTAAGGTTATGGTTAAGATTTTTTTTGTCGTATAAAACTGAATTTTATTGAACAACCATGATATACATTTTAAAGTATGACATTTTATCTACATTGTGTGAAAATTCGGTTAAAAAATTTCAAACCGTGGAAAAGTTACAGTCGTTTTCCTGGGACGTGTTTTTGTTGACAGCGTTTGCGGTACCAGACGTGCCTCTGCCAGTTTTTATCTAAAAAACAATATTTGATTTTTAATGTACATAGATCAAATTAGTACTTATCGAGTCGGAATTTAAAAATTTAATTTTTTCATGTCATGGCAGTCACTGGAATAAATCAGGCGATTTTTCGCCTCAAAATTGTTCAGTACTTATGATGAAAAAAAAATCATATGCCAGGTAATGAAAAAACGGCTCGCTAAATACTAGATTATTGGGTGACGCATAACGGTGCAAAACTTGATGCCGATCGATTCAGTAGTTGCGAAGATATTTCTGATACCGATTTTGAATACACTGTTTCGAGTAAAACGCGCTTATTGTTTTGAGTACACTTTACACTAAAATAACTGGTTTATTTTTAACTTATATGAAATCGTCGATTCCTGGGCCATATGACGGATCTTCCTTAGACGTTGACGCTTCCATTAGATCGTTTTTTGCTGTGTCAACCTCATTCTTCCTTCTTTTGAACCCGGCTCATAGTCAAAGAGATAACAAAGGGCGCGTCTACCTGCACCCCAACCGTTAATCGTTGCTCACCCGGTTGGTTACAAAACGCTATAACTGCATCATTACTGCGAATTTCCTTGTGAAATTTTCAGGGTAGACAGTCAAAGGATAGTACTTTCGAATGAGCACCTTTTTGAAAAGTCGATCTTTTTCAACTACCCAGGTGTGTGTAAGCCCTTAATAAAGGTGACAATTTGATTGGAAAAAATCGTTGTTTTTCATTGAATTCCCTGTATGATGCATAAAATATTAATTTTTTATTCAAAATGTTATCACAGTAACCTTTAGTCTTCGACGTAAGGTGCATTTCAATGCCTTGTCCAACAAACCCCACACTCGAGGTTACTTTGACACTTTAAAAAAAATATATAATATTGCGGGTGGGACTTGACTTTCTTATTCATTTCATAGCCAAAGGACACATTGTTAGATTAGAGCAAAAAAAGTTGGAATTTAGGATGTTAAAGAAAACTTACCTACAAAGAAACGTTCAAAACCTGTTCAAAGTATCCCCATTTTACGTAACTTTTTCGGGGCAGGGTTGACATTCCGAACTTTGAATGATCGGAACACTCAAAACTCCGAAAGATCATATCCGAAAGAATTTTACGAGAAAGACCAAAACTCCGAAAATCTGAACACCGTCACAATAATTAGGCTATGTCAGTTTTAAAAGTTTCAAAATTTTCAATAAATCGACAAATTATTTCAAGATTTTTTTTTTAACGAGTGATTTTACGTCAATTTTTTAATTTGTCTAGGCAATGTTATACGTTCCACACCATTCACAGTCAGCTGTGTAGACTTTCGCTGGCATAATCGTGACGAACCTTGTAATTTCACAACATTAAAATTAGGAATTTTAAACCGTCAGCGCATACAAATTTTGGAATTTCAACCCGGCCCTCATGTCAAAATTATGCCAGCGAAAGTCTACACAGTTGACTGTAAATGATGTCGAACGTGTAACATTGTCTAGACAAATTTCAAAATTGACGAAAAATCACTCCTTAATAAAAAAAAAAGTTCGTGAAATAATTCGTCGATTTATTGAAAATTTTGAAACTTTTGAAACTTCCATAGCCGAATTATTTTGACGATGTTAAGATTTTCGGAATTTTGGTCTTTCGTGTAAAATTCTTTCGGAGTTTTGAGCGTTCTGACCATTCAAAGTACGGAATTTCAACCCGGTCCCATCTTGAATTTTGGAGCATTAAAATTCGAAATTTTAAACCGTCGGAGCATTCAAAGTTCGGAATTTCAACCCGGCCCCACTTTTTCCCATGACGATCCAATTTCTATTATTTCACTCAAGGTGTAAAGAGAAATGTCCAGCGGGTTTGTGGGGCGTGGATTGCGGATTATCGTGCGACTGCTACAACAGAAACTTCGAAAACAACCAGCAAGACATAACATTTGCAACGGGCGAATTAACGTCGGTCTGTCATCACGAGACGGGAAACTGTATAAATTTTCATCAAATTATCGTCCCCCCTGTATCGAAGATAATGAACAATCGCTCCGATCGAGAGGAAAATATCGAAACTTCGGCTTCGAGCACGACAGCTGCCTCGATTCGGTCATCATCGACGAAATCATTCATCACCAATCGCACCCGAACGTTTACCATCGATTACGTTAATTCGAATACCACGGGAGGTTCCGTGGAAGGAACTGAAAATGATCGTCGGAACGACAAAGTGACTGGAGAATCTGGAGATTTTTCGACGAGATCGCCATTGCCCATTGGTAGGCAGATCGGTGACTATAAAGACCTACCACTTTAGCATGCAAATTTCACGTATCAATTATCTTCTCGTTACCGAACCGTTATATCCCCCTTGGAGTTTCAAGCCTTTCTGCATAATTTTTCAAATGCCAAACTTGCGGATCTTAATTTAGAAAAATACATTTCTCGTGGGGCTCATAGGGGAAAAGTTTAAATTATGTAAAATATACATTTTTATAATTTCTATTAACTAAACTTCATTTTAACGGTGAAAAACAAAAATCATGATCGCCCATAACAAAATGGGGACGTTTATAATTTTTTTTAAAAATAATTAATACTATTGAAATCATGGGTAGAGTTCCGAAAAGCCCATACCACCGATTAACTTGAAATTTCGTTTACCTGTGTATTTTGACTCGCTGATCACTAATATTATGGTTAAAATACCCGAAAACTTGATTTTCAAGGTCAAAACTCACAGAAACTGATTTTTCTAAAGTTTTTCTATCTTATTTTAATAAATATTGATCTTAGAGAAAAAAGTTATTCCACAAAAGTTGTAGCCTATAAAAAGATTGATCTTTTATATTCTTTACAGTTTTTATCTAAAACCAGTCTGTATTGAGAAAAAAGGGGCAATGCTCCAATAAGTACATTTTGCTAAATTGCATTAGTTTCGATATTATCTACTTACGCACTTTGCCGCGGGAAGGTTGGAGTATTTAAAATGTATGATTATTTTTTACTTATTTTGTATTTTTATTCATTTTTTTATATTTTATTTTATTTATTTGCTTTTTTGTTTGGGTTCAAAGACTAAACGACTTTTCGGAACTTTTTCCGAAATGATATCCCAACAGAAAACTATAAATTCGTTCCATTTTGCAGTGTTTCGAGTAGCACAACATCACCATCGGAAAATCAAAGCTTTTTTTAAATTCTTTTCTTTCCCAGATTACGATAAGATTGTAGGAGCTCCCACGAGCACAGAAAGAAGTTCGAGCGAGGCAGCGCCCGGTGCGATTGTGCCTGAGATCGGCAAGATCGAGACGAGCTCGGTTACGAGCAGAATCGGCACGAATAAGAATGATAATTACAACGTGCAGCAGCGAGTCGAGAGAGTCGACACGAAAGCGCCAAGGGTCAAAAAGCCGTCGACCTCGGGACCCATAGTCGCTGTGGTTCACGTTTCCGGCAACGGATCGCCCGATCACGATGGTCCAATGATAATGACATCGTTGGGTGCAGGTAAGGTCAATCAATTGCTTCATATCATCCACCGAACTTTCTGCCCAAAATGTAATCTTGTTAAAATCAATTTTCGACTAATTTTCATTATTCTTAACATTTTGTGATAAAAAAAAAACAGAAAAAAAACGAGAAAATCATAAGACCCAAAAAAATCTGATTCGGCAAAAATACTGTAAAATTTAAATAAAAAAAATTAAACCACGTTTTTGAAACGGACCTGAAAGTATAAAATGATTTATCCTAGCCCGAATACAGATTTACAAGCCAATACAGATCCCCAACCCCATACAGATTGTCCTGAAAATTTGTGATTGTGAATTTTTAATAGCTATGAAAATACCTGTAAGATTTAAAACGAAAAACGTGGGGCGCATGCAATAGATAATTGATGCATGAATAGTTCACCTAAGTCACTAACAATTTTATTGCACTGCAAATTATATAAACTGTTGCGGAGTTTTTTCAACAACAGCTACTCTCTACACACCTATTGCATGCGCCCTCCGTTTATCGTTTTAAATCTTAGAAGTATTTTCACAGCTATACAAAATTCACAATCACACATTTTCAGGACAATCTGTATGGGGTTATAAATCTGTATAGTACTAGGAGAAATTTTTTATAGTAAAGTAAAAAAAGTATACTATATTTTATAGTAAAGTAAAATAAAAGTATATTTTATAGTATATTTATAAAAAGTACATTTTATAGCAAAGTAAAATAATAGCATAAAAAGTTTTATACTTTTTAGTCCGTTTAAAAAACGTGTTTTTTTAATTTAAATAATTTCTTTTTCTGCTTTTTAGTCGTTTGTGTGTGTGAAATGTTGCTTCTCCTTTTCTAGGCGCTGCGTGCATTTGGGGGCTGTCTCCTTGACCATTGTAGAAATTGTCACTAATTCAATATTCACTATTAGTATTATTTTTTTTCTCTTTCACTAAACTATATGTTTATTTCTTTATTTATTATTTTAACAATTTGTTTTCTCTTTTTCTTTCTCTGTGACAGACTTATCTGTCTGTTTATTTGTCTGTCATCCAGAACTGAGCTATGTACAAAATTGCAAGTCTCCAGCTCATCCGGAAGTTAGTTTAAAATCGATCGCCAAATTTATACCGAGCAGACAAACAGACAACCAAAAAAGCGAGTTAATAAAATCGTGGTAATTATAAAATGAGAATAAATGTCGTTAGCTCGCATTCGTCTGTAGAAAAAATTAAACAAATCTTATATCACTGACCATTTTTTCTCCATTTGCCATTGATTGTTCAAACATTTTTGTCGCTCGGTTGGAAATATTTCAGAAAAGATACCGACACACGCAGTTCCAATGCCCCTTGACATAGCAGCTTTGATCGTAATCGGGTCCGTAATATCTCTCGGCCTGACAACTCTCGCCGTACTCGCGATACTTCACATACGGTCAAAGCTCTTCGAAGCGATACGACTGTCGATATGCGACGCGGAAAACCGTGACATGCGTGACGATACTATTCGCCGGGGTGGCCTGGAAAAGGGAAACGCCGGAAGAATTTCGTCGACTGCTTCGGATAACGGAATACTCGCCTGCGAATATGGTACGTAACGTGGAAAATTGGCAGGCTGACATTTCGAATTTCATTTGTCGAGCAGACGATAAAGACAGAAAGAGACGATAAAGATAAAATAGTTATTAACGTACCCCTATCATGCAATATATGAATATATATGTATGTGGGAAAAATGATTTTGAAGACATTCGACTTTGAGGACGGTTCTCGCGGTAGCCTGTTTTTTTTCTGATACTCAACAGTATATAAACTACGATGTTTAGAGAAATAAACATCGGAGTTTCATTTTTGATGATTTTATTTTTATGATTTTTCATTTTTAAATAAATGTAAGCGTTCTTACAAAAACATTATTTCAACGGCCGCCCCCTCACAAAATTAACATTTTTATTAATAAGAAATTGAGGATCAGCCTCAAGACAGCCAGATGGGCTGAGTGAATGCCAACATTGCAAAAATATCACGAGTGGGCAATTCCCTCTTTTCATATATATATATATATATATTAAGTAACTTAATAAAAATCGGCCTCTTTTTATTTATGTTTTTGGTTAATATAACAATTAATTTCACGGATAAAGCAACTCCTCTCCAAGAAACGAATTTATAAAGCACTTAAGGATCATACTATTGGATTTAAAAATTATTTCATAACATGATTTTGTAGAAAATGGAATGATCTACAAAAAGGTGATATCACATTTTCCGATAAGTTTGATAGTTTTGCCGGAATAGTGAAAAAAATCTTGAAACTTACTATAAAGTTAATTTTGATCTTAAATAAAAGTATGAAAAGGTTAAAGAATTTGCTCTTGTCTCAAAAGTAAATTGATCATACAACGATAAGAGAGCTTTTTTTAAAGAGCATTCAATTCTCTATATAAATATGTTCTGGGCAGTGTTGTACGTTCACCCATTGGCAAGTTATAAAATTCAAAAGTAGCAAGTAAAGTTTTCTCTGTATTGTTAGCATGGGAAATAGAAAATCGTGATGAGGAACCTCGAAATATTAATATTAAGGGCTCATATTTCAACAGGCATCTTATGTCACCTCACTGTAACTACTGAAAAGAGAATTCGTAAAGAAAAGTCGATTTCTTTCAATCACTCTAATATATGTATATATATATATGTGTATGCATTATATATATATATATATATATACAGGGTGTCTTTGGGCTTTGATTTTGGGCTGTATATTATTATTTTTTAATCATCTCCTTTTGGTTTTTCGCATGCCATTTTTACAAATGATATGAATCGAAAATAACTAAGCAGCTTTTTAAAATGTTCGAATTAGTTTGTATACAAATTCTGCATAAGATCTTTTTTCATAAAGTTTCCTTAACATTTAAGGTTTAAAAAAATACTTTTCTAGATCAAACAAACAACCAAGAGTATTTAAAAAAATCGGGTCAAGAAAAGTTATCATTTGTGGAAATAACATTCGACAAACCAAAAGCAGATGATTTTTATCTCGAAAACCGTGGGACTTTTAATAAACTAAAATTCCAGCATATAGTAGGACATGATCTGACCTATCAACAGTTGAAGGATTATCCATTAATAACAAAATACCCTATGTGTGTATATTTATACACACATAGGGTATTTTTATACAGACTGTATTATTTATACAGTCGAACCTCGATATAACGAACCTCTAGGGAAGTTCGTTATGTCGAGTTTTCGTTATATCGAAGTCATGTTCCTTAAAATTATCATTAAAAAACATATATTGGTACTATAAATATAAGAATATTTTTTACAGAAAGAAATGTTTAAATTAGAGCAATTTTTACAAGCCATTAGCAATTAGAGCGTAACGCATATGATTTTTTTTCCAATTATTTGGCTAGCCAAATAAATAGCCAAATATCTGCCAAGAAAAACATTAAATTCACAAACTTTAACCAATTGAATGATCGAAATATCTTATCCATAAATATAATATTCATACGAACCCATGAAAATAAAAACTTGCAACAATTTTTCAACCAATAGCTATGCAGATATGCGCCAATTTTCAAAGACTTATATTTTCGGGCATTACTTTAATTCTCGAGCAATGATTCCACCTTACGAACAATAATTAAAAACAGTACATTCTGATTATCGAAAAAATCCCCAGATCTACCTATAAAAATACATATCCGCCAAATTGTTAGTAGCATCAAACTTTTATATTTCCAGCTTTTATATTTGCATTAATCCAATTAGAGTGTACGGAGTAATGAAAATTGACGAATATTTTCTTCCTGGCTCATTGCGCTTATTGCCCATACGTAACATTGCTCCGATGGGCGTGCAGCCATGAAACGGGAGCAATTAAACGCATATGAAATTCTCGTATTTATGATACCGTTTAATTGGTGGCGTTTCGAGAACAACGCATCCGAAATTGCGCCGTGCACGATTGCTGACCTGACACGATTGAACGTTGATACGTGATGGGAGTTACGATGACGCGTGTCAGCGTTGACACGTGTGATACGAATTCTTCGCCGTCGACTAACTACGTCGCGAGTTTTCATTTTCAGCTATTTGATAGAAATAATTTAGACGCGGAGTAGTCGATGCAATTGTTAGCCACTGCGAGGGTGATCGCTCCAATCGGTAAGTTGATCGGCAAGTGGAGAAATGACAACTGTCACTTTTTCTGCCCTCTTTATGTCTCTATTCTCAGACATCTCTCTCCTTAAATGTCTCTGTTCTGGAGCAGGTTTAATCGGAATCATCTCTATTCCAGGGCCGGGTTACGGCAGTAGTCTGGTCTAGAAATTTGAAAAAATCGATTTTTTTCCTTCATTTTATTATTCCTTAGACCTTTCTTAATACGCTCGTGAATACCGTTTATTGATATTTTAGAAATTAGTGAGAAATTAGCAGAGTAATAGAAATTATAAGCAAGCGATCGGGAAGCAGCTTTGAACGCGTTTATTTCAGAACTATGTTTTTCAAATCGGCGCCCACGATATCTCGATAACTAATTGACCGATCGAGGTCAAATTTTGCTCATACCTTCGGCAGCCTCTTTCTGAGGACTGGTAGCAGAATTGAGTCGAACAATAATTCTGCCCACATTTTATAACTCGTCGAATACCCGAAAATGTATGAAATATCGTTAATCAAAGTTTAACAGGCCGCCATTTTGTAACAACATTTTATTAAGTACTAATTCTGCTACCAGTGCTCAGAATACTCATACAGATTGAGAATATATATATATATATATTTCAGATGCATACAACATCACCCATAGTGGGCGCCGATTGAGGCGGTTTTATGCGGACCATGTTGTAAAAAAATTTTAAAAAACTACATGAAAATATATAAAATAATTTTTTTCAATGCAGATACATTCTTAAAGGAACAATAAATACATATGTAAAATTTCATCAAGACAACTTCAACGGCTTAAAAGTTATTCCAGCCCCAAAATCACGTAAAAAGTCTCGCTCTAGACCCGATTTATACCTTAAAATTCCGAACTTTGAATTATCAGAACACTCAAAATTCCGGAAGAATTTTACACGAAAAACCAAAACTCCGAAAATCTGAACATCGTCAAAATAATTCGGTAATGGAAGTTTTAAAGGATTCCAAATTTTCAATTAATAGACGAATTATTCCAAGAATTTTTATTTATTAAGAAGTGATTTTACGTCAACTTTGAAATTTGACTAGACGATGTTATACGTTCTACATAATTTACAGTCGACTGTGTAGACTTTCGCTGTCATAATCTTGACGAACCTTGCAATTTCGGAACATCGGAATTTTAAACCGTCGACGTATTCAAAGTTGGAACTTCAACACGGCCCCCATGTCAAGATCATGCCAACGAAAGTCTACACAGTTAACTGTAAATTATGTAGAACGTATAACATTGTCTAGACAAATTTTAAAATTTTGGCAAAATCACTTCTTAATAAAAAAAAAATCTTGAAATAATTTGTCGATTTATAGAAAATTTTGAAACTTAAAACTTCCATAGCCGAATTATTTTGACGATATTCAGATTTTCGGAGTTTAGGTCTTTCGTGTAAAATTCTTTCGGAGTGTTTATCTTTCGGGGTAGTATTCTTACGGAGTTTTGAGCATTCTGATCATTCAAAGTTTGAAATTTCAACCCGGGCGAATCTTGAATTTCGGAACATTAAAATTCGGAATTTTAAACCGTTCGAGCATTTAAAGTTCGAAATTTCAACCCGGCCCCTCTATTCCAAAATATCTCATGCCTAAAACATTTCTCTGCCAAAACATCTCTATTCGTAAAGATCACAATGCCACAATAATTCGGTTTTGAAATATTACTGCTGTTAAATATCTCCATTTCACAATCTTTCGTATCCCAAACTTTTATATTCTTAAATATCTGTATTCTTCAAAATCCTACGTGAGATGAAGAGAGCTATCGTGAGATAAAATTGTCGAAATACCGACGTTTTGGATGTCACATGAGATTTTGAAGAATACAGATATTTAAGAATGGAAAGGTTTCGGATACGAAAGATTGTGGAATGGAAATATTTAAGAGCAGTAATATAATATTTCAGAACTGAATTGTTGTGGCATTGTGATCTTTACGAATAGAGATGTTTCGGCAGAAAAATGTTTTAGAACGTGAGATATTTTGGAATAGAGATGTTTCTGATTAAGGGGTCTTCTCACTCAAGACGCTAAAAAAGGCTATTTTCATAATTTTTTTAATAGGTTTACATCATACATATTGATATAAAAGTTGTTACACTTAATAAATACACTTTCGAAATACATGAAAAAATTTTTCAAATTTATTCAAGTCACTATTTTAGACAAAAATGGGGTTAGTTAAAAAATGTCCTAAAAAATTGTCGGTCTGGGCTGTTGATGAAATGTCGGAGATGGGTCATCCGAAACAAAAAAATCTAACGATTTCAGATTCGGTATGTTAATGGCTATAGCGCATATCATACGATTTTTGATATATTTGACATTTGCGTTTGTCAGATTTGCAAAAATAACAAAATGGCGGACATTTTTCGAAAAAACAACAAAAAACCAGTTTTTCTCCGTTTGTAGCACAAAAAAAATTATAAATATCAAAATTTTAAAAAAATCCTTGATCTGCGCTATAGCTATAGTTGTAAAGAATATATGGTCAACATTTCATAATGATCGGCTCGGTAGTTTCGAAGATTTTATCAACAAGCTGTCGAAAGACGTTGTTTCGAGAAAAACCCGTTTAAAAATTGTTTGGGTTAACATAAATACATGAAAAAATGTTTAATGCATGTCGAACGTGTATTTATTAAGTGTAACAACTTTTATATCAATATCTATAAAATAAAGCTATCAAAAAATTCATGAAAATAGTCCGTTTTCAGCGTCTAAAGTGAGAAGGACACCCATTAAGGAGATAGATGTCTGATGAGACTAGAGACATGAAGAATGGAGTTGTTGTCCTACCCGATTGTTCAGACGGGCCAATCACTGTACCCCGTCGGCACAATCATTCGAGAGTTTTGCACGATATGCAATTGCGATCTCGAACAAACGAATCGTAATTGCGTTTGCCGGGCGTAGTATCGCGGCGGAAAAAAGAAACTATTACGAATGATTGGTAAATTGGGCCCTTCCGCTCGTTCGTCGCTATCAGTTCGTGTACAGAAATCTCGCGGGCGTCAGTGGTAAAGTCCCCGAACGCCCTTCGGCAGGATTTGCCTCCCCTGGTAACGAGACATTACCAATGATCTCGATAAACCGGTACATTTATTTCCATTCTCAGCGTATCCGGCCGAAAACATTTTCCGCGATCGTTCCCAACGTCGCACTATCGAGATCCACACTGACAATCGTTAGGGCAGACTAGAGGGCGAATAAAAAAAAATTACAGAAGCAATACAAAATGCTACAGAAGAACCCTATCCTTGGTCACTTATCAAAGGCAGTACATACTTAATAAAACTTACACAAACATAGATCTTTTGAAAATTTAAATCTTTCACTAAAAGCTTGGGGCGTGAAACGTCATTGCACTTGAAATAAAGCCTCAAGCATTTAGGGCCTTAGGCCACTCTATAGGCCGAAAAAATTGGCTTTTTGGGTTTTTTTTTCAGAAAAACTACAAAATAAATCGAGATTACAAAAAGGGTGTTTATTATACATATCAGTGACTGTATACAATAATTTTCTTGAAGCGATTAATTTCAAAATGGCGGCTGTGCAGCGTTTATGTAAAAACTGCATTTTTTAAGTTAGCCGGAAACATAACTCAGACAATTTTCAACCGATTCACTTGAAATGTTGAATATATCTTGGAAAATACATTGTCTATGAAAGTACGTAGGATTTTTTTTTATATTGCATAGTTCATTTATTATTAACAATTATCTAACAATTTTTTTGGAAAGTGAAAAATTTGCCTAAAAAACCGTCAGATAATTTTTAATAACAAATGAATCATGTAATATAAAAAAATCCTACGTATTTCCATAGACAATGTATTTTTCAAGATATATTCAACATTTCAAGTGAATCGGTTGAAAATTGTCTGACTTATGTTTCCGGCCAACTTAAGGGGTAAGGCCACTGTAACGGCCCAAAAAAAAGGTTTTTTCACTAATTTTTTGCTCCCGAAATTGAAGGTATTTGAAAAAAAACTTTTAATGGTGTGATCGGGCATACATTAAACTTTATTATAAAATTTTTTTACAGTAAAAAAAAAACAAAATGGCGGTTCCACAGCTATCTTCCCGGGACATGTTTTGCTTCCAGGGCTCCGCGGCACGCAGCACCACTGGTGCACTTTTGAATCTAGAACAAAAAAAAAACATTAATCTAGAGGGCTATAGCTAGAAAATGTCGATCGGATTTTAAAAAGTATCAATTTTTGTGGATTTGGCGTGCGTTTGAAAAAAAAAATTGATTTTTGACGAAAAAAACGGCAAGTTTTTTGTTAATAAAAAATCAATAAATAAAGTTCTTGAAAATTCCGATCGACATTCTCAAGATAATGTAAATGTTCACATCTGGTTAAAATTTGAAGTAAAAAAAATGAAAATTGTTCGAGTTATGCTGCGTGCCATTTTGAAAAACGCGTTTAAAGTTTTGCGAATAGTTTTTTATTGGAAAAAACTATTTTTTAAGCCAATAAAAAGGAACCGATTTTTCAAAAAATTTACAGTGGCCTTACCCCTTAAGAAATGTAGTTTCGAGATAGACGTTGCACAGCCGACATTTCGAAATTTATCGCTTCAAAAAAATTATTGTATACAGTCACTGATATGTATGACAAACACCCTTTTTTGTAATCTCGATTTATTTTGTAGTATTTCTGAAAAAAAAATCCCCAAAAAGCTTATTTTTTCGACCTCTAGAGTGGCCTAAGGTTTTAATAAAACTTACATAAAAATAGAACATTTGAAAATTTTAATATTCTATTGAAAGCTTGGGGCGTAAAACGTCATTACACTTGAAATAAAGCTTCAAGCATTTGAGAAAATATTCAAACTCTTAAGGGGAAAATACATAGAAATAGTCGAAAATGACGAAAAATTTTGGGATTTTTTTCTAACGCAACTACTGGTCCAATCATTTTGAAATTTGTAGAGTATTTTATTGCACATTAGAAGACATGAACAACATTTTTTTTCAATCGACAATAAATTTTCATCGGCAGCCTGCAGCCAATTGTTTCTGAACGAATTTTCCCTGCGATGTTGAGCTGCGGAAGCTGTAGTTTATTTTAAACAAAAAACTTTTCATATTATTGCATTGTCACCGAAGTTACATAGGTATGCCAAATTTCAGATCAATCGGATGCAAGCAAGTGCTTGGAAAATGGATTACAAATTTTGAACCGGAAAGACAGACGTACGGACGAAGCAAGTTAAATGAGAGCTTGTAAAAAGAACCTCGCTTTGGATTGATCGCAGAATCGTTTGATTGCTTCAGAAACTCCGAGATGCATGGTACCTGAACATCAAACTCTGACGAGAACACGACCAGCTTCGAGCGCCGAAATAACGAAGAAGTCGGAGTCGAACTACTCGAACGATTATCCAAATATACGACTGTTCAATAATCTGCAAGGTAAGGATGCTGGCACTCTGGTAATCTGGAACAATACCGGAAATAAGTCTTGAGATCCCCCCCCTCCCCCGCCCGCCAATCTGGAGGCCTAGATTTCGGGCATTTTTCGGGCTTTATAAAAATAAACAAATAATATTTCCACTATACACTTTTTACAGTCTTTTGATTGATGTTTCAAGGACTTAGGGGAAATAAATTGTGCCAAAAAAATTAATTTGAAACGGTTTAAAATTTGAAAATGTGAAGAAAAAAATTTGAAAAGGAAAAAAAATTGTGCAAAGAAAAAATTTGAAAAGGCCTCCACATATGGCCGTGCAAAAAAGGGGTTGAGGCGATTGACATGATTCCGAAGCTCCCATTCCAACAAGAATGTCTTTATGGCAGGTACGAAAGAGAAAAAAAATTGAATGGCGACTGTCTAAAAAAAATGTTTTGCCTTATATCTTTCAACGTCTTTATTTTTTTTTGTTTCAATAGTAATAATGATAATTTCGTAATGCTCGAGATAGGGATGATGGAGCAATATATAGTGATGGTCCATACCGAATTTCGAGCCAATCGATTAAAGAGACCTCGAGATTTTATGTCAGCCAGGTTTAAAAATGCAGTTTCCAAAAAAAAACGCATTTAAAGTACAATATCAGATAACCGCGACGATCTAAGTGGTGTAATGCCATGTTATACTTACCTTATATTAATCGGCCATTCCTGTCTCGTAAAGTGTGCCTTCCTCGACTTCGAAATGTGATGATATTCTGAAGCTCGATCTTACCTGCGAGCAGCTCCAACCAGTCGATCCTATTTAAGTCTCGTTTCAAACCGCTATAACCACACTGAGAAAAAATAATTGTTGAATGTGTAAAATGCATTTTGTTGTTTCGAAATTTTGTTGTTTTAACAGTTGCTCAGACATGCTAAATAAGCTACAGTTCACGCCACCGTACTATTTTATCACCAACTACACTGGCTTGTTATGCCAATCAAAAATCAAGTTGAACGTATTTAAAGATACATTTTGTTAAACCAACTGAATTTTGGATGGATGAACGAATTTTTTTTTTCAGTGCAGGTAAGTGTTGAGAATTTCGAAATTTTCCTTTGAAGACGTATTCTTGACAGTCTATATTTTGAGAAAAAAAACAAAAAAAAATCGTTCTTTCCAAATATTTAGACTAGAATACAGCATCAAAATATAGTCACAGTTTCCGCGGTGTCTCGATCCACAGCCATCGTAAAACTTCTAAAATCCTTTTTTTTTATTGTGATGGTGATTTTTTTTCATCAAACTTTTCGATTGCACTTTCAAAGACTGCACTGCCTTACAAAAAGCTGAACAGCCTCGCAGCAAAAAAATCAGACATGATTAGTTCAGTGGCAGGTTAAGGGGTCTTCTCACTTTAGACGCTAAAAAAGGCTATTTTCATGATTTTTTAAATAGGTTTATATTATAGATATAGATTAAAGTTGTTACACTTAATAAATACACTTTCGAAATACATTAATAAAAAAATTATTTATTTAAGTTACTATTTATAAACGAAAATAATAGTTAAAAAAAATGTCCTTAAAAAATTGTAGGTCTGCGCTGTTGATGAAAGCTCAGAGATGGATCATCCGAAATTAAAAACATCAAACGGTTTTGGATTCAGTATGTTAATGGCTATAGCGCGTATCATACGATATTTGATATATGCAAAGATAACGAGATGGCGGACATTTTTCAAAAAAACAAAAGAAAACGTGTTTTTTCACTGTTTTTGTCAACCAAAAATAGTAAATATCAATTTTTTAAAAATCATCGATGTGCGCTATAGCTATAGTTGTAAAGAGTATGTGGTTAAAATTTCATAAAAATCGGTTGAGTAGTTTTAAAGATGTTATCAACAAGCCGTCGAAAAACGTTGTTTCGAGAAAAATGCGTTTAAAGTTTGTTTAGGTTACATAAATACTTAAAAAAAAATTTCATGTTTTTCGAAAATGTATTCATTGAGTGTAACAACTTTTATATCAATATCTATAATATGCACCTATCAAAAAAATTCGTGATAATAGCCTTTTTTAGCGTCTAAAGTGAGAACCCTAAAAGGTGAATCCCGGCCCTTTCGAGTTCCTCTGAAAAGACATTTCCATTGCCATTTCTCAATAAATGGCACGCAAGTTTGTGAGTACCGAAATCACATAAAAACTATGTTGAATGTAGCTCAGTGAGTAAGAAGACAGTAGACAATTAAAAAAACGCAATGCACGTTGTTTTTTATCTTGCCAAAAGTACCTCCAACATTGGCTCTTTTGTCAAGATCTGTATCTTCTCGTCGCAATCGAAAATCGATAGCGCAATTACATCTTTGACAGGTGGTTCATGCCCCACTAACAACGAATTCGAAATTAAAGAACTCCGAAGAAAATCAGCTACAGACATTTTCATGTATACTGCCTGGAGGATTAAAATTCACTTCGATTTCAAGCTCGTCCATTTGAATTGAAGACCGTGTACAGATATCGAAGCATCGAGTGTTACATCGACTCGCGGTTGTGCTTTCGCTGCACGACCGCACAGCAGTTTACACGTTGGACTGTCCGCTATCATTCAATGTTTTACACCATTTAATTCCCACGAATCTACGCCGGTTGCATCCGTGTATTTCTTTGCACCCCATCGCCGTTACGCAAGCTACAGGCTACCCATGCAAAGGATATTACGCTCGCAGCTGGTCCCTTCCCTTTTATTACTAATAATACCTGCATGTAATGTCGTTGCCACTTCGTAACCTAAGCACTAGGATATTTTCGTTCGCCTGACGCGTGACGAAAAAAAGAAAACAATTCACGAGACGACTGTGAGTCTCAAAAATACGATCACAATTTTCAATCGAGCTCGATTAATAATCAGAATAAATCTGACTGATGAAAAAAAAGACTCAACTTCAATGCTCGGACGGTTAATAGCGTCCTTAGATTATATGATTTATTATTCATTTAAGGACCGTTTAAGAAAAATGACCGGGACTAACGTCAAGCTCGTAAGTTATAGTTTTCTAAACACATGCGTTAAGGGGCTCCAGAAAATTTTGGTGATTTTTTTTGTAAGAAAAGTACTCAATTAAATATTTCGGAAAATTAAGCATATATTTGGCTATATTTGACCTATATTACATAATTTTTTCATAGAAAAATATTGATATCCAAGTGACTTATGAGCTGCCTTCGGAGGCGCCAAAAAAAAAAAAATTTCCTCCACTGCTGACATGATACCGGCCGATTGAGTAGCTGAAACCGAAAACGGAAAAAATGTCTTTAAACTGGAAAGTATTTCCTGTACAATGACGGAGGATTTTCGAAAAATATCAAAATCTAACAAGATGGCGTAATTGTGGAAAAAGTCTATTTTCTTGCCTATAAAATGGACGTTTTTTTCAATGCCAAATCGTCGGTAAATATTCGTAAGTTCCTGTCAGAATCGAGCTGATTTTTGTTTCACCCAAACAAATCCAAACAAACCCAAATAAACCCAAACACTCCATTGGGAAATATAAACTGAATATTTTCGAAAATTTTCTTATCTAAATCTCGATGTATGTTAGTATGTTTACTTTTGTGGTGCCCAGTATATTGGTGACCTATTCGCACATTGTATTTGCATGTTTACATTTTACCGAAAAAAAAAAATGTTAATGCATTAAAAACATTATGCGTCATTAAAATATAACTTATTATAAGGTTTTATAATCATAAAGGATTAATTTAAAAAAATGTGCACCCTCTTTTTAGCGGGAGTAACACTTCCGAATATTTACCAAATCGTCAATTTCCATCCAATCAAAAATATCCTACGTCATTGTAGAGTAAATATATTCAAGAGTACTCAGTTCAAATTTCAAGTCAATCGGATAACTGCTCTTTGAGTTACAATGTCAGCAAATTTGAAAAATCTCATTTCGAGAAAAACGATTGAAGATTTAACCATCGATTTTTGCAAGATAATATGATTAGAGATACGGCCTTGAAATTTTTACAAGATATTCTTAAAAGTACAAACTGTCAAAAAAGGCAAAAAAAACGATTTTTTGAAAGTGTCACACTGGTATAGCCCCTACACTGCCGGAAAGTTATTTTTTTTTTAATTTTTATTCATTTAAATGTTCAGTCGTATGAAATGTACCAACTTTCGGACACCTGTTAATGTTACGTACTTATGTTCGGATACTATCATGTCCCAAATATTGGTCACGTCCCTATAACCGACCATTATGAAGTCCAAATTTTCGGACATGCAAAAATTGATTCTTATTGATACAAGGTTTAAATTGAACAGGTACGCGACAAATCTGAGCACATTCCGAATATATAAATAAGAAAAAGACGACATCGATGCCGCATAACCTCGCGGAAAGCCGGCCACATAACCACAAACTTTACGTCGCGTCTAGTTACGTTACGTTAGATAATATAGTAATATTATCTAAATACGGAACACATGTCCTTACCAATTGATTTTCTCTTCTTTTGCCACTTCTTTTTTCAAAATCACAAACTCAGTAAGTAATAAGTCATTTATCGCGAGGTACACAGCAACACGAACTGTCAACGCTTAGCATCCGGCGATTCGGTCTCTGCGGCTATGTTGTCTCGTACCAGTAATCGGACATGGGATTCGACCATGGTACAAGCGTGTGATAGATGTCCCAATTACCGGGGTCGTCTAATGTAAAGGCCGTTTTTAATGATTTTTTGGGGATTTTTTTTGACAATCCATTAAAATAAAATAATTTATAAATTGTATATCATTTTTGTTAACATATAAGCAAACTTTGTGGATTTTTTGGAGTCATTGCATAGAATATAGTCGGAGATACACCGCCCAACAGGCACACATATATAAAAAGAGGTGTTCCACAGCTGCCATGATTCCGGCCGTTCTGCTTATCTGAAATCAAAAAACCAAACGCAATTTTAATCGTGAGACTTGAGGCTCTACATGGAACTAAAATAAAATTAAAATTCCAAAAAAATATTTTTTTTACGCTTTAGAAAAAAGATCAATTTTTCGTTTTTTTTGGGGTCTATATAGCTGATAAAAAGAAAACTAACGAAGCAATCTTAATTATTTTAGTTCAATTTGTAGTTATATATGTACTAAAGATGCTGTATACGAGGGCGGGGTGAAAAGTTTCCGGCCTGACCAAGAGATGGTGCCACTAGGTCTAGTCTTGGAGTGGCGTCCTACAGTACCATTCCTACCGAGCTTGTATGTACAGTTTCAGCCCAATCGCTACGTTAGTTTGCATTTGAGAGCACATTGCGCGAGACGCATCCGTTGTTTTCGTAAAAATGGAAAAATTGGAAAAACGTGCTGTCATCAAATACTTCCATTTGAAAGGTTTTACACCAAAACAAATAAAAGAAGAGATGGATGACTAGGAGACTCCTCCCCATCATATTCAACGATTAAGCAGTGGGTTTCTGAATTTAAAATGGGTCGTGTGAGCACCTCTGACGAGCCTCGCTCAGGACGGCCCGTTGAAGTCACAACTTCAGAGATGATTGAAAAAATCCATAAAATAGTGTTGGAAGACCGCAGGTTGAAAGTGCATAAGATATCTGAGACCTGTAGGATGTCAGCTGAACGTGTGCGAAATATTTTGCACAACCATTTGAACATGGAAAAGCTGTGTGCAAGGTGGGTGCCGCGTTTGCTAACGCTCGACCAAAAACTGCTTCGAAAAACCATTTCTGCCGACAATTTGGCGCTGTATAGGCGTAATCCAAACGAATTTTTGCGTCGGTTCATAACTGTTGATGAGACATGGGTCCACCACTACACTCCTGAAAAAGATTTAAGAGCAACGAAGAAGTTATGGAAGCTGTAAATCAGTATTTTGAGGAGCTTGACGAATCTACGTTTAAAACTGGTATAACTAAATTAGAACACCGTTATGAGAAATGTATCAGTGTTGATGGAGATTATGTTGAAAAATAAAGCAAAAAAAAATTTTTAAACATCGTTTTTCTTGGTCAGGCCGGAAACTTGTCACCCCACTCTCGTAAATTTGAGCAGAATCAAACAGTTTTTGAGATATCATGGCAGCAGTTTGAAAAATCGTATTTTAGGAAAAATACGATTTTTTGCGTTTGAAAGTTGTTGTATATATTTCATATTAAAAAAATGGTCTCACCATCAATCTGCTATGCCTGGACCATAAAGTACACCTTCCTCTTCTTCAAAGAAGTCATGCAAGGCCGTTTTATCTTCTTTTGATCTAACATACTAGACGATCCCCTTAATGAGACGCTGAATTTATTATATAAAACCTCATCCAAACCGAAATGTAACGACGGGGTCGAAAAGTCAGTTCGATTCGCTTTCGATTGGTCATAAGTCTAGTCCCGAAATGGATTTAAAAATAGACCCCTATTACTATCACAAATTATCGCAACTCCGCAGCTCGTCGGTTGAGAAAAGTGCATTCATGACATGACTGACGCGGACTCGTTAATATAACTTGTCAATTTTACTACTAAAATTCGTTATTATCGTACAATTTTCCAATAATTAATAATTGAAGGCTGAATAAAATGCAAGCGTCACTTTTCGTTACCTATCAATTATATAGCTAATATAGTGAAATATTCGAACTACTGTCCGAACAGTGGGACAAGTCCGAGCATTGGTACCGTCACCTTAGTCACCTTCGTTTTGCTGTCGTCGTGATCTTCAGCGAATCATAAACATTAAAAAAAAAATTAATTATCGCAGCAGTTACGCCACTTGGAACAACTTTCTCGCTCCGTCGCAAATCGTGCGGACTTATTTATTCAGCCTCCCGAATCGATGGGGAATCGAAACTCATTGGTTTACTGGGCCATGTGTGGCAGAGCTGCATACTTTCGAAAGTGGGAAATGAGGAAAGTGCCAAGTTTTAAAATCGTAAATGTCGATGAATCTGTATCTCGGATCACGGACTTTTCTTGGACTTGATTCCTTCTACTTGCTCTTGGAAGTATGCCACTTTTGCGCCAATCGACGGCTTATCCAGCTCCGAGACCGCGCGCTCTCGATTAACGCAAATTTTGTATTTCCGTTTCGCACGTAATACCTTGGCGTATCGCTGCACATGTCGCAAATTGCATACGAAATTTTTACTTCAAATGCGATCGATTTTCCTGCACTCTTCGCTTCCAATGTGCTGAATGGAAAAAATATACAAAAAATTGATAAGAAAGAATACAAGATGGCGGCTCGGTCGTAGCTGCTCTGAGAGCGTTTTTTGGGCACTTTGCGGAAGGACGCAGCAATTTTATAGATTACCATATAGAAGAAAAAAAAATGCTATTCACATTAGCTTTGCTAGAGAAGTACACACGATTATTGAAAAATCCCTTTTTTTCGCAAAATGGCACAATTTTGAATGAATTTTTGTTTTTTTTTTTCGTCAAGAGGTTGGCCTCAATTTGCTTATAAAAATGAGATTTTTTTTATGAATCGTAAAAATCGTAAATACATCTTTACAGAATCTGTCTGGCAAGGGGACCTTGCCAGGCACGCAATCGATTTCGGGACGTCCTTTCAGGGTAGCGTAGGGTTCGGTCCCAAGTGTCACCCCCTGACACCCTGGTGGGCCCTCGTTTTCGCGAAATCGACCAAACAAAATTTGTGTGACGATTTTTGAACGTCGAAAATAATAAGAATTTTCGAAGCGGCGGGATAGCCTAGCTGTTAATATTCTTGGCTAGTACGCTACAAGTTTTGGGTTCGAGTTCTGCTACCACTGTTTTTTTTCAAACGAAATGCTTGTAAACATTATTTTTATTTATTTACTTTAATTTAAATCCAACTTTTTTATATTGCGTTTAGAATTTTTGCCCGCGTGATTGTAATGACCGTTTCAAAAATGCTGTATCTCAATTTTTTTCTTATATTCTTCAGCTCGTTTTTTTATTGTTACTATTAACTTCTATTATTGTTAATATGAGGAAATGAAAAAATAATCGAGCTGTCGATTAAATTAAAATATAAAACACTATATTCACCTTATGTGGGAAAGTGTATGTCATTTATTTTTCGTAACAAGATTTAAATTTTACAAAAATTTTATTTGCATAGCGTCGCGGAAATAAAAAACGAAATATTATTTGTACAATGGATGGGAGAGCGCCGCAAAAAAAAAATTATTTTGTATTTGTAAAGGATATAGAAGGAATCGTAGAAAACCAACATTCAAATGAAATGCGTAAATAAAAGAATAATTGTATTAATACAGACGAAAATATCAAACTAGATGAAAAATATAAGAAAAAAAGTTGGATATACAAAATTTTTGCAACGGTGATTACAATTTGTGCAAACGGTGATTACGCGGGCAAGAATTCTAAACGCAATATTAAAAAGTTGGTTTTAAATTAAAGTAAATAAATAAAAATCACGTGTACAAGCATTTCGATAGAAAAAAAAATAGCGGTGGCAGTACCGCTCATTCGAACTCTGCGTGTATCCACGGAGGAATTTTGGTAGTAGGTCTTTGGTTGTTAGGTCAGTGCATATTTGTTCTACAACTATTGCACTCAACAATTCCAAATTGCTACTTTCACCGTTTAGGCTATTTCTAACATTTCGGAGCGCTTCGAGGCACTTCAGGAAATGAGTTCTACAAATTGAAAAAAAATTGTATATTACGATACGTGTGACTTAAGTAGTCTACTATTGCATTAATAGACAACTTTAGTCACGAGTATCGTATACTATTTTATAGCACAAGTGACATAAACCCGCCCCGGACGCGGGGAGGGGGGGGGCAGCGGGGGGATGAATTATTATTTTTAAAGTTGCGTTAAAATATCATGTAATCTCAACGTTAACCGCAAGTCAAGCACGGAAGAAAAAAAATTGAAAAACTGTCACACCAGAATAATAATTTCGATAATCCATGTACATTTATTAAATAATTTATACAAAAGTAGGTGAAACAAGGGGAATAACTTTAATTTTTTCAACTTATGTAATTAAAACACCAATTTAACAAACTGTAACGATTTTTTTAACCGCTTTTGTTGGACCGTCTTTACACCGTCTTATTTTTCCAGTCGTGCATGGCGTGTGACATTGCAATTATTGAATGTTAGATTGCCGCTAGGGCCGTAATTTCCGTACAACAAACTATGGGTCAGCGTTTCGTCTTGATTACGCTGTCATTTTTTCTAAAACATAAAAGTGTTTTCAGGAGAATCGCTAATCTATCCCTGTCTCGTTATTTGTTCGTGATGAATTTTCAAGCTTTAAATGACATTTAAAAGTATTGTCTTTTGTTTTTTATGCATCTGTGAAGTTAAGCGATCGATTTTCGTACGGTGTAAAAAAGGGCTGCTTAGGTCACGGAAAAGCGTGCGTAAAGTGCGGGTCACTTTATAGTCACACTGTGCTATAAAAGAACATTCGCCTACAATTCCTTCTGTATATCACTCTTGTGATGTTTACACATAATTTGAGCCAATAAAAAAACAACGATCAACATTCCTTTTCCTTCTCATATGTAACGCCTTAAGAACGGTGGTTATTTGTTTATAAAACTAAAGCCGCTTTTGTTTAAAACTTGCAATACAATGTCGAATCAATTATTTCATTCACTGATTAAAAATCGTATTGTCCACGCGAAAGAATATCGATTTTTTTTAAAAGGTCGATTCTAATTGTTTCGGAAGATGACATTTTTATTGGTTTTTTAATTGCGACATAGAACCAGTCTTTGCCAATTTGCATTTGCCTCAGCGAACAATAATCTGCGAAATTGCGCTTGACCTGTTTACTTTTTCAAGTGGAATGATGGGGGTGGCTGACACGAAGATTTCACGACTGTCCGGATTTTTCTTCTTCTTCTTTTTCTTCTTATAACCCCATTGTGCCCTCAATTAAAAATTCTTTACAATGACGATACCTCTGTTCCAGAATTACTGGAAGCTCACTACGACAGGCCACCGAGTACGTTTCGTCCTGCAGTCCTCGACATCGATGGCGAACACGTTTACGACGAAATTCCTCTGCAATCGAGCGCCACATTCAGCACAATGAAGAGGAATTCGTGAAAGAAAGGGGAGAACGTAGACTATTTGCATTAATCGTCTTTTTTTATCACATTGGCCTAATTTATCTTTGTACAAGTTTTGCATACGATAATAAAATTAATCTTAAGTACAACACGCGCACGATTCGAGAATAATCATTCTGACACAGTCGTTATCAATATTGGTGGCGCGATATGATATTGGTGGGGTTTTCCACCGATAGCCCAAATACAAATATTTCAATGTCATCGCATCTTCATTGTCACCATTCTTTATAGCCGGAATTACCCAAAGTTTGCCATTCTGATATTACGTAGGAATTCCAATTCTCAGCACATGGCCATCAAATGACATTCGTGATACGGGCAAAGACCCTCAATGCCCGAGTGACACAAGATTGAAGTACTAACAACAACGAAAAAGGTACCGTAGCCTGATGAACTTTATTAACCTTGGTCACGCTAAAGAACCGTTTGTCTGACTAAATTCTCTCGACGGATATTGGGAAAACAAATAAATAGAAAGGGCAACGCTCATTTTAAGCATACGTTCTCCTGACATCCGTCCAGCGAGTTCCTTCATTACTGGTCAAGCTGCATTTGTTGACAACATGGAGAAAAGCATTCGGTCATTCGGGACTGTTCTTATTCTGAGTTTGGCTTTGCTGTACTTGGCAGAAGCGGGACCGTATGGGGGTGTAAAGACGCGCCTGCAGACCCGCACCAGTCGACCTGCCAATGAACCTAATCATTGCTACATAAGACTGCCGTGAGTAAAAAAGCCACAAAAAATATATGAACGACAAACAATGATCCAGCTATGGCGTTTTTACGTATTTTCTTTGTCATTGGTCGTTTAAGCATCTAATATTACCAGCGATTCTCGTACGAAGTAAATTCGTACGTTTTCACATTGTTCTGGGGAGATGGTAAATGATCATCATCTGCGTCGTCCATCCTCCAGAATATTCGATGTTAAACTTATTCAAATATTGCGTTAGAGCTGAATTATGCAAAAAAAAGTAAAATTACACGTACACCCAGCATTGAATCACTTCATAGCATCGTACCTAAACGAAGATGTAGACCCGACCATTTGTAAGTATAATGAACATAGAGAGTCACAGAAACGATTTATTTTGCTTTCAATAAAATCTACATGGGCAATACAACCTACGAATTAATTGAACCTTACATACATTTGGCCTAATGTTAACTGTGGACAGCCGGAAAGATCATGTCAATAAGCCACGAGGGCAGCGCGATCATAGAATCACGTAGCCATGATTACCGCAACCTTTAATCACCAACATTCCTCACAAGCGATGTGATTTTCATGCACTGGTATCCAACAGCGCCCTACTTCCAGTCTAGTGATTTTTCTGGTTCGGTTTGATTCGTACGACGTGATAGACGTTAGAATGTATTAACTTTTTGACCAGTTGATTAAAACTTACTGATTTCAATAGTAGCACATCACTTTGATGTTTGAGCGCCACGAATCTTCTGCGCTTAAATGCTTAGTTAGCTGGAAATTCCAGTACTCATCAAAGAGCAAAGCTGCCTCAGATGATACGCTTGTTGTTCTTTCGATCGATATTGGACACCTCACGAATAATGCGTCCGCAGCGATGATTTTCTACCCCTCAACTATCCTGATTGCAGATACTCCGAAGTTTTGGCTCTGAACAACGTGACCGGCCACGTCCAAGTGGTCCAACGGGATGCTGAGAGATTTAACGCCAAGACAGTAAGGAGATCGAACAATTTTACCGATTTTCAAACTGTCAAGTTTCGTCACTCCGACTAATGAGGTATATTTTATTACAGGGTCAACAGATTCCCAATAATGATTGGGTGACGGTACTCGATTGCTGCGATGGCTACGTCAGGGACGAGGTTACGGGCAATTGCACGGTTCATTGCGCTGGTGGTTGTTCGGTGGTGTATGCGCTCTTGGTGGAATATGCACTTGCGAGAGTGGTCGGCTATTCAAAAATGGTGTCTGCGAGCCGATTTGCAGACTACCCTGTCACAAAGATGCTTATTGCTCAGCGCCAGATGTTTGCACCTGCTTAGACGGTTTCGAAGAGAAAGTCGAGGGCCAATGCTCGCCCACATGTTCGAATGGCTGTGAGAACGGCGATTGTATCGCCGTCGATACGTGTCAATGCAAGCAAGATTACGCGATGAACGACGATAAGATATGCGAGGCTGTTTGCGAGAGCGGTTGCCCTCATGGAGATTGCACTCAGCCCGGACATTGCACCTGTCACGCAGGGTAAGTTGATGGAACCAGAAGAATATTCACGTTTCGGTCCGGAAGACATTGCCCCTAAAACTCGATCCTTGTGCAAGGACGGTCCGCCCGTGATGCTACGTTTCCATTACGATTGATAAAAAAAACTTCATGCATCGTACGAACAATTTCTCTCAATCCATATTCTATAAACTGATAGGCCTACATCTCGTTCATGACTTAGGCTCCATGAAAGCTAGATTCTTTATTTTCAAAGTAAAATGATCTTAACGTTATTGGCATTCTAGATACGTTCATCCTTCTGGCGAGACCATGGCATGCGAGCCTGATTGCCGCCCCAATGAATGCCCCAATGGCGAGTGCACGGCACCAGGAGTCTGCACATGCCGACCTGGTTATAAACAGGATCATCAAACACGCGCATGAATTCCGGATTGCCAACCGGAATGTGGAAAAAATTCCCACTGCGTACCTCCAAGTCGATGCGTTTGCCATTCCGGATTCCATCAGGACCGATATACTGGAAACTGCATAACCAATAAACAGGTAGTCCAACATGTGCAAAGGACGCAAAACCAACAAATGGACCGATCGATCCACCCCTTCAAAATGGGCGAGATCGCACATCTGTAGTGCATCGGACCTTATGTGAACGGTCTATGTAACGGATACAGCCCGATCCCAAGGATCCGACAACCCGTCGTTGCATACCCGGATCTCCCGGAGGTTGTCCAACGGATTTTGTTCCAGTCTGAACATGTACACTTGTAACCCGGGATACCGCAAATATCCTAGCGACAAGGATAGCCAAAGATGTGTTGCCCTCTATTACGACGAGTGATGATTAATACCATTAATGAAATCAACGGTCTAAGCATTCACCCAATATTTGATTTCGACGTTGAACTACATCGGTACTATTTGAGGTAATAGAAGACGAGTCTCCTTTGGCTTGGAATCAAATAAATGAACCTTTGTACGGTCGAAAATACACCAAAGTCTAATTTGTTTTGACCTCCGGGACAAATATCCTGGTTGATTGATCAAAAAGCCCCCAACCTCAACTTACACGATTTCATTTCCCGGCAGAGACTCTGCAGGGAGAAATCCTGTTAACCTCCACTCGCGAAACTATTGATCCCACAGCGGACGCACACTTTCTTTGTCTCTCCCATGTCTCCAATGTATTAAAGGAGGAGGGTCATGTAAAATCAATTTTTTGACGCATTTTTATTGCCTGTAGAACTCATATAACAGCTGAAGAATGTATTAATGTTGTAAACCCAAATTGGAGCCCTACAAGTCCTCATGGAGTCATCAAAGTCATCTCCGAACGACACCGATCGCTTTACCTCTCAGCCTCTTGGCTAAATAACCTCGCTATTTTTTTTCTCTAAATGACACTACTGCGGAGAAATAACAATAGCCTATGCTATATGTAACGTGTATTTTTGAAATGGTAGCGTTCCCAAGTGAACAGCTCAAAGGCAGCGCGCTCTCTATATCCCGCTCTTTTTCTTAGTCTGTTCTTGCTTCACCTTCGTATCGTGCTTTATATTGATTGAAAATGAATTCTGGAAAGATAATTGAAATTGAACTCAGCTATCGTGCAACCCGTCCTCGTCGTCGAAAATATTTAGGTAATCAATTTTCGAGTGTGCCAAGCGTTGACGAAGAGCAGGACAAATGTGGGTGCGTCGTGCATGTGGAGAAGAGGATGGGTAGTCGCCTACGTAATTTGAAAAAGAACTGCAAAACTCCCCACCCAGATGTATGTACCTCATATTGACATCATATGTACATCAGCACTGCGGCATAGAAAGTCTCACAGCTGTGTATCCCCTATGAGTGCTCCCGTTGAAGTTATATTTGCATCACATGATGATTCACAACAACACATCCAAATGAAGCAAAGTTGTTCTCACGCGAATATGCATTCAGGGAATTCATTAGACTAGCAAAATCGGCTCACGAATATCTAACAATAAGTGAGTGAATATGGGGCTCATATGAGTGTCACGGCGTGATGAAATTGTAGTGCTCATACGGAGCTCATATGGGTGTCACGGCGTGAAGAAATTGTAGTGCTCATACGAAGCTCATATTAGCGGCATGACGTGACGTAACTATGCTGTACTCATATGGAGCTCATATAAGTGTCATAGCGTGACAAATAAAAAAATCCAAAAATGTCGATTAAAAAAATCTGGTAGGATTTTTATATCTATATGCTTTATTTATGTTCGTGCCTATATGATAAATGGATTGAAACGTATCCTACCTAGGTAAAGTTTTTACGTACCTACCGTTTGAACCTACGTCTTCTCATTCGAGGGCTGAGCGCGCTACCTACCTAGCCATTCTAACACTTGTGCAAACTTTCTTTGTGCCTTTACCTATTTGTATCATTCTGGATTTGTATGCATATTGCCGTCATATTGCGCTCATGGGATGTATCACTGAAAAATATGCATATCGCCGTCATATTGCGCTCATCGAATGTATCACTGAAAACATGCATATCGCCATCATATTGTGCTCGTGGGATGTATCACTGACAGATATATCACCTTTATCGAATGTATCACTTAAAAATATGCATATCGCCGTCATAGGATGTATCACTGAGAAACACGCATATCGCCATCATATTGCGCTTACAGGATGTATCACTGAAAAACATGCATATCGCCGTCATATTGCGCGCATTAAAAATGTATCACTGAAAACATGCATATCGCCATCATATTATGCTCGTGGGATGTATCACTGACAGATATATCACCCTTATCGAATGTATCACTTAAAAATATGCATATCGCCGTTATAGGATGTATCGCTGAGAAACACGCATATCGCCGTCATATTGCGCTCACAGGATGTATCACTGAAAAGCATGCATATCGCCGTCATATTGCGCGCATTAAATGTATCACTGAAAACATGCATATCGCCGTCATATTGCGCGCATTAAATGTATCACTGAAAACATGCATATCGCCGTCATGGAATGTATTACTGAGAAACATGCATATCGCCGTCATATTGCGCTCACAGGATTTATCACTGAAAACATGCATATCGCCGTCATGGAATGTATTACTGAGAAACATGCATATCGCCGTCATATTGCGCTCACAGGATGTATCACTGAAAAATATGCATATCGCCGCCATGGAATGTATTACTTTGAAACATGCATATCGCCATTATATTGTGCTCGTGAGATGTTTCACTGACAAAATATACATGTCGCCGCCATATTGCGCTAAACGAATGTATCACTGAGAAATATGCATATCGCCGTCATAGGATGTATCACTGAGAAACACGCATGTCGCCGTCATGTTGCGCCCATCGAATGTATCACTGACAAACATGCATATCGCCGTCATATTGCTTACATGGCATGTCTACTACCAGTGCTAACCCAGTGACTTCATCAACACAAGTCATTGGATGACTTCTATATGACGTAAAATTTGCAGAAATTAATTGTCGACACTTGAGGACAGCGATATAAATTGCTCGAACGTGCTCCAAACGTAAGATGCATTTTTACGCGACATATTGAGATCAAAATGCTTTGAACATTCACGATACTAAATGAGCTCACGGCTTTGCATCGTGACATGTAGTCAATATGCTGTAAAATTTGCTTCATTAATTGTATGCACGGCGTGATCATCATGACTATCTATTTGTGAATATTGATAATATTGATTGCCTTCTACTGGACGAAAATTGTTTTTGAAAAATTGCAAAAAAAGGACATTTTTAATCGACATTTTACAGAAATGTTGCTTTTTGGTAAATGCGTGCCATTTTCTCAAATTCGCATTTTCTTCATTTTAATTACCGTCACATAGAAACTATACATGTTCTAACTGAAAAAATGTTTGAACTTTTTTACAAATCAAATTCTACGGGAAGCTAGACTGCACGCCGATTCGCAACTCCCGCGGCGATGTTGCTGTACCACTCTGCCACAGCTGCGCCATTATGATGATGAATTAATTTTTAAAAATTGTTTCGTATGTTTAAATATACTATTAAAGTACGCCTAAATTTTGATAATTCTAGAATAATTATTTCTTAGTTTCAAAAATCTTTCAATACTGCTTATGTTTTTCCTGTCTAAATGTATATCCCGCCTTCAACAACATTACGCGGCGTAACCAATTTGTTCAATGTGAACTGTGCTTTATATCGCTTCATTCACGACAAATCAAATACCCAATCTGATGCTTCAGGTAAAGTTAGTTAGTCGAACGTAAAAGAGCGCGTAGAGCGCTAAGATTTTGGAAACCAGCCTATCATCAAATGCCACGAAGTGGCATTTGATGATAGGATTGAAAGAGAGCACATACAGTCTACGACCCGAATCGACGATAGCACGAGCCTCGTCGCGGGTGCAATATACTCTCTATCTCTTTCTCTCTCTCTCACACACACTCTCTGTTGCTCTTTATCGTACCGCGCACTCTCGCTCGCACCCCTTCGGCGTCCTCAGTGCTACTCGGAGCACGGGGTTGTTCGCGTCGGTACTGCGAACCTTCGGTGATCCGGCTCCTTGGACCGCCACGGCTGCTGTTTCACCCAGGTGGTTTCCGGTAGGTCGTTGGTCCGGTGCGAATCCTTTTCCACCCGTAGGCCTTCGCACCACTATGACACATTAATATGGTCGATGAAAAAGAAAAATCGTACGCTGACAGAAAAATTCTATTGATAGACTAGATGCGTACATTTGACTTTTTATTTGAATTAACTAAATTTTACGTGAAATAAAATGTTTGCTATTGGATTCCATGATTAGGATTATTTATTTTCGTATATATTTGTTTATTCAAATCAAGATCTATTTAATATCGTCTAATAACTATAAGTATTTAATTTATTCCTAATGAATCTGTGATTCTGTTTTATCTGTTCAAAAAACAGTTTTGTCGAATCCACTAAATGTATATATTCATTTTTTTAACGTTTTAATTAAGTAGAACTTTCGTAGAGTCAAACATTTTTCTATTTGATTGAATTAATGGTCCGTCTATATTTCATCACACGCATCAAGGGCACGGGGTAGAAGAGGAAAGAGGAATTAAATGTATATATATATATATATATATATATATATATATATATTGATCATACATAAATGCGCAGTTTCAGGATCGTAAAATGCCGATGGATCTGTGTCTTCGATCACGTACTTTTCTTGCACTTGATTCCTTCTACTTACTCTTGGAAGTTTGCCACTTTTGCGCGAATCGATTGCTCATCCAGCTCCACAACCGTGTGCTCTCGATTGCCGCAAATATTGTATTTCCGTTTTGCACGAACTACCTTACCGTGTCGTTGCAGATGACTCAAATTGCATACGAAATTTTCCTTCGAATGCAATAGATTTCCTATCACTCTTTGATTCCGGTATTCTTTATTAAAAAATGTGTATATATATTATGCGTAAAACATTCAGTGAGATAATTTATGCAACATCATTATTTACAGAATTTGCACAAATTATTTCATCAAGATCGGACTCAAGTCGTTACATCTACGTGACTCGCCGAAAAAATTCCACTTCCTGGGAATTTTTTTTAGGATACTAAGACAGCTGTCAAAATGAAGTTTGGAGGATTTATATACATGTGTCGACGTACGCAAAAAAATAGTTATGAAAAAATAGCAGCTCCGGCGTAGTTACACCCGACCGTTTTTTAGGTGCTCTGCGGGAGGACCCAGGACTTTAATGGATGAGCCGTTAGAACGAAAAAAATCGTCCTTTATATTAGTTTTGCTAAGGAAGTACACGTGATTATTAAGAAATATGGCTTTTTTCGCAAAATGGCATTATTTCGAATGAATTTTTTTTCGTAAGGATGTCAACCTCAATTTGCTTATAAAAACGAGAATTGTTGATAAATCGTAGAAATCGTGTGTACTTCTTTGAAGAATCTGTCAGAGAGAATCTGAAGCTACAGTTAAAATCTCAAGTCGATTGGACGAAACCTGCCCGAATTATGCCTCCGCCCGGTTTCAGAAACGTGGTTTCGAGGAAAAAGCGTTTAAGGGGCTATACCAGTGTGAACGCTGAAAATTTGGGTGATTTTCGCGAATTTTTTGGAAGAAAAGTAATCAGTTAAATGTTTCGGAAAATTAAGAATATATTTGGCTATATTTGACCTATATTACATCATTTTTTCATCGAAAAATATTAAGATCCAAGCGACTTATGCGCTGTCCGCGGAAGCGCCAAAAAAAAAGTTCCTCCACTGTTCACATGATCAGGGGCGGATTTGATCCGTTGGTCGCCCTAGGCATATGAAAGATTGCCGCCCCCCCCCCCCCCTACTCGCCGTAAAGCACGAAAAATTAATTGAAGTGTAGGAATAAAATAAAAATAAAAACAACGAAGGTCAGTAAATGATAAAATTATCTCAATCAGTGTTTCGCAGATACTATACAATGATTCGTTATTCACAAATTGTCTTTTGTCTAGCTTTCTGGGCAGCGAATTTGTTTATCAAATCATCACAATCCAAAGACCGTAGCAACTGTGATTCGATGCAGAGGATAGCCAGAGCGTTCAACCTGTCCTCGTTCATTTTCGAGCGCACATAATTTTTCACCCGCCGCAAACACGAGAAGCTGCGTTCACCGGAACAGTTCGTAATCGGGATACAAACACACATACGTAGAGCTATATCAACGTTAGGATAAATGCTGTGTAGATCCTGATCATGAAGCCATTTCAATAATGTCATCGGCGTGTCGGTTTGGCTTCGGCTCGAAAAACAGTGGCAGCGAAAATGTTGGCACTCTTCAACAAAACCCTCTTCGAGATCAGAAGAGTAAATCTTTTTTAACGCTGTTGCTTTCTCTTCTACTTCAGCTGGGCTTAGGACCGTCAGATTTGTGAGAAACGAGAATTTATTATGAAATTGCTGATATGCTTCTCGTCGTGTACAGAAAGCAAGCTGAAAAACGGTTGAGAAACAAGTTGATATGATTTAAGAAATTAACAAATTGAAGGCGTTTTTTAGAAGGCCTGCGGGCGGCGTGTGATGGAAATATGACGGATCCTGGGAACGACTTTTCCACTTCTCCACCATGTACGAAAACTAATACTTATTTCCAGAATGTCATTTATTCGTACTCTTTTTTTGTGATTGTGCACCTACTCATCAGGGCCGCTTTTTTTATTATAATTTTTTTCCGAATATCGCCTACGCGAAGGAGCGGGAGGCGAAAGGCGCGATTACTGAAAAAAAAAATCCCACCAAGTTTTGCCGCCCTCTAAATTTTGCCGCCCTAGGCCCGGGCCTAGTCGGCCTATAGGGAAATCCGCCCCTGCACATGATTCCGGCCGATTGAGTAGCTGAAACCGAAAAAGGATAAAATGTTGTTAAACTGCAAAGTCTTTCCTGTACAATGACGTAGGATTTTCGAAAAATATCAAAATCTAACAAAATGGCGTAGTTATGAAAAAGTCTCTTTCCTTGCCTATAAAATGGTCATTTTTTCAATGCCTAATCGTCAATTTTCATCTCATCAAAAATATCCTACGTCATTGTAGCGTAAATATATTCAAGAGAACTCAGTTCAAATTTCAAGTCAATCGGATAATTGCTCTTTCAGTTACAATGTCAGCAAATTTGAAAAATCTCATTTCGAGAAAAACGCGTTTAACGATTTAACTATCGATTTTTTCAAGATAAAATGATTAGAGATACGGCCTTGAAATTTTTACAGGATATTCTTGAAAGTATAAACTGTCGAAAAAGGCAAAAAAAAAGATTTTTTTAACGTATCACACGGGTATAGCCCCTTAAAGTTTCAAGCCTGATTTAGGGTGTATAGTCCACGTCACGGAATTGGAGCTCTCATTTGAATTTTGCGTGTACCAACGGAGGTGTTTCGGTAGTAGGTCTTCAGGTGTTAGGTCGTTGTATATTTTTTGTACAACGCCCAGACTAAATCACTCGAAATGGCTACTATCACCGTCCAGGCTGTTTCATGCGTTTCGAAGCGCTTGGAGGCGCTTCGGAAAATGACCTCTAAAAATTTAAAAGAAAAAAATCGCGTATAATTCCTTCTGAACATCATTCTTGTGATGTTTATACATAATTTGAGCCAATCGAAAAACGAAGGTCAACATTTTTCTCCACTCGGATTTAGCGCCGCAAGAACGGTGGTATATTTTTTAATACACCTGAGACTCTGTTGTTTTAAATTTGCGATGAAATTTGGAAACGAGTATTCTATACACTGATTGAACATCGAAATTTTTGCACGTAAAAAAATGTCGAATTTATTTGAAAAATATCGATTCTAATTGTTAAGGAAGATAGGATTTTTTATTATATTTTAATTGCGACACAAAACTATCCTTTGCCAATTTGCATTTATGAACAATGAAGCGAACAATGAACTGTGACATTACGCTTGACGTTTTTAACTTTTCAAGTGAAATGCTGAGGGTGGCAGACAAAAAGAATTCACGACTGTCCGGTTTTTTTTCATCTTCTTCTTATAATACCAGTGTGTCCTTAATTAGAAATTCTTAACAATGGCAATACCTTTGTTCCAGAATTACTGGAAGCTCACTACGACAGGCCGGCGAGTACGTTTCGTCCTGCAGTCCTCGACATCGATGGCGAACACGTTTACAACGAAATTCCTTTGCAATCGAGCGTCACGTGCGGCACGATGAAGAGCAACTCGTAAAAGAAAGGGGAGAACGTAGACCATTTGCGTTAATCGTCTTCTTTTTATCGTATCGGCTTATTTTCTCTTTGTACAAGTTTTGCATAAATAAAATAAATTTCACGTACTACACGCGCACGATCGGCTAATAATCATTCTGATACCGTCGTTATCAATATTAGTGGCGCAGTATTATGTCCGTGGGTTTTTCACCGTAACCCGAATACAAATATTTTCAACGTTATCGCATACTCGCTATCACCATTATTTATAGGCGGAATTACCCAAAGTTTGCCATTCTGGTATTACGTAAGGAGTTAACTCTTCCTAATTCTTATAACATGGCTATAGAATGACATACATGACAAGAGTAAAGTTACTCGATGCCCGGGTGACACAAGATTGGAGTATTAATAACAACGAAAACGATAGCGCAGCCTGATGAAATTGATTAACCTTGATCACGTTGAAGAAGCCTTTATCTGACTGAATGCTCCCGACGGATATTGGGAGAACGAATAAATAGAAAGGGCAAGCGCTCATTTTAATCATACGTTCTCCTGACATCCGTCCAGCAAGATCCTACAGTACTCGCCAAGCCGAATTGACAACATGGAGAAAAGCGTTCGGTCGTCCGGGGCCTTTCTTCTTCTGACTTTGGCTTTTCTGTACTTGCCAGAAGCGGGACAATATGGGGGTGTAAAGACGGGTCACATGCAGGTCCGCACCAGTCGGCCTGCCGACAAACCTGGTCATTGCTACATAAGACTGCCGTGAGTAAAAGAGCCACAAAAAAATTCTGACCGCGAAAAAATGGTCCAGCTATGATCTTTTAACAGATTTTCTTTGTCATTTGCCGGATGGTAAATGATCATCATCTGCGTTGTCCATGCTCCAGAATAATCGAGATTAGACGTATTGGAATATTACGATACAGCTTAATTAGCGAAAACAATGGAAATTATTATTAGCATCGTCCCTAAACGAAGATGTAGGCCGGACCACTTGTAATTATAATGATGATGTGGTGTCGCAGAAACGATTTATTTTGCTTCCAACAAGATATGTGTGGTGCAATACAACCTACGGATTATTTTGATCCTTACATACACTTGACCTAATGTGCACTGTGGAGAGCCGGAAAGATCACGCCGGTAAGCCGCGGGAGCAGCGCGATCATAGTATCACGTAGCCATAATTTCCCCGACCTTTAATCACCAACATTCCTCACAAGCGATGTGATTTTCATACACTGGTATCCAACAGCGCCGTACTTCCAGTCTAGTGATTTTTCTGATTCGGTTTTATTCGTACGACGTGATAGTTAGAAGGTATTGACTTTTTGACCAGTTGAAAGATCGACCAGCTGTGCAATTAAAACTTACAGATTTCATTGGTAGCACATCACTGATGTTTGAGCACCACAAATCTTCTGCGTTCGATTGCTTAGTTTGCCGGACATTCTAGTGCTCATCAAGGAGCAAAGCTGCCTCAAATGATGCGCTTGTTGATATTTTGACGGATATTGGACAGCTCACGAATAATCCGTCCGCAGCCAAGATTCTCAACTCCTCAAATGTCCTGATTGCAGATACTCCGAAGTTTTGGATCTGAACAACGCGACCGGCTACATCCAAGTGGTCCACCTGGGTGCTGAAAGATTAAACACGAAGACAGTAGGGAGATGGAACAATTAATTTTACCGGGTTTTAATCCGTCAGGTTTCGTTGCTCCGATTAATGAGGTCTATTTAATTACAGGGCCAACAGATTCACAACGAGTGGGTGACGGTACTTGATTGCTGCGATGGCTACGTCAGGGACGAGGTTACGGGCAAATGTACGGTTCATTGCGCTGGTGGTTGTTCCGGTGGTGTATGCGCTCTTGGTGGGAAATGTACTTGCGAGAATGGTCGGCCACCCCAGAATGGGGTCTGCGAGCCGGTTGTAGTCGACCCTGTCACAAAGACGCTTATTGCTCGGCGAAAGATGTTTGCACCTGCAATCACGGTTTTGAAGAGAAAGTCAAGGGCCAATGCTCGCCCATTTGCTCGGATGGCTGCGCGAACGGCGATTGCATCGCCGTCGACACGTGTCAATGCAAGGAAGGTTACGCGATGAACGGCAATAAGATATGCGAGGCTGTTTGCGAGGGCGGTTGCCCTCATGGAGATTGCACTAAGCCCGGACATTGCACCTGTCACGCAGGGTAAGTTGATGGAACCAGAAGAATATTCACGTTTCTGTCCGGAAGACATTGCCCCTAAAACTCGATCCTTGTGCAAGGACGGTCCGTCCGGGGTGCTACGTTTCCATTACGAATGATAAAAAAAACTTCATGCACTGTACGAATAAATTCTCTCAATCCATTTTCTATAAACTGATAGGCCTACATCTCGTTCATGACTTAGGCTCCATGAAAGCTAGATTCTTTATTTTCAAATTAAAATGATCTTAACGTTATTGGCATTCTAGATACGTTCATCCTTCTGGCGAGACCATGGCATGCGAGCCTGATTGCCGCCCCAATGAATGCCCCAATGGCGAGTGCACGTCACCAGGAGTCTGCACATGTGGACCCGGTTATAAACAGGACCATCAAACATACGCTTCCATTCCGTATTGCCAACCGGCATGTGGGAAAAATTCCCATTGCACACCTCCCGGTCGCTGCGCTTGCAATTCCGGATTCTATCTAGACCGATATACGAGAAACTGCTTTCAACAACAGCAACAGGTAGACCAACAGAATGTGCAACAGACGTTTGACCAACAAACAGATTACCAGCAAACCGATTACCAACAAACGGATTAACAATACACGGATTACCAATAAACGGATTGCCACCAAGCGGATCAACCGAACTACCTGATCAAGATGGTCGAAAGCGCACAGCTGTAGTGCGTCAGATGTCCCGGGGGTTGCCCAACGGATTTTGTTCCGGTCTGAACATGTGCACCTGTAACTCGGGATACGGCAAGGATCGTGGCGTCAAGGGTAGCCAAAGATGACTTGTCCTCGATCAAGCTTAACGATGATTTATATTATTGATGTGATCAACTTCGAAGAATTTTTCCTATATTCGATTCCTATATTGTATTACATAGGTACTATTTGAGGTAATAGGAGACGAGTCTCCTTTGGCTTGGAATAAAATAAATAAACTGGAATAAGCATAACACCTTGTACGATTGAAAATGCATCAAAGACAAATTTGTTTTGACCTCCGGGACAAATATCCTGGGTGATTGATCAAAAAGCCCCCAACCTCAACTTACACGATTTCATTTCCCGGCAGAGACTCGACAGGGAGAAATCTTGTTAACCTCCACTCTCGAAATTATTGATCCCACAGCGACCGCACACTTTCTTTCTCTCTCCCACGTCTCCAATGTATTAAGGGGGAGAGGGTCATGTAAAACCAAAGTTTTTCGATACTTTTTGTTATTGCTTATAAAATTTATTTAACATCTGGGGAGTGTATTTTTAATGTTTTAAACCAAAATTGGAACCCGAAGTGTCCCCATGGAGTCATCACAGTCACGAACTCCGAACGGCACCGATCGCTTACCTGTCAACCTCATAGCTAAATGAGCTTCGTTTTTTTTAACTCTAAATGACACTACTGAGCTATATGTAACGTGTATTTTCGAAATAGTAGCGTCCCCAAGCGAATAGCTGAAAGACGGCGTGCTCTCCATATCCCGCTGTTTTTCTTACAAGGCACATCACTAAAGTGTCCACGGTCGATTTTGTTGAAACTCATACATGTGATAAAACATTGAAAACTATTGTACACGTATTTTTTTAACTGCGGAAAAACGGTTTTAACCCTTTCAATACGGCGAAAAAAATCAGTTTGGTTCGCCTCATTACCGGGAACACTTATTTCTCCTACAAGTTATTATTACGATGAATCAACTTTTCTGTCTGAAACTTGCTCAATAAGGGTGCGAATTCCTCACCATTGAAATGTGCCTATGTTTTTCAGTAACTGGGACATATGTTGTCCGAGCCGTAATTTCAACATTTTTCCAGACTGGGACAGCATATGTCTCGTCAGGTGTTGAAGGGTTAAGGGTTAAGCTCCGTTGATGCAAATATTTAGGTAAGCAATTTTTAAGTGCACCAAGCACTGCGGAAGAGGAGGAAAAAATTAGTGTATATATATATATATATATATATATATATATATATATATATATATATAGTATACACACATCTATATAGGTTATGTTTAAAAAATGTATTGAATAATATTCGACAAAACTCTATAGTTATCACAATGGCAGGGTTTTTTTAACCTTCTTGAATCCGCGACCCCTTCACGAGTGAAAACGTTCTGCCCCCCCCCCCCCCCCCTCCTCTCCCTGGAAAGGGAAGTTTTGAAAGTATTAGTGCCATTCTCTACTTCCTACCTGTGTAAACTAATATAACGTTCCCTTCAATGGTGAACGTAAAAACTAAGAAGAAAAGTAGGCTCCAATTAGAAAATGATTTGTTTATTTGCGTCTCAAAAATAGAACCACTACTCGACAACTTATTCAAAATTAAACAGGCACAGCCTTCTCACTGAAATCGTTGTATTTTTATTGTAGTGTAGGACCTAAAACCCTTGCTCTTAACTTTTACTTTGCTTGCGACCGCGACCCCCCGGGCAAGATTTTGTGAACCCCCCGAGGGTCGCAACTCACACGTTGAAAAATACTGCACTATGGTATTAGCTATAATTGATTTAGTTTGTGTGATACAACAAATAGAAGGAGATAGGAATTTAATCGGTATCTTATACCTTAACTGCGACTAAGATGCGACAAACAATCGGTAGCGTAGGGGCATCGTGCGTAGCCATAGGTAGGTAGGTTGTAGGTTCCATTCCATATGTAGGCGAAATATTTTCTTCGGTCAAAATCATTTCGGGAGGCCAGGGAATGACGAATTATGATACAAAATCATTGTGGTAGAACTCTAAATTGAGTGTTCCACTTTTTTGAGGATTTATGACGTATTTTATACATATAGTACACCTGGATTTGCAGTCTATATTGTAAACAAATAAAGATTTATTCGAATATAATATTTATTCGTTCGAGGCGGGATGTACATTTAGGTGGGAAAAAATCAAGCACTTTTGAGGAATTTTTTAGACGACGAAATAATTATTCTACATTTACCAAACTGTAAGTATATTTTAAGGGTATATTTAAGTATTTAAAACAATTGTTTGACATTCATTTATCATCAAACTGGCGGAGCTATGGCAGATTGTTACAGCAAGGTTGCCGCGGGAGTTGCGAAACGGTGAGCAGTCTATCTTAGTCCCGTAAACTTTGATTTGCAAAAAAATCAAAAATCTTTTCAGTTAGTAAGTGTATAGTTTTTAATTGCCAGTAATTAAAATGGAGAAAATACAAATTTAAGAGAATGGCACGCATTTACAAATCAACATTTCACGCATAACTACTGTAAACTTTGGGTTAAAAAAATAGTTTTTTACATTTTTTTTCAAAAACAATCCTCGTCAAGTAGAAGGCCGCAAAGATATCAATATTTCTACCAAGTTTCAACTTAATCGGTGCAATAGTTTTTAAGCAACCCTGCATGCCAATTTCGAAAATGCATTTTTGCAAAAAACGCGTTTGATGTTTACGCCCGCTTCGAATCCGAGCGGTGAGCACAGCGTTGACGGGCTGTACGGTTTGAGGTTTTCGTATTTCGCTTTAAAACTTTGGGAAAATATTCTACATTTGTAATTCCATCGTTAAAAAACAGAAATCGTTGTAAATGTATATCCCGCCTTAATTTGAATATTTAACATTTATTATATTAAATATCTATAATAATTTATAATTTAATATTTAAAAAGAATAGATGAAACAAATAAAAAAATGAATTTTAAACAAATTAGTAGGCCGTGAGATAAAGAATAAACCTCTTTTATTCAAATATATCCTATTTAACATTTTTCATCATTTCGCTCGTCGTATAATTTTCGCAAATCGCGCACATTTATTCATGAAGCCTCCCGAATCAATGAGGAATCGAGACTCAGTACTTTACTGGGTCATGTATGACATATCTCTCAATAGTGTTCTTTCAATAGTGAGAAAATTGCCAAGTTTTAAAGTCGTAAATACCGATGGGTCTGTATCTCGGATCACGGACTTTTGATGAACTTGATTCCTTCTGCTTGCTCTTGGAAGTTTGCCACTTTTGCGCGAATTGATTACTTATCCAGCTCCGCAATGGTGCGCTCTCAATTAACGCAAATAGTGGATTTCCCTTTTTGCACAAAACACCTTGCCGTATCGCTGTAGATGACGCAAATTGCATACGAAATTTTCCTTCGAATGCGATTGATTTTCCCACACTCTTCCGATATTCTAAATGGAAACAAAATATAATGTGCCTAGCACATTCTGTGGGATCATTTTTATAACAGCATTTTTTACAGAATTTTTCAAATTATTTCATCGAGATCGAGCTTAAGTCGTTACATCTACGTGGTTCACCGAAAAACTCGACTTTCTGTGATTTTTTTGTTGTTGAGAATTCCGAAGCCAATAAAAAAAACAACGGTCAACATTTTTTTCCCCTCAGATGTAACGCCTTAAGAACGGTGGTTATTCTTTAATAAGGAGATGCTATTGTTTTAAATTTGCAATACAATTCGGAAACATGTATTCTGTACACTAATTCAAAATCGGAATTCTTGCATGTCAAAAAATATCGAATGTATTTCAAAAATATCGATTCTAATTGGAAGATAGGATTTTGCATTGCATTTTCATCGCGACATGGAACTATTCTTTGCCAATTCTCATTTGTCTCAGCGAACAATAATCTGCAGCTTGTCTTTTTACACTTTTCGAGTGGAATGAGAATTCAAGACGGTCTGGTTTTTTTCACCTTCTCCTTATAACCCCATTGGTCCTTAATTAAAAATTCTTTACAATGACGATTCCACTGTTCCAGAATTACTGGAAGCTCACTACGACAGGCCACCGAGTACTTCACGTCCTGCAGTCATTGACGGCGAGCACGTTTATGACAAAATTCCTCTGCATTCGAGCACCACGTTGAGCACAATGAAAAGAGACGCATAGAAGGAATGGGAGAACGTAGCCTATTTACTTTAAGGGGTAAGGACACAGTAGTGTTTTTCAAAAAATCGTTTTTTTTCGCTAAAACGGTGCTTTATCATCATAAGAATAAGTTACTATTCGATTTTTAGCAAGAATATTTTTTTTCACCGACTTTGAGCGTATAACGTAAGCCCACCTCTGGCACGGCCATGGAGAACCTAGAACTTTAAACGCATTTTTCTCGAAACAGCTTTTTTCCAATTGGCGTGACAAATAACTTCAACAATTTTCACTCGATTTACTTCAAATTTAAAAGTTAGGTTCTTAATTGCATTTCGCAGAGAAGTACGTACAGAATTTCTGATTAATCGAAAACTTTTCATTTTATGAACAGTTTTATACGAAACTTTTCACTGAAAATTCATTCAAAAACCTACAACTGTAGAATAAAATAATATTTTTTAAAATTCCGTACGTACTTCTCTAGGTATTCTAATGTAGATCGACGAGAATTTTTGTTTTTGTTCTAGGTAACAAATTGTGGATGCTAAAGGTCACGGCGCGGAGCGCCTAAAAAAAGATAACAAAAGAAAATATTAGTAGTCCGACATTTTGTACACCGAAAAAAAATATATATTCTTTCTGACAGCTTAATATTCATACTAAATAAATGTGTAATTTATTTTCTGAGTGAATCACATTTTCATACGAAAAAAAATGTTAAATTCGCACATGATTTTATACCCGTTACTATGGCCTAACCCCTTAATCGTTTTTTTACCGCATTGGCCTAATTTGTCTCTGTACAAGTTTCGCATACGATAAATAAATAAATTTGAAGTAAAACACGCGTACGATCGAGAAATAATCTTTCTGATGCTGTCATTGCGATTATTAATCTCACGAAATTATTCCCGAGGGGTTTTCCACCGTCGGCTCAAATCCAAATTATTTCGAACATCATCGCGTCATCGTTGTCACTGTAATTTATAGCCGAAATTACCCCAAATTGGCTAATCTGGTATAACGTAAGGAATTACCCGTTTCCAATTCTCAAAACATCGCGATAAACTTAAATATACAATTCGAGCAAAGACACTCTATTCCCGGGTGACACGAGATTGGAGTATTCACAACAACGAAAAAGATATCGTAATCCGATGACCTTTGTTAGCCTTAGACGCGTTAAAGAAGCGTTTATCTGACTAAATGTTCCCGACGGATATTGGAAGAACAAATAAATAAAAAGAGCGAGCGCTCATTTTATTCATACGTTCTCCGGACATCCATCCAGCAAGTTCCTTCAGTACTCGTCAAACCGCATTGTCGACAACATGGAGAAAAGTATTCGGTCGTCAGGGACTGTCCTTATTCTGACTTTTGCTTTGCTGTATTTGGCAGAAGCGGGACAATTTGGGGGTACAAAGACGGGTCGCCAGCAAACCCGCACCAGTCGGCCTGCCAATGAACGTGGGCTTTGCTACAAAAGACTACCGTGAGTAAAAAAAGCCATAAAAAAACTTTGAACGACCAAAAAATAGTGCACCATTGTATAAGTATTTAATATTATCCGTAATACTTGTACGAAGTAAACTCATACTTTCTTGCATTGTTCTCGGGACATGGTAAATGATCATCATCTGCGTCATCCATGCTCCAGAATATTCGACTTTAGACTTATTGAAATTGCATTACAGCTGAATTATGCTAACAAAAGTAAAACACACGTGCATTCACCATGGAATCACTTCAGAGCATCATGCCTGAACAAAGATGTAGACCCGACTGCTTGTAATTATAACTGTGATTATGTGTCACATAAACTATTCATTTTGCCTTCATCGATATCTATATGGTGCAATGTGACCAACGAATCATTTTAATCCTAACATATACTTGACCTAATGCGCACTGTGGAGAGCCAGAAAGATCACTCCGATAAGTCACGAGAGCAGCCACAAACGCCTCGACCTTTAATCGCCAACATTCCTCATAAGTGATGTGATTTTCATGCACCGGTATCGAACAGCGCCGTACATCCAGTACAGTGATTTTTATGATTCTGGTTGATTCGTTGAATGTAATAAACATCAGAACGTATTAGTTTTTTGACGAGTTAAAAAATCGATCTGCTGTTCAATTGAAACCTATTGATTGCAGTGGTACACTAGTTAGAACGAACCCACATCACTTTGATGTTTGAGCATCACGAATCTGTTGCGTTCGATTGCTTGATTTGCTGGAAGTTCTAGTGCTGATCAATGAGCAAATGTGTCTTAGATGATGCTCTTGTTGTCTTTTCGTTCGATATTGGACATCTCACGAACAATCCGGTTGCAGCAATGATTCTCTACCTCTCATCTATCCTGATTGCAGATACTCCGAAGTTTTGGCTCTGAACAACGTGACCGGCCACGTCCAAGTGGTCCAACGGGATGCTGACAGATTTAACGCGAAGACAGTAAGGAGATCGAACAATTTTAGCGGTTTTTAAACTGTCAAGTTTCGTCACTCCGACTAATGAGGTATATTTTATTACAGGGTCAACAGATTCCCAATAATGATTGGGTGACGGTACTCGATTGCTGCGATGGCTACGTCAGGGACGAGGTTACGGGCAATTGCACGGTTCATTGCGCTGGTGGTTGTTCCGGTGGTGTATGCACTCTTGGTGGAATATGCACTTGCGAGAGTGGTCGGCTATTCAAAAATGGTGTCTGCGAGCCGATTTGCAGACTACCCTGTCACAAAGATGCTTATTGCTCAGCGCCAGATGTTTGCACCTGCTTAGACGGTTTCGAAGAGAAAGTCGAGGGCCAATGCTCGCCTGTATGCTCGAGTGGCTGTGAAAATGGCGATTGTATCGCCTTCGACACGTGTCGCTGTAAGGTCGGCTACGCGATGAACGCCTATCATATATGTGAAGCTGTTTGCGAGGGTGGTTGCCCAAATGGAGCTTGCACTAAGCCCGGATACTGTACCTGTCACTCAGGGTGAGTTGATGGGACTAAAAGAATATTCACGTTTCTCTCCGGATGACATGCTCCCAAAACTCAATTCTTGCGCAAAGACGATCCGCCTGGGATACTACGTTTCCATAACGGTTGATTAAAAAAAAACCATGTGCACAGTGCGAACAAATTCACTTGCTGAATCTATTTTCTATAAACTGCTAGGTTTACTTCTCGGTCATGGCTTAGACTCCATGACGGCTAGATTGTTTATATTCAATGTACGATGATCTTAACGTTATTGTCATTCTAGATACGTTCATCCTCCTGGCGAGACCGAGATGTGCCAGCCGGATTGCGGCCCCTATGGATGCCCGGATGGCGAGTGCACGTCACCAGGAGTTTGCACGTGTCAACCCGGTTATAAGCAAGACTATCATACTCGCGCTTGCGTTCCGGATTGTCAACCGGGATGTGGGGAACATTCCCATTGCCAAGCTCCAGGGCGCTGCGTTTGCGATTCGGGATACTTTGCAAACCAACAGACTAGAACCTGCGTTAGACGTTACCAACAAACGCCTGCCCAATGGCCACATCCCCAACAGACAGATGACCTTACCCAACAGACGGGTGACTTTACCCAACAGACGCATAGCCTTACCCAGCAAACGAATGACCTTACCCAGAAGACGTATGACCTTAACCAACAGACGGATGACCACCACATATATGGCCAACAGACAGGTGACACATTGATCGACCAATTCGAGCAGGTCAGGGCTACAGGGCCGCGGTGCGATAGACCTTGTTTAAACGCTCAATGTACTGGCCCGAACACTTGTACGTGCAACCCCGGATACATGCCCGATCCCAGAGATCCGTCGAACAGTCGTTGCGTAGCCGGATGTCCTCGAGGTTGTCCCAATGGAGTTTGTTCGGGTCCGAACTTCTGTATCTGTAAACCGGGCTACGTCAAGGATCGTAGCGTCAAGGGTAGCCAAAGATGCGTTCCTGTCGAAGACACCCACTACTGATCGATATCATTGATGTAATCGACATTCAAAGAACTTAGCGAATATTCAATTTCTACAATGAATTACGTAGGTAGTATTCAAGGTAACAGGAGACGAGTCTTCTTGGGCTTGGAGAAAAAATAAACTGGAATAAGCACAACACGTTGTACGATCGAAAATACACTAAGATCAAATTTGTTTAGACTTCCTCGAAAAATATCCTGGCTGACTGATCAAAAAGCCTCCAATCCGAACTTCCACGATTTCATTTTCCGGCAGAGACCCCGCAGGGAGAAATCCTGTTAACCTCCACTCTCGAAACTATCGATCCCAGAGCGGACACACATTCTCGCTCTCTCCCACATCGCCAATGTATTGAACAATATTACGTGCCGTGGCCCACTTGCCTAAGGTGAGCATACCGTGCCTTATATCTCATCATCACAATAAATCGAATACCCAATCTGATGCTTCAGGTAATATTAGTGGAATGTAAAATAGCGTGTGGAGTGCTAAAATTTCGGAAAGCAGCCTGCCATCAAATACCACTACGTGGATCATGCCTACGAGGACTTTCTGCTCGATCGATGACCCTGCTGATCGATTAGTTTCATTCTTTGAATAGGAAAGTCCATCGCTGAGGCTGACTACTAATGTAAGCTGATGGTAGACAGCTGTTCTCACGAGTACTCTTCTCCTTTCCGAGTCGCTCCGTGCAGTAGGCCGTCCGTCACCTCAGCACAGGCAGCCCTCGCCTGGATGAAGGTAAGTTTTTGTAGGGGTTGCAGCTCGTGCCGCCCGGTGGCGCTGGGGTTTACGGGGTGTGCGCATTGGAGGCGAAAGAGAACACGTACAGTCTACGACGCGAATCGACGATAGCACGAGTCGCGGGTGCAATAGACTCTCTATATCTTTCTCTCTCCCTCTCTCTCTCTCTCTCTCTCTCTCTCCCTCTCTTTCTCTCGCACACACTCTCTGTTGCTCTTTATCGTATCGCGCACCCTCGCTCGCACCCCTCCGGCATCCTCAGTGCTACTCGGAGCACGGGGTTGTTCGCGTCGGTACTACGAACCTTCGGTGGTCCGGCTGCTTCGACCGCCGCGGCTGCTGTTATACCCAGGTGGTTTCCGGTGGGTCGTTGGTCCAGTGCAAATCCTCTTTCAACGGTAGACCTTCGCACGACCTCCGCCACCACCACCACCGCCACCTTGAGTCCTTCTCCCCGTTCCCCTGCCGTCGGTGCCAAGGGAGGGGTGCTGGCCTCCTCTGTGACATCGGTGTTGCGTGTACCGCGTGTGCGCGGGGATCGCCCGATGGCGTTAGTGAGAAGACGTGGCGGCGTTGCGGAAGAGAAGAGATGTCGATGCGCCGCCGGTGGTCGGTTTCGGGGGTAGACTCGCGCCGCGGGGGCGATGAGCGCACTTCCCTTCGCCCTGAGACTGACCTGCTACTGTTGCTGCTGGCTAACTTGCTTCGTTACAATCGTACGACCGGTATTCACCATCACGAGCCTCGATCACGAGCTTAAGTCGGCTGACGGTTTCGGTCAATTGGACGATATTGCGTATCGGCTGAACAAAACTCGTGACGATAATCGCTATCGGCGGAATCGTCGCGATGGGGATATCACGTCGACGTCGAGACTCACCAGTGACAACGACGGTGTCTACGAGGACAACGATGTCGATATGTCGTACGACGGTGACGAGGACGAGGATTATCCGGAGAGCAACTTTACAGGTAGGCCATACACTGTAACAACGAACGAAATAGCACGAGACTCTTCCACCGAAGGAAGATCGTTGAACACTGACATCTCGGTTCGATGCTAAGGGCGAGGACTTCCACTCAGGTGGAACTACGTTGTCGACAATTTCACGCGCCATTAACGAACTCCTCGTATCGATTGACCATCGAGCAGATTTCGAGGACGTCGAAAGTTTTACTATCGTTCGTACCGTTGACATTGGGCGCCTGCGGTGTCCAGAATTTTCCTGAATATTCGCTCCGATACCTATGAGGAGGCAGATCATTGAGGATCACTTAATGACTCGTTAGCTTCAGACATAGTCGTCTTTGTCGCGGATAGGTCCTGTCAACTGTCGGTTGGTGCAGAATAATTCAATCCTATTACCAAGCTGTGCAAAGTCATTTGTGGGAGTACCCTTGGACAAAGAGGGTGGTTTCCAATTGTAAGAAGAGTGAAAACCAGAAGCCTGCCCACTGATGCATCCAGCCCCGTACATAGCCCGGAAGACCGCTCGAAACTTTTCGAAAATTCTCATCGCGCATAGTGCATAAAGGACTGTGTTTGCGTTAACCCGTGCGTGTTATACGTTAAAAGGAAAAACGGATCGAAAACGTATGAAATGTGGGTCAAACTCCGTGCGCGCCACACTGCGCGCTCCCCTAAGCTCTCGGGTGATAAGGATACGTGTGGGTGTGTGCAACCTCTAGGGTTGTACTACGACGAGGCGAGTAGTACAGAACAAGTCAATTGGAACAAAAGGCACCAGTGGTTTCCACGTTTGATATTTTCATGCTCTTGCCTCGAATTCTTTGATTAAAACGAATGTCAAAATGTGCTTCTTGTGGCAACGAAGAGTCGCCGACAGAGTTCATTATCCTGTTCAATCGCAAATCCATCAGTAGCCATTGCGCGAGACCTGCTGAACGCCCTTCGCGGTTTTAGCAGAACTTTCCTTTGGAACGTGGCGTGGCTTTTCCCAGCCGGCCAAAACTTCCAGTCACTCGACCTTTGGTGCATTTTAGGATTGGTGCAGCTCACTTGCGATGCAGTCATTCGGGCAATGTGCTTTGCGGGCATTTGATCGGAATTTATTGGCACACTTCATGAGTTAGTGAATTTAGATAGGTCTTGATGCAGATGGGCTCACGACACACGAGGCTGTATTGTCGTTTCAATCGCAGTCGGATCAGTCGCAACGTGAAATGGTGCGCATCATCAGTAGTTATGGCACCAATAGGGATGGAATTTATTCTTATGCTGATGCACGGGTTTACGTTCTCTCTTTGAGGGTAAAGTTACTTCAGCCCTTAAAAAGGCTAATTTTAAGACTTTTAGGGCTATACCAGTGTGAACGCTGAACATTTGGGTGATTTTCGGGATTTTTTTAGAAGAAAAGTACTCAATTAAATGTTTCGGAAAATTTAAAATATATTTGGCTATATTTGACTTATATTACATCATTTTGCCGTAGAAAAAATATTGAGATCCAAGCGACTAATGCGCTGCCTTCGAAGGCGCAAAAAAAAAAGTTCCTCCACTGCTGACATGATTACGGCCGATTGAGTTGCTGAAACCGAAAAAGGAAAAAATGTCGTTAAACTGGAAGGTATTTCCTATACAATGACGTAGGATTTTCGAAACTTTTAAAAATCTAACAAAATGGCGTAGTTATGAAAAAAGTCTGTTTTCTTGTCTATAAAATGGTCGTTTTTTTCAATGCCAAATCGTCAATTTTCATGCAATCAAAAATACCCTACGTCATTGTAGAGTAAACATATTCAAGAGTACTCAGTTCAAACTTCAAGTCAATAGGATAATTGCTCTTTGAGAATGTCAGAAAATTTGAAAAATCCCATTTGGAGAAAAAGGCGTTTAAAGATTTAACGATCGATTTTTGCAAGATAAAATGATCGAGATACGGCCTTGAAATTTTTACAGGATATTCTTGAAAGCATAAACTGCCGGAAAAGGTTAAAAAAAATCGATTTTTTTAAAGTGTCACACTGGTATAGCCCTTTAACGAGTCCAATGGAAGCAGTTAAAATTGAATTGGAAAACTTTATTATACATAGTTTCAAGTGTACAAAATATTTTTTTGTCGTTTTTCACTTGATGATGGCGGCGTCAGAGTTCAAGACCGCAGAGAAACTCTCGTGCAAAGTGTTCCGCGGCCGGAAAGATTTCCCTTGTGGTTTTCAACCTAGAACAAAAAGCACAAAAAATATACATAAAGCTATGGAACTGCGTACGGAAATAAGAAAACACTTTTTTTTAACCCTTTCTTGACACACTTATATTTGGCCACGATTTTGACACACTGGGTCACTTTGACCCGAATTTTCTTCATCCACTTGCCATTACGACCCTTCGGTCAGTTTTTACTGAAAATAAATCAGGGATACACTTTAAACATTTGTTAATACCAGGGCATTATTAAAATTCGGAAAATGTCAGATCAACTGGCTGTAAAGAAATATTGAAAGCTTTCAATTTTTGAAAGGTAAGCATTTTATTTTAAATACGTTCGGGTTAAAATGACCCAGTGTGTCCACGTAGGGTTAACAAAGGTAAGGCAGATTTGAATGAAACCATTAATTTTCGAGCTAAAATCACATGATTGTTAAAAAAAAAGGGTAATGACCAATCGCAATTTCCGTACGTAGTTCCATGGAGAATGCATCTGAGAAGATACGTTCATAATGTCGAGTGAATCGGTGCCAACATGGCTGAGTTACGTTTACGCCCAGATTAAAGATCATTGTTTCGAAAAAAATGCGTTTAGAGTTTGAATTAACGTTTGGCAATAGAAATGTTTTCTTTACATTCGATCTGCAATGTCAGCACCATACATTTGGCCTTCCAAATTAACATTGTCCGCTTCCTTTCCTCTTCTGAACATTTGCAAATCCTCAAGTGGCTTTGCCCCTCAAACTCCTTTTCCCTGCATTTCTTGTCATCATTAACGAATCCAAATGCGAGCCCTAATCCTAATAAATATTTTATGTTTTTTTCTTCATCAAAAGTTTAAAGTGTCCAACTGCTTTAGACTACGGGAAACTCGGATCCACCATGAATTTATTCAAATTATCTAGTCAGACTAAACATAGAGTAGTTCAGAGAGAAAACATCAAAGATACGAGATTGCGAAGCCAACGAGATTTAGACGTTGTTGCGATGATCAAAATCGACTTCGAGCTTGATGGTCAATTGGTAGGCTGTGCTTAAGGCGGGATATACATTTACAACGATCAAAAAATCGGTTTACAACGATCAAAAAATCGGTTTACAACGATCAAAAAATCGGTTTTTTTAAAGCGAAATTCGAAAAACGTCAAACGTTACAGCCCGTTAACGCTGTGCATCACTGCTCGGATTCGGAGCGGGCGTGAACTGCAAAGGCGTTTTTCTCAAAACTGCATTATCGATATTGGCGTGCAGGATTACTCAAAAACTATTAAGCCGATTGAGTTGAAACTTGGTGGAAATATTGATAATATTGCTACCTTCTACTTGTCGGAAATTGTTTATGAAAAATTGAAAAAAAAACAACTACTTTTTTAATCCACATTTTACAGAAGTGGTGCGTGGAATGTTGATTTTTTGGTTGTAAATGCGTGCCGTTTTCTTAAAATTGTATTTCATTCATTTTAATTACCGTCACATAAAAACTCTACATGTTCGAACTCGAAAACTGTTTGAACTTTTTTGCAAATCAAAGTCTACGTGAAGCTAGACTGCGTTTATTTTTTCCTGAATGAAATGAGAACTTTATTTTTTTTTGCTTTGAGTCGTGTTAAATTTACTGTAAATGGAAATCTTTTGCAACGACTGCGAGATACTTTTGGATTATTATTCATTGCTTGTTATGCATATGCGTCGACTAGATTGCATTATGGAGATCGCAAACCGCGCGAATCGTGTTCAACGTCGTGATCATTGTAGCCCCGGGAGTTCCATCTCTGACACCACTCGTGTCAATGCAAACGTCAATGTTTCATCCCTTTGAATGCTTCGAATTTTACCACATATACATGAACCTGTAAAAAAGGAGATCTGTCCTCGTGTACCTGTTCGTTATTTAATTGTTCGTAGCCAACGATAATCGTTGAAACTTCTAGTTGCAGACCTCAATCGAAGCGACACACATAAATAAACAACTATAAATAAACTCTATTTTTTTCTTTCGATATCGATCGATTTCACGAGAAAGCTGTTTTAGATTTATTCAGCATGATACACCCAAACTTTTTCCGGTGACTTTTGTCACGCTATGCTGTACTTTGGTGAACTATCAAACGATACTTTGCGTTCGTAATCCGACCTGTAGACCAAGAATAGGCCAAGAATAAAAAGCCTATATTCTCGTTTCATTTATTATCGATCGTTGCAAATTATTTATGGCTATAATGGCAAGTAGAAATTCAAGAGAAATAGCTTTTTAATTATTTTTTTTTTAAGATCTGAAATAATCGACACTTTTTTCATATTAATAAAATACAATATTTATTAAAAAAAAGGTTATTTTTAATATAACCGTTACTTATTTTTCTGAAGCCCGTTCAAAGAAAGTTCCTGCAAAATTATCCGTCCGTACGACGGAAATTTGAGAATTCATTAATTTTGTTCTCCCTTGCTGCGATTATGACGTCTTTGGGAGGATTAACATTACAATGGAGTGTCAACGATCCATCAACACATTTTCCCTGAAAAAAAAGGTTTCTGCTCGAACAGAAAAGTCGACATATATAACCTACATACGCAAACGTTTGTTGAGGAGTGCATATATACAGCCTCGTATACGTCTCGGGTGTATTGATTTTTAATAGATGCTGCGAACTCTCGCAGACTCTCGTAGCTGTCGGAGTTGAAATAACTTACCCCCTGTACGTCCTACCGCCGCTCCACGGCGATTCGTTCGCGAACTTGCATTGTTGCAAGAATAAGCAGCTTGCAGGCGCAAACACTTGTGCTAAGCTGGCTACGATCTATAGCTCCTATTTCTTCGCCTGACACATATATCGGATATTCTCAGCGGAAACGACCTCCTTAATTCACACATACGGTTTTTTTGCAATTGCTAGTTTTTGCAGTCTCGAAAACCTATTTTAATTTCTTGATCGTGAGAATGCTCGTCCAATCTATTTGAATATGTTGCATTTGTTCTTTGAGGGATCATCACAGTGTAACGGGTCGAAAGATAGCTGATTTTCGCGATTTTTTTTCCGATGCTTAAAATACGTTAATCAGTCTGATCTTTTTATGTCAAACTATAGCACTCATCAGGGGAGATAGATTTAAACATGTGTACATTTTTTAGGGAAATAGAAAGAGAGTTGGAGAAAAGAAAAACGGTGTGACGAAAATTAAAAATCAGGAAAGATATAAGTTAGATTGGAAGAAAGCGATGGTAAACGGTGTAACAGCATTATAAAAAGCCGATAAAGCGATGCAAATAAAACTTCTTACTACTACTACTTCATAGCACTCATGAGGAACAGGAAATAAAATTGCAAACGTTTATTTTTATTTTTTTTTACATATTGTTAACAGTTGAAAAAGTCTTTGAGAAAATGCTTCCTCCCGGTGTACAGGGTTGTGGCCGTGGATATTATCTGAAACATAATTTGTAAAAAGATTATTTATGCGTAAGAAAGCCGCTATCTTGCTATGGAGGTTTTTTGTTCTTAATCAAAATTGACAAAACGGCGGCGATCTGAAACAAAAAGTATCGAATTTAGCCTATTTTTTCGACAGTTTTTCGTTGAAAAAAATATGAAGCTTTCAACAACAAAAAAGCGTCCATAGCAAGATAAAAAATGGCGTGAAAAATGTTGTGTCAAAATTTGAGATGGGTAGCTTGAAAACTCTTCCTCTGAGAGTGTCCGTTTTGAAAAACGATATTTTGCGAAAAACGCGTTTAATGTTTCGAATGCACACGCCACTGCTCGAATCACTTTCTCTAAGAAAGGCTGTAGCTACCAAAATCATTCGGGTGTCGTCCCAAAAATTGAACAGCATGTTTATAACGGTCTATACTACCGGTAAATGCAAAAAAATCGATCTTGTTTTAAACTTTACACTGTGATGGTCCCTTAATGGGGTATTCGAGTCTAGGGGCTTAAATTTCAAGCGTTTTTTCGGACTTGGCGAAAAAAAAATGTTACCACACATTTTTTTAGTATTTTCATTGATAGTTAAAGAACGCACGAAAAAAAATGGTGCAAAAAAATAAAAATTGAAAAAGCTATGGATCTCTAAATACGGCCGGTTAAAAAAAAGGTTGAGGCGGTTGACGTGATTCCAAAGCGCCCAATCATCGGAAACAGAAATAAAACCAATTTTCTTGATGAATAAGAATGTCATTACAGCAGGTATTTTGTCCAGTTTTAGGTTTTCTTAAAATAGTAATAATAATAATTTCGCAATGCCCGAAATAGGGACAAAGGAGGGATATATACTGAAGGTCCATACCAAATTTGAAGTCAATCAGTTGAAAAGAACTCGAAATGTTATGTCAAACTGGTTTGAAAAAGTCGCTTCGAGAAAAAGGCGTAAGGTTTTGAGAACAATTTGAGACAACCTCAACTATTTAAGTGCTGTAATGCATGTTACACTTACGGTTATATCAATCGGCCATTCCTGCCTCGTTAAAAATGTGCCTTTCTCGAGCTCGAAATGATAATTTTCTATAAGATCGTTCTTCCCTGCCTGCACAGCTAAACCAACTTCCTCAGAAGCTTCTGAAGTTCGTAGCTCTGCTAAATACGAGCGTGGGGTGAAAAGTTTCCGGCCTGACCAAGAAATGGTGCCACTAGGTCTAGTTTTGGAGCGGCGTCCTACAGTACCATTCCTACCGAGCTTGTATGTACAGTTTCAGCCCAATCGCTACGTTAGTTTGCGTTTGAGAGCACATTGCGCGAGACGCTTCCGTTGTTTTTGTAAAAATGGAAAAATTGGAAAAACGTGCTGTCATCAAATACTTCCTTTTGAAAGGTTTTACACCAAAACAAATAAAAGAAGAGATGGATTTAGCACTAGGAGACTCCTCCCCATCATATTCAACTATTAAGCAGTGGGTTTCTGAATTTAAAATGGGTCGTGTGAGCACCTCTGATGAGCCTCGCTCAGGACCGGCCGTTGAAGTCACAACTTCAGAGATGATTGAAAGAATCCATAAAATAGTGTTGGAAGACCGCAGGTTGAAAGTGCATGAGATAGCTGAGACCTGTAGGATGTCAGCTGAATGTGTGCAAAATATTTTGCACAACCATTTGAACATGGAAAAGCTGTGTGCAAGGTGGGTGCCGCGTTTGCTAACGCTCGACCAAAAACTGCTTCGAAAAACCATCTCTACCGACAATTTGGCGCTGTATAGGCGTAATCCAAACGAATTTTTGCGTCGATTCATAACTGTTGGTGAGACATGGGTCCACCACTACACTCCTGAAAATAAAGAACAGTCAAAACAGTGGGTTGGAAAAAGGGAACCAACCCCAAAGAAGGCAAAAACAATTTTATCGGCAAACAAGGTTATGGCTACTGTTTTTTGGGATGCGAGAGAAATTATATACATTGATTACCTTGAAAAGGGTAAGACTATCACTGGTCAATACTACGCAGAGTTATTGCAACGTTTGAAGCACGAGGTGCAAATTAAACGACCTCATTTGGCGAAGAAAAAAGTTTTGTTTCATCACGATAACGCACCAGCGCATTCGTCGATTGTTGCCATGTCCAAAATCCACGAATTGAAGTTTGAATTGTTGCCGCATCCTCCCTACTCTCCAGACTTAGCCCCCAGCGACTATTACCTGTTTCCTAACCTCAAAAAATGGCTTGGCGGAAAAAGATTTAAGAGCAACGAAGAAGTTATCGAAGCTGTAAATCAGTAATTTGAGGAGCTTGACGAATCTACGTTTAAAACTGGTATAACTAAATTAGAACACCGTTATGAGAAATGTATCAGTGTTGATGAAGATTATGATGAAAAATAAAGCAAAAAAAATGTTTAAACATCGTTTTTCTTGGTCAGGCCGGAAACTTTTCACCCCACCCTCGTACAACTTCTGAACCCGGCCGTATACAAATCGCTATAACTTTGTAAATATCGGAAATTTCAAAATTTTCATACGAAGACATCCTCTTACGAGTCTATACCTCAATAAAATGCAAAAAAAAATCGATTTGTTCACATTTCTAGTCTATAATACTGGCAGTCTATTACAACGTTTCGCGTGTTTTTATTTCCGTCTCGATTTTTCGCCAACTTTAATTGGATTTTTTTTTGTGCCGACAGTCCGCCAATTTCGTTCCCTCAAGATTTCACCAATTTTAACTTCAATTGCTTTGTTTTGATGTTTCACCAACTTTACCTTCAGTTGCTTCGTTTTGATGTTTCGCCCATTTGAATTCGAATTGCCGTATTGCGTTGTTTCGCGAATACAAATTCCAATTTGTTTATTGACAGATATTTCCCCAGCTTAATCTATTTTTGTCCGCAATGATATTTCACTCATGCATGAAAATTCATTTTTGTTTGTTCTGAAAGTTCCGGGAGGTTTGTCGATCCCCGCATTGGTGCTGTGATTGCGCAATGGAAAAATGATTGTTAGTGAGGCCTCCCAATGAGGAAGTATTAAACTCGCACAAAAGAAATTGAACGAAAGTAAGCAAATAAATTTATATAATTTTGCTTATATGTGCTCGATTATTTATTTGTTATAAGAATAAGTAATTGGCCGTTACATAACGGTCGTAGTTTCAGCCAATGGTATTGATCAAAAGTACCCAACAACGAATTTCTCTCTCTCTCTCTCTCTCTCTCTCTCTCTCTCTCTCTCTCTCTCTCTCGCTCTCTCTCCCCTTTCCCTTGCTGTCAGAAATTAATAAGTAAAGAAACTTACGTCGCGCTATAGAATAATTATCAACCTCATATGTACTACGTATTTACGAGCTGCATGTGTACTTATCGGGCTGAGGGATAAGGGCCGCGAACGATTACGCTAATCCATGTCCGATCGAGTTCCCCCTGGCACGGCAATGATAGTTAAAATCGTTGATGAATATCACGCTCGATTAAAACTGAGTGCTACGTAATTGCTGTCGAGGCAATACGGAGTAAGTTTCCGGGGCATGCTTTTGTACTATTGAATAATCGGGCAATCGCCGAGATCCACGTGGCCCTGAGTGAGTATCGAAAGTGCGATCATTACACGGTCCACTTCGATTCCGCAATCTCGACGAGACTAATCCCAATAATGACTCACAAATGCTGCAGTGACCGGAAGAAAAATGCGTTTGTACGCGAAAATGTTTTCGCTCAAATTCGAACGATGTGAGGAATCAAACGAATCGCGCTGAAATTCGTCTTATTTTTTTGCAAAGATAGATTCTTCCACAGTTCGGGCTGCGATCGTCAATTGTTGCAAAAAAAAATTGCCCTTTGCCCTGCCGGGGATACAAACGAACTCGCTACCATTTCTTAATGGCATTATAGAGGCTACAACTACAGAGAGGCCCGAGAAAATGGTCGAATTTCGTTTTTTTTTCTGGGAAGCTATTGGTGGAAAATAAACGTATTTTTCAAAACTCAAAATCCATTATTTTGCATGAAATTGAAAGCAAAAATAATGGATTTCTTTTTACTATACCTAATATATTGAGAGCGTTTAAAAAAAACCAAAAAATACAGAACTCGGCCGCGGACAGGTGATACTGTTTGCAAAATCGGTGGACATGATATCTCGAGAACTACTTGATGGCTTATTTCCAAATTTACAGAAGATACGACGAGAAACATTCAAAAGTCGTTGACGATCTGGCTGAAAAAAAATCGATCTTCATTTTTTTGAAGTCTCGTAAAAATGACGACTTTTTTCATAGATTTTGTATGCTCGAGTTCCAATTCGTCGCCACTTTGTTTGAAAAAATTATTCCAAAAATCGACGATCGTCAACGACTCGTATTTATTATTGACTTGAATAACACGTTTGATTTTTAGATTTCAGATGGTCCGTTTAAGCTGGAGAGTGTCCACCGCCAAACCTCGCAAAAAAATTGTATCATTAGCCGACGGCCATGTTTTTGTCTTTTATTCTGTATTTGTTGGTGATTTTTTTACAGCCACTCATTATATGTACTTTTGTGTTTAAAAAAGTGCGTTTGTTTTTCACCATCCGTTTCCCACAAAAAAATCGGATTTCGACCATTTCTTTCAGGCCTCTAAGTAAATGTAATACGAGAGACCTATTGACGTGGAACTTTTCAAATTGCGCTCGTTCCAATAATTATTTCATTGCCTTTCTCAGCTTACCGATTTATTTCCAGAGAAGGGGCGATATCTGGGCTCGCCCTGCGAGGACACGTGTCATCCGGACTTGCAGCACGTACTCTGTGACAGAGTTAGCGGCTTTTGCGAATGCGAGCAATTTTATCCCGTTCGTCTTGGGCCTACGAAAGGATGTGCCAAGCGTGAGTTCCCAACGAGATCGTGGAGTTTGTCGATAGCTGACGATAAAAGCAAAAAACCCCACGAGCTGCGTCCGTTTGCTCGTCTCGTATTTTCAATAATTTCCAAAAGAAACATTCTCTCGATTGCAGCCAAGAAACTCGGTGAACAGTGTTTTTATCAAGCCACGTGTACTTGGGTCGATCAGCATGCGACATGCGCTCAGGTGCAGCACAACGCAGTCTGCGACTGCGAAGCTGGATATCACAGGGTCGCCCTGTCGAGGCCAAGCAAAAAAATCTTTTGCGCCGAAGGTAATAATCACAGATCTTTTTTTATTTCGATCTATTGTACTCTCGTTTCTTTCACTCGTGACAAGACGATCATTCGATATTTAATTCCCTATTAATTCTTCGTACATTCGCGGGGGGCGGAGGGGGACATATTCTCGGGCTCCACCGATTTTTTAACATCCATACTTCAGACGGAAGTGCATGTTATACTGTTGGTAATTGTTCTTTTACTAATTTAATAATTAATAATGATTTATTTTAATATATATATTCATATAATTTCAATATTGATTATTATGTTATTAATCAATATTTTAAATATAGATTATTCAATATATTTAATAATTTCTTTTAATAAATTAATAAGTAATTGTAATTTAGAAATTTCATTCTATAATAAAACTACGAATGCAAAAAATGTACTCCAAACTGCAATTTATATTAGGAGCCGCGAACCAATTTGTCAAATGCGCTTTTAATATATTAATATTATTAATGATGCAATTTTTCAAATATTAATATTCAACAATTTATATATTGATTATTGAATATATTTGATCATTTCTTTTAATAATTCAATAAGTGATTGCAATTTAGAAATGTTGTTCTATAATAAAACTACGAATGCAAAAAATGTCCTCCCAACTGCAATTATTGTATTAGAGGCCGCGAGCCAATTTGTCAAATGAGCCAGACGGCGATCGTGAGATAATCATTTCTCTCCACAACATATATTGCGCATATCCGATGGTGAAGAAAAAATTAATCGACATTACGCCGTTGATTGCATTATGCCTCGTAAAGTTCCTTGTAACGATCGCAAGCATTGTTGCAAGATTAATTGCACATATGTTTCTTAATATATATGTATATATATATACATATCTCAACCATCTACTTCACGATGTAGCAATGTATTTCCCTCGGTAGTGACCCAACGATACATTTTACCGTGTCGATTCTCAGGTACGATAACGCCAATTATTTTGCAGACCTGGTGCTGATAACTACAGACATCCCTACCCTACTCGGAGTAGCATCAGGCCTAGCAGTATTCACCGGATTAATATGTTTCGTTCTAAAGTTATTCAGTCGTGCGAGATACACGAGGCCACGTCATTACGCCAACGCAAATCACGCACCCCCAATGCTATTTTCGAGTGACATAGGTGAGTGTATGTATTATCGTCACAGACACAATCGTATATTAATATAATGTCTCTTAAATTAAATCGTTCCGTAAAACGTCGGCCCACACAAAATGCATCCAAAAATTCGCACCATCGATACTGAGGAGCAGCGAGCCTCAATTAACATTGTAAATCACGCACGAGTGACGTGCCCTTCCGTTTATTAAGCGTCTATACGTATATTTGCAACAACGGAGCGCAGATTGACATACGTGACTGTTCTCTTGAATTTATTATTGTTTTTTTTTTAATTCCAGTTGCACTTTTTACGAGTAATGATAATGAGTATTTAAAGCATATGCAAAATTTGATTGTATCGAGTTTTGTTGATTTATTTATAGTATCCCTGCGCAGTATTATTTGGATTTACCCGTGCAGAAGTTTGTTGTGGAGTCCCCAAATCCTACCACACCCCTATAGGGAATTAATCGGGACGCCGCACGTAGGGAGCCCACATTGGAATCCAAATGGGTTCCGCGCTATTTCCTGATTGACGTTGTTTGAGAAGTTTTCATTTGAAATTCTCAACCGGAATTCGTTGAATCTCCCAAAAATAGTTTAATTTGAAAAAAAAGTTCATAGAATAAAAAAGATAGTTTTATATATAAAAATCGTTTCTCATTTTTTTTATATCGTAAATAGTGATTGTAGGGAACTCCCAAGATGCAGTCAGATCTCTACAGAGATTTGTTCGGAACAATGCACATACGGAGTCTTCATATGTGGTACTGAAGTTTGCATCTTTGGGATGCAACGAAAATTCTTTATTTTTTTTAATTTCTATATTTTTATTACTGTCTAAACCCTCTTTTCGAAGATCAGCTTATGGAACCCTACTAAGGATTTTCAAAAAATGTTCCAATAAATTTGTAGCCTAAATGGACCGAAAAACAATTGGATAATGCGGAAGAAAAAAAATTTCCTTGCATCCTCACGATGCAAACTTCAATATCATGTCTCCATTGTGATCCAATTGGATTCTACACTGTTCCTCCATAAACGCCGTTTAAAAATTCTTGACAGGTTCGAATCGATCATATCTGAAAAGTCACGAGAAAAAACTCAGCGTGTTAAAACGTAACAGCGGGTACGTGTTTGTTGATATTATGTCGAAGTGCAGTGAGATAAATAACAAACGATAATTACAGAGGATTTTTAGCGATGTAATGCGAATTGATTTTTAATATACATTTTCAGGCGATTTATACTTTTTAAGGGGTTATACCAATGTAAACGCTGAAAATTTGGGTGATTTTCGGGTTTTTTTGCAAAAAAAATACCCAATTAAATGTTTCGGAAAATTAAGAATATATTTGGCTATATTTGACCTATATTACATCATTTTTTCATAGAAAAATATTGAGATCCAAGCGACTTAGCGCTGCTTTCAGAGGCGCCAAAAAAAGTTCCTCCACCGCTCGCATGATTCCGGCCGATTGAATAGCTAAAACCGAAAAAGGAAAAAATGTCGTTAAACCGGAAGGTCTTTTAGGTACAATGGCGTAGGATTTTCGAAAAATATCAAAATCTAACAAAATGGAGTAGTTATAAAAAAGTCTGTTTTTTTGCCTATAAAATGGTCGTTTTTTATTCAATGCCTAATCGTCACTTTTCATCCAATCGAAAATATCCTACGTCATTGTAGAGCAAATATATTCAAGAGTAATCAGTTTAAATTTCAAGTCAATCGGATAATTGCTCTTTGAGTTACAATGTCATCAAATTTGAAAAATCTAATTTCGAGAAAAACGCGTTTAAAGATTTACCTATCGATTTTTGCATGATAAAATGATATTGCTATAAATTATATAAATGATAATGATATTCTTGAAAGTATAAACTGTCGAAAAAGGAAAAAAAAATCAATTTTTTGAAAGTGCCACACTGGTATAGCCCCTGAAAGATAAAATTTATACTTTTTTGATATATCTACATATTGTGGCTGGAAAATTCAACGGTCAGAATGCGAATGGGATCCATCAAGAATCATCGGATTCTGTTCGATAATGTGGGAATCCATTAGGATTCAAATTGAGTTCGTACATTGGATTCCAATGGGGAATCCCGATGAGAATCCAATTTACGAGCCTAACCTTTTTGTATAGTGACCCGCGATGGCGAATTGGATCCCTACGACAATTTCTGTACGGGTACATTTATGGTGCATGAATAAAATTCTTGACAATGCCTTTAAAACGTTACTCCCGTTGCCTATGATGACACTTCGTCCATACAGAGTAGCCTAAAAAAATATATATATGTGCGAAACATACGATTTCCTATCGGAGAAGTATATCAATTTCGTGTATATTTTCGTTATTTTTTGTATTAATAATATAGTACGCTATTAGTATTCAGTAAAAACACTTTGAAAGTATCAAAAATATCCATTATGTTTGTGTCGCTGGCGTATTAATTTTACATACGTAGTCAGTAATGAGAATATAAATTCTTCTATAAACTTTTTCCAAAAGGGTGTTTTGTAAATGTCGCTACAGCGCTCGATCAACTGTAAAATTCTGGGCACATGCGTGCCCACGCATTTAGTATAAAGACGTGATAATGCGAGAGCGATCGAGGGCAAATTATGAGTGACTAGTGAATCGCGACTTTGTCTTTATTAACATGAAAAGTTTTTACGGTGAATTTTTACGTGCGGTCGTTGTGTGTATGTAATACCGAGTCGATGCTGATTAACTCTCGGCCCTTAAGGGTGTAGCATTTTTTATGCCGTGACGTATATAGGTATTCGATGCCTCCTTATGTCAGAATTGACTCAAAATATTGCGGGATCGATTCCTCTACTTTGTAAATACACTACGACGTTTGTTCATTGAATGTTGAAAAATTTGGACATGAAAGTGACCTCAGCTCCGATCTTGGTAATTAAATGTTTATGGGGTTACCTGGGTTTCGAAGCCAAAAAAAGCATATTTTCTCTATTTTTCAAAAGTATAATACATCAATTATTTTATGCAAAATGTTGAGCACATAATTATGGAACATTCCAACAATATTTAAAAAACATCATCCAAAAATTTGGGAAATTCAGCCGGTGGGACCTGGTTTCCGGAGACCCCTAAAAAAGTATCCTCGTAGTGGTCAAGATAACTCATGATAGCTTTGTCTGAAATTAAAAAAACAAATTTTTCTGTTAGTAGATAAGTATAGCTCGTGATTGGATGATGGATTTTGAAAAAATTGAAATTTGAGTTTTTTGGCAGTGTTGTATGCAAAATAGTTCAATTTTTGGTACAATTTACACTACGTTTAGCCTTGTAAAATTAGTTGTAATCGAGAAAAAAAACCTTCGTTCAATCACTAGCCAATGCTTTTTGAAGAGGGCTGCAAAATTGCAATAAGTTCGGAGCAGTAGTTTTTGAGAAATCGTGTCCACCGTCTTCAAAAATAGTGTTTTGAGAAAAATCGGATATACCTGCGTGCTCCCGGCGGATCTTTCCCAACGGAGGAAATTCCCAATGGCTCTCTCTCCTAGACTTTTACTCCGATTGACTTAAATCTTTGGGAGAAAATTCTGGACATATTGTACTAATCGATAATCATTTTTTTATGAATTGTTTGAAATTTTCAAATCCACGTGACCCCACATAGGCACTTTTGGACGGTCCAAAAATTTGCTTAAAATGTTTTTTGAAACGATACCTTTGTACGAAAAGAGTTAAAGGATTAGGCTACTGTGACGAACCGAGAATCAGGGCTGTTTAGGAAAAAAATATTTCGAAAAATTATTTTGAACAATAGAAAAAATTATTTTGAAGAATCATTGAAAAACTGTTTGGACATCTATCTGTATATACATTTTAAAAATTGTGTACCAAATTTTGTTCAAAAAATATTAATCATTAAAGAAGTTATAAGCAATCTCGCGACGGGCCTTTGAAAGTGAGGAATTCAACGGTGTACTTGATTTTGGCTACTCGGTTGTTAGGAAGCGAAGAAACGGGTTTTTTTCTCAAAATAGATAACAATGACTAAGACTTGACCGAGCTTTTGTTCCTTATCGTGTTTTAATCGTCAAAAAAATGTTGGAATTCGCGTTTTTCGATTTTCTCAGGACAAATGACATCATTATTGCTAGTAAGTAATGGAAAAAAAATGTTAAGAAGAAAAACGTCCGTCAAAACTAAACTACTGTTACATTGAATAAGTGTACTAAATTTCGAAACCCTCCGTTCATTGGATGTCGAGAAATCGCGTACACCGTTTTGCAAAACATAGTTTCGAGAAAAACGCGTTTAAATATTGCTAGCAATGATATCATTGTAATTATAAGCCAACCTTGAATCTGCGCTTTTTGCACCTTATGTTGAACCTTCCTCGTCAATTAGAGTTGCCTGAAGCGACGATCGATTTATTGAAATTTCCCCAGTAGCCTAGCCCCTTAATTGAGGATTGCAGTAAAAAATGTTCCGTTCAGATGAATTGTTCGCAGTATTTTTACGGTTGACTCGTATGCGAAGAATCGATTCGAACATCGTCCGTCGGCTCTTTATACGTCAACGCCCACTTTTTATCCAATTCGGAGTAGACATTTTTCTTACAATTAGTTGGATACAGTACATTTTCATGCAGTTGCACGCTGCGCGAATATTTCGAAAAATGAGCATAAAATAAATCATATTCAGCTTTAGAGGAAAAACTTTACCAGTTTCTCGAAACCACACTGCACGATGATGACTCTCTGAGAAATAAAATCAAGCGAGCAGTGCATTTGTCTGAATTTTCCCCGAGAGAAAGGGGGAAGTGGGATGTTCAGAAAAATGAATTGCTTGCGTATTGTACGCATTGCTCAAAGTGCCTGTTTGTATGAATACTCGAGCCGGGAAGATTCGAAGTGTACTTCAGGAATGTGGGATAAAGTTCAAACGTGTCCCAGTCAAGTTGAAAGCCTTTCAGCTTACAAAGTGTACAAGCGACGGAAACTCCACTATCTGTTTATTAATCCAAAGCTCTCACCTGGCTCAAGAGTTGGTAATTAACTTTCTAATTACGCGTTTTCGTTACAGACGCAAGTATTTATTTCTATTCGTTTTGTGCTTTCCCATTTAATCCTGGACTTATTGAACGTAGGATTTTCAAGGCTACCTTAAAAAATGCTAGATAAAAGTCTATTAGGATCCATTAAAGTGTTTTTTTTTTTTAATTTTTTTCCAACTCAAAATTTCGACTTCTCGGGTACGATATTATGGTTAGTATTGTCTTCAATCTAGTGTTGAAAGCGTTCCACGTGCTTTCAGTATTACGGCATTTGTATTCAATAACAAGGTTCGTTTCGCCGTAATTGCCAAGGACTAGCGCATTTCCACCGCACGTACACCCACACACAGAGGCAGATACACAAATCACAGACGTCGACGTCAGCGAGAGAAAAAAAAACGCGTACCGCTATTGAACTAGTTCGAGAGTAAGATCTCATCGATACAAAAACTTCTCTCTCTCTCTCTCTCTCTCTCTCTCTCTCTCTCTCTCTCTCTCTCTCTCTCTCTCTCTCATTCTCTACCTCTCGATGCCAGCGTGACGTAATCTTACCGAACCTTGTGAATTGTCGTTGAAACCAGTTTTCCTTAAACCCTCTCCATCCTACTGCTATATTTATTCACATTATTCTCTCATGCTCCGTCACTTCTCGTCGTTTCGCGATGAATTCTCACTCGAAGAGCCCAAACACGCCTAGGCCGCGGGTGTGTTTAGTCCAGCTTAAATCTACACATAAAACAGCCTTGCCCGGCTGCATCGGTCGATGAAAGTCGTTGAATAACGGCGTCTGATCTTGATCGCCGAGGCCTGCGAATCTTCAAGGCAGACTACCAGTCCAGAGCCGAAAATTAAAGGAAATTTTGACAATTTTTCATCGATATCCAGCTGACAGAATGAAAATTCCATTCGGTGGCCTTCTACATATCTTGAAGTATCTTTACAATTTTTTCACAACATTCTGCAACATGCAGCGCTGGATGAAGATTTTGTCTGATAGCAGCAGGCAAAAGTTCTCCAATTTTTTACATTGTCCGATTAAGTCAAAATAATTTGAGTTCTGGATAAGATGAGAGAAAAAGAAAAAGTCGATTTTCGATAAAACAGTGCATGTTAAAAAAGGTTTTCGTTTAAAAAAAATCAACGAAAATACCTTTTTCGAAAACTTCCCAACGTATCAAAAATCCCCTACGTACTTCGATGTAAAATGTTGTAAGATTTAAAAAAAAAATGTCAACTCAATCGGTGAAGAATTGGCGATGTATGTTGCCGGCTATAGGACACTATCGAACAAAGGTCTCGCTTCATCGAGCTTCAGCGCTGCCATTTTGTTACAAAAACTTGAGAAAAAATTTGTCAAGATACATGAAGATATGGAGAATGAACGCCACTAAACAAAATGTTCATCTTATCAACCTGATATCGATGAAAAATTGTCGAAATTCGCCCTTTTTTCCGGGCCAAAGACTGATAGCCTCCCTTTGAAAGGGCAATATTACCCCATACGTTTACACGCACTTAAACATTACGTGTGCGTTTTGCATGTATTTTTGCATTATGCTCTCACGCATTGACATCTTTTGCTCATTTCTTTCGTATTTTTCTCTGCGATAGCTGCTATCGTTTCATTTCTTTCCTTATGCCGTTTTACGTTTGATTTTACAGCGTCGCGTTTTACATACCAGTGAAACTGTCACCGAGACGTTTTGTGCTCGTAAATTTCGGTTTTCCAGGCATCCCATTGACATTACACGGTGGTAGACCATCATCGCGTTCAAGTCAGAGAAGCGAGAACGAAGGACCGCTGAGCTGCGCTGGATTCGGTCGTCGGCCAAGCAGCGCCGGAAGCCGAGGACCCCTTGTTCCAGCTTCCCGTGCAGGTGCGGCACGTGCCGCGGCCATCTTGCTTATATCGTGCCATCTGCAGGCTGCTACCAAAGGTGGAAACAAGCATCGACGTACCCTTAGCGACGTGGCTGAAGGATCCTCAAACGGCCTTGGTAGACGACCACAAACTCAATCTCACTGACACAATCGACAGCCCGTTTTCTTTCTTTCTCGTTCTTTTCCATTTGATCAACTCCAACGGAAGGTCCAGTCCGATCGCGACAACCACTTTTCGTTCTGTTTTCTTTTTTTCTTTGCCCTTTACATCCGGAAGACTGCACCGAAAGGTCAGCTTACTTCCGTTTCGTTACCTTCGCTAAATCGGTATCGTCGTACACTCTCATTCATCTCCGCTGTAACTTGTGTTTCCTGTGCGTGTCTCTTTTCTCACATCTTTTCACACGTTTCGGATGCTCTTGGCAATGAACCGTTGTCCGTTTTGTCTCGTGTTGCTGTTGTTGTTTTTGTTTGTTTGTACTGTCGATGTATTATTATTGATATACGAGGCTCGATGTACGTACCGATATCCATTTTGATGTCTCCGTACGGATTGTTCGTTGCTTTTCGTTGTCTTTGATGCTCTTCGACGAGTTCCCCATAGGGCATAGAATTGTTCGAATTCACATCAACGTTGCGTCCTCTATCTGAACTCGTCACATCAGCCAGCTTACCAAATGGATACTCGGAACTTGTGGCTGAGGCTTGAAACTACACAACGGCACCTTTGGCCCACTTGAACATGCGGAGAATATTTTGTTTCCCGCACACACTGCAAAGCCTCAACATCCTCTGACAGGCATGGGATCGAAAAATGATGCCGTTTGATTGTAGCACGAGCTCGTCGTTGCTATGTGTGTTGCCAAATCGACCACAGCGTTTACCAGAAACACTATAGTCACGAACCAAATCGTGTAATTACTATCATCATTGCGGTACCAATTCGGTTGAGCAATTAACGGCGTATGTGGTTTCTTCCTCAAGACGCCAAGTACAAGTGTATATGATGATGTCCTAGGATTATACAACTAGCAATATGAAGGGTGAATTATTTGTTTTCCAGTTTGCTTATGCAGACATCACGCTTCCTCTACCTCCATCTCTTTAGTCCTGTTTCTCGCTACATGCCTCTCGTTTCTCGTAGGGAGCGCGTTAGAGTCTGCGGAGCAACGCTAGGATATCGATCTGGTTCATCCCTAACCCTCCGCTGTAGGAGAAAATGCCCGAGCTTTATACACCACGGTGCTCCACTTTTGTTCAGATGAAAGCTCGCCCACCATGGTAAATCCCACACACACCCACACGCACATGTTCATTCGTGCAGGGATACTCGAGTTTGCCATCCCGACGACCAAGGTATCCACGGTGAATTTACATCTCTGCACGCCCGTACGTAACTCTTCCCTTTTCCGTCGACGTGTCTACAACGCCCTGGCTTCTACTCGCATTTTCTCCTATTTTAACACGGGAAACCTGGCGAAACCACGGGCACTATAGATATGTGCGAAGTTGATCCAATGCACACACATACCCACACACACGTATTTATAGGCCTCGTGATCCCGGTAGAATATCCTTGGCACTGCGCCAAACTCGTGCACGAGAATCTCCGCGAATCGCTCACCGGATTCGGGTTATGGAATAGGGTTGCCTTTACTTCTTTGATGTCGTGAACACTTTTGCAATGGCGTTTTTTTTTCTTGCAGATTTTTTGCTGAAGGAACTCGCAACTTTTCGACTCTCACTGACGTATTGCCAAACCGGCGGTTTTCTTCTTGAAGTGTTATAGCCCATTTCCGGTTTTTTTGTTGGTCAGAATACACTCGAATTATTTACCCTCAGCAACATATCACTATTCTGGCTATTGCTTACTTTGTTATTAATATTAGTTTTCATTCATATCAATCATTACTAATATTAAGTTATTCTTCGTATTATTATATAATATTATACAATATTATTATTATCATAAAAATTATCATTATTGTTTTCTCATTATTCTATTCTTTAATCCAGAAACACTTTTTCATGTTTGAAATATATCGAAAATCGTTGGACCAACAAAAATTTTCCACGTATAAGCCGAAAAAAAAACATATTGAGATCCTTGACGGATAAAACAAAACGGCTTTTATTTCTTTATTTCTTTTAGATTTTTTCTGAAAGAATTCGCAACTTTTCGACTCTCACTGACGTATTGCCAAACCGGCGGCTTTCTTCTTGAAGTGTTATAGCCCATTTCCGGTTTTTTTCTCAGCAACATATCACTATTCTGGCTATTGCTTACTTTGTTATTAATATTAGTTTTCATTATTATCAATCATTACTAATATTAAGTTATTCTTCGTGTTATTATTGTTATGTTTTATTTATGTATTATTATTAATATTATTATGCAATAAAGCAATACTTTATTGTAGTTTATAAATTTATATTATTATATAATATTATACAATATTATTATTATCATAAAAATTATCATTATTGTTTTCTCATTATTCTATTCTTTAATCCAGAAACACTTTTAAAATTTTTGATATATATCGAAAATCGTTGGAACAACAAAAGTTTTCCACGTATAAGCCGAAAAAAACTCATATTGAGATCCTTGACGTGTAACAAAACTGCTTTTATTTCTTTATTTCTTTTAGATTTTTTCTGAAGGAACTCGCAACTTTTCGACTCTCACTGACGTGTTGCCAAACCGGCGGCTTTCTTCTTGAAGTGTTATAGCCCATTTTCGGTTTTTTTATTGGTCAGAATACACTCAAATTATTTACCCTCAGCAACACATCACTACTCTGGCTATTGCTTACTTTGTTATTAACATTAATTTTTATTATTATTAATCATTATTAATATTAAGTTATTCTTCGTGTTATTATGATTTATTTATTTATCATTATTAATATTATTATGCAATGAAGCAACACTTTATTCAATTTTATCAATTCATATTATTATATAATATTATACGATATTATTATTATTATTAAAATGATCATTATTGTTTTCTCATTATTCTATTTTTAAATCCAGGAACACTTTTTTTAATTTTTGATATGTATCGAAAATCGTTGGACCAACAAAAGTTTCCCACGTACAAGCCGAAAGAAAAAAAAACTCATATTGAGATCCTCGACGCATAGCAAAACTATCATCCCATCCGTCCGCGTCCGAATCGAAGTAAAAATTATTTCCATACGATTTTCATTCTTCTTCGACTGTCGATATTCACCTCGGTGCAACGTCGTGTACTTCCTCCTGATATTCGGGTGATTGTTCTATCCCTGGCATACATAATGTCCGTCACAGCCGGTGAGAATTCGAGCGGAATAAATAGAAAGAACATTGTCAATCGATCTGCTAGGATAATGAGGTGCTTGCACACGGACTATATGGTTATAGACTATCTGCAACGTGGATTCGTCGAATCGTCACACCGAAATCCTCGCATCATTATGCATTCACGGACCCTCGATATCTCATTTATATTTATGATCTTTGTTATTATTATTGTTGTTATGATTATTTTTATCGCGATTGTCAGTGTTGCTCGTTACCAAGACCTGGAATGTGTTTGAGAACAACCAAAAATGGAAGAAACGAAACGACACTATTGAATTGCTCGATATATATTTTAAATTGTCCCAACGCATTTTCATTTACTTGACATACAAAAAACCCAATGTTATACCGCAATTCTCATTGTTGTTGTGCGCTACGAGACAGCAAGATGGCGGCGGCCCAATACTAATTTATACAATTTATACATTACGACTCTCGTTGAACGAGCATGGTATACATATAAGTATACATATATACATATGTATGTATGTATTTATTTATATATATATATATATATATATATATATATATATATATATATATATATATGTATGTATATATGTATATATGTATGTATGTATGTGCATTATTTACGTATGTCTTACCACAAATACTTGACTGCTACATACGCATCGTTTTGGTAAGATGCGTTTCCGCGTTTCGAACAATTTGAAGCACAATATATAGCTGACTCGCTGCACTCGATAATATTGGCACGCTGAGAACGAGCTCGGCAACGTTCATTGCTCCGAGAAGAAATAGCTTTTTGCACTGTCGCTTGCATTGATCCCGTATTGATATTTCGTAGCCGTAGTTTTCTTCATAAACACGATAAACTAGCTGAGCATGCGAAGCGATAGTCGCCATTATCATTTTTTACCAACTTCATTTCTACCGCCACGTGTAGAAGATTACATCACACCCTAGAACACATAGGCGCACACGTGACATTGTTTTTGATCACATAGGAGCTTCCGGTTACTTGACTAATAAGATGTGAAAAGTGTTGGTTCTTCCGGAACGACCTGTCGAGTAATCCGTTTTTATCGTACCTTCATTGAGCAAGCTTGTGAATGACGTCAAGTGCATTTCTTGTCCCTTTGCGTATCAGATGAGTGGATGCATGAGATTATCGACACAAAGCTTGACCCTGTTGGACGCTTATCTCGTTACTCCACAGTCCACATTCGTAGCCGTACACTGTAGGGATTTTGCAAAGCCGCGAAAGGTCTCTCTCACACTCAAATAGCTTCGTTTGTCGGTTCTTGTTTTTCGCCGCGACTTTTCTTTTTTGTTTCGTATTACGAGGAGAGCTGGACAACTTAGAGCGGATACGAAGCGGCGATGAGGTCCAACGTGGCATAGATAAAAGATCACAAAGCGCGCATGAATGGTGAAATTTGCGAATAATACAGAGTGCTAACGTACGCGTACATTGATTAAGGGGCGAGGCCACAGTAGAATTTTCAAAAAATCGGTTTTTTTTCGTTAAAACGGTGATTTATCATCATAAGAATAAGTTACTATTCGATTTATAGCAAGAACATTTTTTTCACCGACCTTGAGCGTATAACGTAAGCCAACCTCTGGCACGGCCGTAGAGTACCTAAAACGTTAAACGCGTTTTTTCTCGGAACAGCTTTTTTCCAATTGGCGTGACAAATAACTTCAACAATTTTCACTCGATTTACTTCAAATTTAAAAGTTATGTTCCTAATTACATTTCGCAGAGAAGTGCGTACGGAATTTCTGATTAATCGAAAAATTTTCATTTTATGAGCAGTTTTATAGGAAATTTTTCACTGAAAATTCATTCCAATACCTACAACTCAATTCAAATACCTACAACATTTGAATAAAACAATATTTTTTAAATTCCATACGTACTTCTCTAGGTATTCTAATGTAGATTGACGAGAATTTTTGCTTTTTGTTCTACGTAAAAAATTGTAGATGCTAAATGTCACGCCGCGGAGCGCCTTAAAAAAAGATAACAAAAGAAAATATTAGTAGTCGGCCATTTTGTACATCGAAAAAAAAACATTCCAACAGCTTGATATTCATGCTAAATAAATGTGTAATTAATTTTATGAGTGAATCACTTTTGGATACGAAAAAAAAATTGTCAAATTCGCACATGATTTTATACCCGTTACTGTGGCCTAACCCCTTAAGCTGTATAGATACTTGCAAGATCGAAGTAGGCAGGATCGGTGACAAGGTGCGACTTTCTCTTGGCAGGGTCTCGACGACCCAGCTTGGCATCGGTCCACAGCTCGACGTCGTCGGCCAGGAGTTACAGCGCTCGGCGATTGGAGCGCGAGAGGAACGACAAGGAGCAGAGGCAAGCTCTTCAGGAATTGAAGCTGGCAAGATCGAGGGAGCAGCAAGAGATCGCTCAGCAAATCGTCGCGCCGACACCGAGCCCTAGAACACCCCATTCAACCGACGAATTGCTGCCATCGGTCGAGGAAGGAAAAGAGGTATTCTACCACGAGGTATCTAACTTTCAATCCCCCCCCCCCATCTTGCATCACCATGCTCGACTGGTAGTCTCTTCGTATCGATTTCATCTATACCCCGATCCAACTTGATCGACGACTACTCGGACGAATGGCACACTATGAACGCGTCATCTGGCATTCCAATTGGATCGCGATGTGCCTCCAGCTAGAGCCCTTCTCCAGCTCGCAATTGTTCAGCGACTGTTCTCTCTTTCCCGGGCCGTTTTTCTCATTCAACATGAGGCTTGCCTACCTACACTCGCCAGACTTTGTCCCAAGAACTGTGTTCTGCAAACGTCTTGAGGGCGATTTCCCACTCTGCCTATTCACCCTAAAAAATCCAATGGACTCCGGCCCAATGTGCATTAGCTCCGAATTTATTTAGCAGGTAGCAACGACATCGCTGGCGACGGAGAATCCTGGAGCATCCACATCGAGCCTGGGATCGTCAAAGAGAAGCACGTCCTCGATCGAGGCCTCGACGATGCCGAGGAAAACCTCAATGAGCAACGAGACAGCGACGATGCCGGACAACAAGAGTTCGATGGCGAGCGTAGAGACGTCACTGATCACGCCTAGGAGAACGTCCAATCCGAGCAGTTTGAACGAAACGTCGTCAGTCGCGTCGAAAAAAACGCTCGCTTCACACGAAGATCCATTGAGGAACAAAAAAAATTCGATGTCGCACGAGACGGCCTTTACAGCTCCTTCA